>JANIHY010000007.1:1847238-1868037 GCA_027479065.1 Erythroxylum brevipes | reverse complement strand
TGAAAAGTAATCTTTGAATGGTTTAGTATTTAAGAGTGCGTTTCTGCTGAGATCCCGGACGGAGGGTCCGGTTGATCGTGATGTATGTGTGATTTAGTTGAATTGTATAGCAGTGTATTCTGGTTTATTTGCAGGTTTTGGTTAGGTTATAGTGCAGCCGTTATGCTGCCGGATTTTCCTTATGGTAGTATATGACTAAGAAATAATGGTGTATGAATTTATGAACGGATTAACATGAGTATGAGTTTAAGGAACAGTTTCCATAGAGGGAAACTGTTTAATATGAAATATTTATGGATTAAAGGATGTAAGAAATGAAAAAATTTTACACTCATTTTGGATGGATTAGTACAAGGTTTCCAACGCGACAAATTTTTATGTTCACGCTTCGGATGTCGGAATTTTAAATTCTATTCGAACCCACCATTTGCATACCTTGATTTCAAGAACATTTTCTAGATGCATTTGAATTCATTTGGTATCTGATGTGAATCCATCTTGATTTATTTCAGTCCGAATCGATATCTCATTTGTATTCGATCCTTTTGGCTTCTCATTTGTTTCGTTTTCATTTGCCTTGATTTTCGATTTTCATTCCGCTTCAAGAGGGATCATGTTAAGTGTTTAAGCAGTGATTGTATTATTAAGCGTAAGAAGTTGGATTGTAAGAAGTTGGGTCTCGGAGACGGGATCCAACACATTTTCCCCTATTGCTAAGATGAACATGGTATGTATACTGTTGTCATTAGATGCTAATTTCAAGTGGAATCTGCAACAATTTGATGGTAAGAATACATTCCTCTATGGTGATCTAGAAGAGGAAATTTACATGGAAGTTCCTCCTAGATTTGAATCTAAAGAGAGATTTCATTGGAATGAAATCAGAGTCAAGGAGACCATACTTTATTCATTAGACACTCAAATTCTGGGAGAGTCATAACATTGCTAGTTTATGTAGATGATATCATGGTGACATGTTATGATGTAGAAGAGATGAAAAATCTGGTTCACTTAGATGTCATCTCTAGCAGTCTAAATTCAGACTAATTAAATAATAATTTAATTTATAACTTATAAAAGTATAAGCCCAAAAATATTTAGGTAACAATCACTTAATATTCTTTTTATAGGCTTATAAACCTTTTCATATCTCATTTTCTTTTTGATATGGGATTTGACACTCACAACATATGAGAAATCACCTCCTAGGTAGGTTCATAATCATTAGTTAGTGTCAATCATATTAAATATATTATAATTATATGATTCTATACTATATATTTTTCATTAAAATACTTTCTTATTTTGATTTTATATAATTAATTTTATATGTCTCTATATAATTAATATATTTTTAGCTTTTTCATGTGGAAAGTAAGTGATTGATATTTATAGAAAACGAAAAAGTACAACGTAGTATACAAGGTGATAGATTGCCACTAACAAAAGTCATTAACAAAATATTGACCTATGTATCTTAACAATCACTAAAGTTGTCGAGACTGAAGTAAGGAATTCCAACATTTAAAGTGCCCTTCTAGTTCTCATTTCAAGGCTTGGTTTGTTTTTACCATTAGCTAACAATATAATGTAATGGACTTAGAGGAAGATTTTATTATAATTGAAATGCAATTGTGTTAGACAATCCCCATGCAATCTATTATTTCTTTCCTTCCAAATATAGTAAATTTTAACACCAAGACTGCTTTTAAAAAGCTTTATGTCTACTTTGTTCTTAAGTTTCGGTTCAGTGGCCCATTGTATTTGTTAGACAGTTAGCTTTTTAGTGCCAGCTTACTATTTTTTCAATTGAGTTTTCCTTTATTTTCTCACTGAGACTTAGTCAATTTTAGTTCCATAATTTTCTGAATAGTGGCTTGTTTTACTCTTTTTAGATTTATCTACTTTGTAAAAGTGGCAAATAGTTAGCAAAGTTTGTTATTCCTATTTGTATAAAATCTACAGTATGAATGAATAAGAGTATGCTAGATTTTCAAATGTTTTTATTTCTTTTGCTTCGTGTTTCTACTACTGTCTACTCCAACATTGGTATTAGATCTTCAGTTGATCTTTTGGAACCAAACCTTTTTTTTAACCCACAAAAAATGGCTTCTAGCAACTTATCTTTGAACCCACTTATTACCTTCACTGGTGAAAACTATTATATTTGGTCAGTAAAGATGCAAGCTTTTTTGGAGGCATATGACCTCTGGGAAACTGTCACTGAGGACAGGCCAATAGCTCCTCTCCTAGCAAACTCTACCTTGCTTCAGATCAAATCCAACAGTGAGGAAAAGGCAAATAAATCCAAGGTCAAGTCACTTATTCAAAATTTTGTAGCAGGTTCTATGTCTGATCATGGCATGTAAGACAACAAAGGAGGCTTGGGTCAGATTGAAAGAAGAGTATCAAGGCAGCGATAGAACACCCCAAATGCAACTGTTGAACCTGAAAAGAGAATTTGAGTCTCTAAATACGCAGGAGGATGAAACAATTAGTAAGTATGCTGATTGAATATCCGTGATTGTTAACAAAATTAGACTGCTTGATGAAGATTTTGCAGACAAAAGGATCATGGAGAAAGTCCTTGTAACACTTCCTGAGAGGTTTGAATCCAAAATTTCCTCTCTTGAAGAGTCCAAGGACTTGAACGAAATCTCACTAGGTGAGCTTATGAGTTCTCTTCAAGCACAAGAGCAAAGAAGAACTTTGAGACAAGACAGATTCATTGAAGGGGCTTTCTTATCCAAAGGCGATATTCTGGTAAGAGAAATCAACAACCCAATCAGAAAAACAAGGGCAAGAATGATAGTAGAGATGGTGAAGATTTAAAGCAAAAGTCTTTTCCTCCTTGCAAACACTACAAAAGGACCACACATCTAGAAAAATATTGCTGGTGGAAGGCTGATGCTGTGTGTGGCAATTGTAAACAGTCGAGACACGTGACCAATGTTTGCAAATTTAAAAACAAAGCTCCAAAACTTACACAAGCACAAATGATAAAAGATGATGATATACAGAAGGAGAAGCTCTTTACAGTCTCATATTTTTTAGCAAAAGACTCTTTTGGTGCTTGGCTTCTTGATAGTGGTTGCACACATCACTTGTGCAATAATGCTAAGATGTTTAGATACCTGGATGATACTTACAAATTTAGAGTAAAGGTGGAAAATGGAGAGTCTTTGGAAGTCAAGGCAGAAGTGTTGTGGTCTTCCCAACAAGTTCAAGTATCAAAATTATTCCTGATGTTATGTATATACCTAATATCAGCCAAAACTTATTGATTGTTGGATAGATGCTTGAGAAGAACTATTTAGTTTATTTTAAAGATAGAAAATGCACTGGTTTTGATTATGTTAGAGTAGAGTTATTCAGTGTCAAGATAAACAAAATAATATCTATTGTTGACTAATAGAAAGTAAATGAGCATGCCTATGTGAGTACTACACCAACAGTTGCAAATTTGTGGCATAAATGGCTTGGTCATTTCAACCAAAGAAGCATTGCTGAGATGAACAAGAAGGAGCTGGTGCAAAATATGCCTACAATCTCTTGTGATAATCAAGTTTGTGAAACTTGTCAACAAGGTAAGCAAACAAAACTGCCATTTCAAGCAAGTTAATGGAGAGCAACCCATAAACTTCAACTTATCCACACTAATGTGTGTGGCCAAATGACGACAAAATCTATGAGTGGTAACAAATATTTTCTCCTCTTTATTGATGACTACACCAGAATGTGTAGGGTTTATTTCATGAAACACAAGAGTGAAATCTTTAATATTTTTAAACAATTTAAATATTTGGTATAAAATCAATGTAATATGAAAATTAAAGCTTTGAGGTTTGAAAATGGAGGGGAATATACTTCTACCAAGTTTGTAGAGTTTTGTAATATTGCAGGCATTAAACTTCAATTGACCCTGCCATATACTCCATAACAAAATAGCATTTATGAACGCAAGAATAGGACAGTAATGGAGATGGAAAGGTGCATTTTGATCAAAAATAGGTGCCAAATAAGTTCTAGGCAAAGGCGGTTCATACCTCTGTCTATTTGCTAAACAGAGTACCCACAAAGGCCTTGTAAGACAAAACTTCACATGAAGCCTGGTATGGCAACAAACCATCTGTTCACCATATCAGAATTTTTTGGTATATTTATTATTATCAAGTGCTGGGATCTAAATAAAAAAATGTTTTAAGTAGAGAATTGACATTTGACGAGGCAGCTGTGTGGGATTGAAAAAATAAGAAAGTTGCCCATTCTGATCCATTTTTAAAGAAGCAACCTCAACTTGTTGAAGATGAATGGGTGGATTACTTACTGGTAAGGGGAACTAGAATCTTGGAAGATACTTATTAGAGATGCAGCTTGGTTATCTCTGAGCCAACAAGCTATGCTGATGCACAAAACTCTCAAGCATGGAGGAGAGCTATGCAAGTTGAACTTGACATGATCAACAAGAATGAAAACTGATAGCTTGTTGATACACCTAAAGTTCACAAAGTGATAAGAGTAAAATAGGTTTTCAAAACAAAACTCAATCCTGATGGCTCTATCTGCAAGCACAAAGCTAGGCTAGTGGTAAAGGGCTATGTACAACGATATGGCATCGACTATCAAGAAACATTTTCTTTGGTGGCCAGGTATGACACAATCAAGCTTATTCTTGTTTTTGCAGCACATAACTCCTAGCAAATCTATCAATTTCATGTCAAATCAGCTTTTAAAAATGGTTTGCTTGCTGACGAAATTTATGTAGAACAGTTTGATGGTTTCTCAATTTCTAGTAAAGAAGATAAATTCTATCTCTTCCAAAAGGCTTTGTATGGCCTAAAGCAAGCCCCGAGGGCATGGTATGAAAGGATGGACGGTCATCTCATTTAGCTTGGTTTTAACAAAAGCCAAAGTGAACCTACATTATATGTGAAAGTCATCGGTGGTGAGTCCTTCGTTGTTTCAATTTATATTGATGATATGCTTGTTACAGGAAGAAAATTTGAATTAATTCAAAAGTTCAAGGATAAAATGGAAAAAGTTTTTGAAATGATTGATCTTGGAATTATGAAGTATTTCCTTGGCATGCAAATAACGCAGTCCAATGATGGTATTTTTATATGCTAGCAGAAAAACATTTCTGATATTTTAAATAGGTTCAAAATGCAAGACTGCAAACCTGTGAGCACTCCAATTTCTACTGACCTAAAGCTTGGTAAGTATGAGAATGCTGAAAAAAGTTGATGATAGCATGTATAGAAGCCTCATTGGAAGCCTTTTGTACCTCACCGCAACCAACCCGGACATCTTATTTGTCGTAAGTTTGCTCTCTAGATATATGCATTCACCTAGAAAAACACACTTCACAGTTGCTAAAAGAGTATTGAGGTAGATTAAAAGAACCAGTGCACTTGGGACTTTCTTTTCAACATCTGTAGAAAAGACTATGAAACTAGTTGGTTATTCGGATAGTGATTGAGGTGGCTGCATTGATGATTCCAAAAGCATTTCTGGTTTTTATTTTCTTTGGGAACAAGTTAGTTCAGTTGGAGTTCAAGAAAACAAGAAACAACAGCTCAATCAACAACATAAGCAGAGTATATTGCTGCTGCCTTTGCTATCAACTAAGCCATTTGGTTAAGAAAGTTATTGAAAGACTTGGGTATTGAACAGACAAAAGCTACCAAGATTATGTGTGACAACAGTTCAACAGTTTCAATCTCAAAAAATCCAGTGTTTCATGGTCGAACTAAACATACCAAGATCAATTTTCATTTTATTAGAGAAGTTCAACAATCTAACGAAATGTTACTTGTTCATTATTCATCTAAGAACTAGCTAGCTGACATTTTCACAAAGGCACTACCAAAGGAAGGGTTTGAAGATCTAAGACAAAAAATTGGTGTTTTTCACCAAAATGCCAAGGAGGAGTATTAGACAGTTGACATTTTAGTGCCAGCTTACTGTTTTTTCAGTTGAGTTTTCCTTTATTTTCTCATTGAGACTTAGTCAATTTTAGTTCCATAATTTTCTTAGTAGTGGCTTGTTTTACTCTTTTTAGTTTTATCTACTTTGTAAAAGTGGCAGCTAGTTAGCAAAGTTTGTTATTGCTCTCTGTATAAAATCTGCAGTATGAATGAATAAGAGTATGCTGGATTTTCAAACACTTTTATTAGTTTTGCTTCGTGTTTTTACTGCTGCTACTATAACAATATTATCTTACTATATTTAACTTCGGTGCAACTTGCTCCAAAAGGTGTAAGCATTGTGAGAAATGTTGCGAAAGAAGAGGTGGTTAAGGCATTCGTTGTTATTCCCACTTAAATTGGAACTGAGATTAGATAGATTGAATTAAAAAGAGTCTTTGGCTATCAGTCTACCCATAATTGCCAAATATAGGGTGAATGAGTGTGGAAATAAGATGTATGTATCTTAAACCAATTTATGACAAAGCTTGATTGTGGGATTGTAGGCATCTAGCAGTTTTCTCTTATAAAATTAAAGACCAAAGCACATTGATTTATCTATTGTCTATAGAATGGTGTCAGGCACAAAGGAGTTTGTTGTATATATAGGCATGAAGGAGTTTAATGTATATATAGGCATGTTGTTGAATACATCACTAGTACCTCTATATAAGTGAAAATGCTAGGACTAGGAGATCTCTTTAATAAGCTCGCTGACCTTTGTCATTTGTACAATGAGTGTCTTCAAGGAATTGTAGAAAGGAAGTTTGTATAGAGAGCTTAGTGTGTGCCACTGATCAAACAAAAAAAAAGTGTCTTGCTTATTTCTAATTTTTTCCTAAGTAAAGGATGTGTCCACTCCATTGTTTATAATACATGTTATAGTGTCCAAGACATCCTAGGATTAATAGGAAATGTCTAAAATCTCTCCTCCTTTATGTGGTATAAATGTGTCTTCTTTATCCTTGTAAAGAAGTAATTCCTATACCTTTAAACTGTTTAAGATGACATATATAAGACCATTTCACTTTGGGGGTCTTTTTATTACTCCTGGATCCTCCCTTATAGGAAATCCCTTAAACTCCTATCTATTTCCTTCATTATCCTTTTAGGAAGGACCATAGTTAAGTACAAATATATAGATTAAATGGAATATTAGCTAAAGGAATTCCTTTTGAACTGATTGAATTGCACAGTAGTCGATCAATTCTAGTTGATGAGAGAAAGAAACTCTTACTTGGATTATAGGTCAACCCTAAAATTTCTTTTGAGGATTCCATAGATTCTTTGAGTAGGTTATTCCTCACTTAAACATGTTACACAACAAAAACCAAAATTTTGCTTACTATAGAGTATAGAGATTTTTTTTAATGATCACACACTTAAGTCTCTCTTTTATGTGTGTTGTTTCTTCTATTTCTCCCTACATAATTTTTTATATTCGTGTGTTGAAGACATTGATTTTTATCAATTATTCTTAACTTTAGTTTTTCTTAATTTAAATGTCAATATCATCATATAGACAAATGATTATATTTTTCTCATCAAAACATTACTTAGTAATAACGACTTCCATTAATTAATAGAAAAAACTTCTCTTAATATTTTTTTAATAACTTATGTGTTATATTTGATCGAGTACGTAACGATCATCAAACAATAAAACAATTAGTTCTTTAATTACAAGATAGAAGTGGTAAACACTGGTACAGTAGCGAAAGAAACATCCCAAGCTGAAGTGCAAGGATGGTATATTTATCGATATTGAAGCAATGACTAAGTTACTAACTCACATGCATGGCTATTTTCATTTCTTGTATGCTATTTTCCTTTTTTCTGACATTTCGCTCCTTCCGCCGCGTATTTGCTTTCATTTGATTTAGATTGGATTCGGGCCTTGATGCATTAGAATCCCCCATTCAACAGTTTTTATGCTATATATCATTTATATGCCAATCCATAAAAAAACCAATTATATGAAAACGTCGAAGGCAGAAATTCGTAACATATCTCTTTAATTTTCTCACTTGCAGGTGTAGATGCGAAGAAAGTAGGAATAATCTCTCCATTAGCTGCAGGATTGGTGTTCCTATGCTTAGGCTTGAGCTTCTGCATTTGGAAAAAGAAACAAAAGAAAGCCAGTATGTTATTCAGCCTATGGACTTCGTAATTCTCCCATCACACTTTTGTTTGCAAACATCCATGTTATGTGGTAAAATGGAAAGTTTTATCTTGTCATATTTGACATTCTAATAGCCTAATTTTTGTACTGTGCAGAAAAATTGAGTAGCCTTCTGAAAGGAAGTTCACATGTCAAGGCCCAAAAGGAGCATCTTGATTTACCATTGTTTGATTTGCGTACCATTTCTTTTGCAACCAACAACTTTGCTAGTACTAATAAGCTTGGAAAAGGGGGATTTGGAACCGTTTACAAGGTACGTATCCACAGTTTATTCATGACATCACTATGATTCATTGATGGCATGTTTTCCTATAATCATGAATCAGTAACATGCATATTTCAACAGTTCATATTAAATAAGAAACGTTTGTTCTTACAGGGAATATTGAAAGATGGACAAGAAGTAGCTGTGAAAAGATTATCGAAGACTTCAAGGCAAGGGCTCAATGAGTTCAAAAATGAAGTTACATACATTGCCAAGCTCCAACATCGCAATCTGGTGAAGCTTCTAGGATGCTGCATTGAAACAGATGAAATAATGCTGATCTATGAGTTTATGCCGAATAAAAGCTTGGACTATTTTATATTTGGTATGATTCTATCCTAATACACAAATTTTCAGTTTACAAGCATACGTATAGATCAGGTGAAAATCTGATGGCATCTATATTATATATAACAACGTGCATGTATAGGAGGTGAAATTAGATGTCCTTTTTATCTTTTTCCTCCCTCGATCCTTTCTTTGAAAAAAGAAGTAAGATTCCATGCTTTCAGTTTTACTTGTTTTATTTTGATAAGTCGATTATATATCAAGAAGTGCTTTTTTTCCCTTCTTCAGAAAAGCGCTTTTATGCTTGGTATACTTTCTTGAGTCTGATCTGAATATTATAACTTTTGCTGAAAACTATGCAGATGCAACATTGAGCAGGACTCTAGATTGGCCTAAACGCTATAATATTATCAAAGGGATTGCTCGTGGCCTTCAATATCTTCACCAAGATTCAAGGCTTAGAATCATCCACAGGGATCTTAAAGTTGGCAACGTTCTATTAGATCAGGACATGAACCCAAAAATTTCAGACTTCGGATTGGCTAGATGTTTTGGAGAAGATCAAACTGAAGCAAATACAAAGAAAGTAGTGGGAACATAGTGAGTATGCAAAGAAGGGAAAATGAAAACACAAAACACACGTACACAAGTTCTTTTTTCTTTGCGAATTTGATCTAATGCTTATGAATTTCCTGCAGTGGTTATATGTCACCAGAATATCAAGTTGATGGCATCTACTCTGTAAAATCAGATGTGTTCAGTTTTGGGGTGATGGTTTTAGAAATAGTAAGTGGCCAAAGAAACAGAGGATTCACTCACCCGGACCACCAACTTAACCTTCTTGGACATGTAATTGTCTGTCTGCTAAAGGTTTTCATTTCCAAAATCTAATCCAGTGACTTAGCAACTCAGTTTTATATTTTCTGGCACTGTCTAGGCATGGAGATTACATCAAGAGGGTAGGTCCTTAGAACTGATTGCTGAACCAGCGAAAGTTTCATGCAGCCAATCCGAAATATTGAAAACAATACAAGTGGCTTTACTTTGCGTGCAACGAAGTCCTGAAGACCGGCCAAGCATGTCTTCAGTGGTTCTCATGATGAGTGGGGAGGGTAGCTTAGCTCAACCTAAGCAACCAGGATTCTTCACTGAGAGAGAGCTGGTTGAAGCAAATGTCCCTCCTTCACAAAGCAACTTTCTACCATTTTCACTTAATGCGCTGAGTCTTTCATCTCTTGATCCACGATAATGACCGTTTATCCTATTTAGTATATTGAATTTGGCATTTCGATTGTTTTGGACAGTATAAACTAGGTATATGCATACACATAAAGATATCTTACGATTCCTAACCATATATTCAGTATATCATGATATTAAATATAAACATTTGCAGGAGGAGTATAACTTTTAAATATTACTAATTTACACCTGACAATAATTCCGAGATTACAATATCTTTTCCTTTTAATTCTTATTTTTTGAAAGATAAATGAAAGATGTTATGAACAATAGCAAAGCTATTATACCATTACAATGAAAGTCATTTAAAGCTTGCTCATTATTAGTACAGTATTTCTTGAGAATAAATTATCAAGTTCTTAAAGATTTCAACTGAGCTTTCATATTTGGAGTATGTTTGCTTTGTGCATTCCTTGCTAACATGATCTCTCTAATCTAATTTAGAGTGTTGTCAACTAATTAGTGCTTTCTTGTGGCTTCACTTTTGTATAGCATGTTATTTCTTTCTCTCCTAATTAAGTAGCTTTTTGAAATGAAAATAGTTTTGAAAAGCTCTTCATTTTGTTTGAGATCCTTAGTTTATCAAGCCTTCTTGATAAACTCATACCAATACTCTATTCCATTCGTATGATTGACATTGCTCCAATAGTAGATGTAACACCCTACTCTAGACAACTTTAGATTACCTGCATAGAAAAAGGGATGGTTTCTATCCTTTAAATTCTTATTGCCTTTTCTTTTCTTTTTTTTGAATTGAATTCTTTATTAGAAAATGTTTTGCAGTCCATTGTTGTACCAAGTAGAATAAAAATATAATAAATAATGTTCTAATTGGTAAAAGTAAATATGTTAATTATGCTAAAAGTAAAGTTGTTTCCACCATGTCTTTCATCTTTACATTCTGCTTTCTTATTCTTCCCTTCATCTTTACAAAAGTTATTAATATACTTGATCAAACTTAAAGTTGAGAACAACCACTTTTTCCTTACAATATAGTTGTTCTGTTCGTTATTTTGTTGACAATCCTTTTCTTCTCCTTTCTTCTATCTTCATTAAAGACGTTCATATTATTTTATGCTTGAAGGTGGAAATTACGATTCTATTTTTTCAACTTTTAATTGCAATAACTTGTTTTGTTTACTTATTCATAATATATCTATTTATTAATTTCATAAGAAGAGTGAAAGAGAGTTTCAAAAGAAGAATCAGGTAGAAGATGATATATTACAAACCTTACATATATAGTAGAAAATACCATTTGATATTCATTTAACTCAATAGATATCATACTAGTAGTTAATATATGTAATAGTTGTGTAATTTACAAAAAGTACTAACAGTCATAAAAAATAAGTACCAAGTACATATCATAACTGAAATACCATTTATGAGTACAAACCAAACCTTATGTCAATATAAACTACACTAGTAATTTATTTTTTCGATACCACATTGCTATTAAAATATCACCATTCATTACAAATAAACAAGATATACACTTTTTAATGGGAAATATTGACTAATTATAAAGAAGACCATGGTTCAATACAAACAATACCAATATGCAATAAATTTAATAACATTAGTATAAATAAAAGTTACTACCACATATTTGAAATTAGTAACAATTTTTATGAAAATGAGAATATCATCCCTGAATTCCAAACCATACTAAAATACAAGCTATTCCAATACTCTATATATTCAATACCATGTTTGAGGTAAAAAAAATATATCATCATTCATTATAGATAAGGAAGACATACACTTTTAAATGGGAATATTTGACTGAACGAAAAGAATAACATATTTCAATACAAACTAGACCAATACTGATTCTTTTTAGAAGCTCAAGCCTTAAACTGATAAATTTATTAGAAGATCTTCATCTCCCAAAGTTATAAATCCACTCTTAAAGAAATTGGTTCCCCCAAATTTAGAGAGTCTTCTTTGATGGGAATCCTTGCTTCTAACTAGTCCAATGTTAAAACTCCGTTACTCAAGAACTCAACACTTCTTCCAATGGTTCAAGGGAGGAAAACTTGATCTTCCTTAAGAGATAGAAGATATGTAAGCCATTTTTTAGTTGGGGGCATTGGGGTGGGGGTAAGGGGAAGAAGAGAGGGTGTTGATGAGTTGAGTGGGAAAGAGATGCTCTTCTTCCATACCTTATGTACTCATGTATGTAATAGTTGTGTAATGTATAAAAAGTACTAACAGTCATAAAAAATAAGTACCAAGTATATATTATAATTGAAATACCATTTATGAGTACAAATCATACCTTATGTCAACACAAACTACACTGGTGGGAGAAGAGAGGATGTTGATGAGTTGAGTGGGAAAGAGATGCTCTTTTTCCTCCCACCTAAATTTTATCTCTTAGATTTACACCCTAATTCCTCACTCTACCAGTTTTAAATTCTTCCCTCTTCTCCTTACTATCTTCTACACATCAACTCATCTAGTTTTTTGTTAATCATTCTTCATCACTCATGTTCCTCAAGCTAGTTTGCTTTTCCACTTTCATCTTTAGGGACAGTCTAATAATTTGAATGATTCTTTTAATTTTGCCCTTAATGTCTACCTTTCCTTTTTGAAACCAATGCTTCTTTTTATAAGCTCAAGCCTTAAATTGATAAATTTATTATAAGATCTTCATCTCCCTAAGTTATAAATCCACTCTTAAAGAAATTGATTCCCCCAACTTTAGAGAGTCTTCTTTGACGGGAAACCTTGCTTCTAACTAGTCCAATGTTAAAATTCCATTACTCAAGAAATCAACACTTCCTTTAATGGGTCAAGGGAGGAAAACTTTGTCTTAAGTAGTTGCGAATAGTGCCCCCACCTGAAAACTAGCTTACATATCTTCTATCTCTTAAGGAAGCCAAAACATGGTCTCCCCCTCCACTAATTTGAGGTATTGAAGTAAGGTGCTTTAAGTTGGATGTGCTTACTAGTTAGCTATTTCATAGAGAAGAGAACCCCAACTAAATTTTACCTACAAAAAAGTTCTTAGATTTACACCCTAATTTGTCACTCTACCGGTTTGTAATTCTTCCCTCTTCTTCTTACTATCTTCTACCTATCTACTCATCTAGATCTTTGTTAATCCTTCTTTATCACTCATGTTCCTCAAACTGGTTTGCTCTTCCATTTTTGTCTTTAAGGATAGCATAGTAATTTAATTCACTCTTTTAACTTTGCCCTTAATGTCTACCTTTCCTTTTTTAAACCAATGCTTCTTTTTATACGCTCAAGCCTTAAACTGATAAATTTAATAGAAGATCTTCGTCTCCCTAAGTTATAAATCCACTTTTAAAGAAATTGGTTCCCCTAACATTAGAGAGTCTTCTTTGATGGGAACCAAAAAAAAAAAGTAGTCCAATGTTAAAACTCCATTACTTAGGAACTCAACACTTCCTCCAATGATTCAGGAGAGGAAAACTTGGTCTCAAGTAGCTGGGAGTAGCGCCCCCAATTGAAAATTGGCTTACATATCTTTTATCTCTTAAGGAAGCCAGAATGTGATCTCCCCCACCACTAATTTGAGGTATTGAAGCAAGGTGCTTTAAGTTGGATGAGCTTACTAGTTAGCTATTTCATGGAGAAGAGAACCCCATTCCTATAAGTGAAAACTTAAGTTAAAGGAAAATAGACAACTTTTGGTTTAGATAAAGTCCTCATCAATTCTTCATCCTCACCTTCTTCTCAAAGGCAATGCTATTAAAGTTTTTAAGCTTGGCCTTGACACTAAAATGACAACCTAATAGTTTTGTATAACTAAAGGCAAGGAATGGAGATTGACAGGAGCAAGCTTAAAATAATCACAATTTGAGCTCATTTCCATAATATTCCTCTAGATGAGATGAGTGAGAAAGAGAAACTCTCTTCTTCCTCCTAAAATTTTAACTCTTAGATTTATACCCTAATTCCTCACTCTACCAGATTGCAATTCTTCCCTCTTCTCCTTACTATCTTCTACTCATCTATTCATCTAGTTCTTTGTTAATCATTCTTCATCACTCAGGTTCCTCAAACTAGTTTGCTCTTCCACTTTCGTCTTTAAGGACAATCTAGTAGACTCTTTTAACTTTTCCCATAATGTCTACCATTCCTTTTTGAAACCAATGCTTCTTTTTATAAGCTCAAGCCTTAAAGTGATAAATTTATTAGAAGATCTTCATCTCCCCAAGTTATAAATCCACTCTTAAAGAAATTGGTTCCCCTAACTTTAGAGAGTCTTCTTTGATGGGAACCCTTGTTTCTAACTAGTCCAATGATAAAACTCCATTATTCAGGAACTCAACACTTCCTCCAATGGTTCAAGGGAGGAAAACTTGGTCTTAAATAATTGGAAATAACACACCCAGCTGAATCTTCTATCTCTTAAGGAAGCCAAAACATGGTCTTCCCCACCACTAATTTGAGGTATTGAAGCAAGATGCTTTAAGTTGGATGAGCTTACTAGTTAGCTATTTCATAGAGAAGACAACCCCACCTAAATTTTACCTACGGAAAAGCTCTTAGGTTTACACCCTAATTCCTCACTCTATCGGTTTGCAATTCTTCCCTCTTCTCCTTACTATCTTCTACCCATTTACTCATCTAATTCTTTGTTAATCATTCTTCATCACTCATGTTCCTCAAACTGGTTTGCTCTTCCACTTTCGTCTTTAGGGATAGTCTAGTAATTTCACAAGCTTTTTTAACTTTACCTTTAATGTCTACCTTTCCTTTTTGAAATCAATGCTTCTTTTAATAAGCTCAAGCATTAAACCGATAAAATTATTAAAAGATATTCATCTCCCCAAGTTATAAATCCACTCTTAAAGAAATTAGTTCCCCTAACTTTAGAGAGTCTTTTTTGATGGGAACCCTTGCTTCTAACTAGTCCAATGTTAAAACTCCATTATTCAGGAACTCAACACATCTTCCAATGGTTCAAGGGAGGAAAACTTGATCTCAAGTAGTTGGGAATAGTGTGCCCAACTAAAAATTGGCTTACATATCTTCTATCTCTTAAGGAAGCCAGAACATGGTCTCCCCCATCGCTAATTTTGAGGTATTGAAGCAAGGTGTTTTAAGTTGGATGAGCTTACTAGTTAGCTATTTCATGGAGAAGAGAACCCCATTTCTGTAAGTGAAAACTTAAGTTAAAAGAAATGTACAACTTTTGGTTTAGATAAAGTCCTCATAAAATCTTCATCCTCACCTTCTTCTTAAAGGTAATGTTATTAAAGTTTTTAAGCTTGGCCTTGACACTAAAATGACAACCTAATAGTTTTGCATAACTAAAAGCTAGGAATGGAGCTTGACAGGAGCAAGCTCAAAATAATCCCAAATTGAGCTCATTTCCATAATATTCCTAAAAATCTAAGGGAACAATTGAATTAAGCTATTTGGAAAGTTCAGTTAGGAAACCTTTTGTTTTTAAACGAAAACATAAGTGTAATTAATAGAATTGGGAATGTAGGGTTTGTAGTAAGGCTTAACAAAACATTACTTGAGGTGCTAAAACTCAAGAGATTGGATGTGTCTAAGAACATGGTACGAACTTCAATCTTGGTGACATACTAATAAAAGCCACAAAATAAAGGTAAATCTGAATGGAAACCAAAAAATAAAGTATTTGAGAGAGGAGACCAAAATGATCTAATGGAGAAAAATAAAAGCAAGACTAAGACACTGGATAATCTAATAAATGTGACCTTGCAAATATGCAATGAAGCATATCAACCAGAAGTGCATAATTTAGACAATAGTCCTCAAATTAATGAAGCTGATGGAACAAAGGTAACTTCCCATAAACTTGATAAGGTAAATCATAAGAGTAAAAGGGATATAAACTTGGTTGAAACTAATCACAATGGCAATGTGGGAAGAAAAGCATACGAGAATCACAACATAAGGAAAACATTAGGGCTAAAGAACTTAATGAAGAGAGTATAAAGATAATGGGTGAAGAAAATGGAAGGATTGCCTGATAATTTTACACTTGTACTGAGAAGATCAGGGAGAAAGAAGTCTAAGAGGATTAAACACATATCCATTACCAAGTGTCAATCTTAGTCTGGAACATAAGGGCTTAGATAGCACCAAAAGGTAGCAAGTTATATTAGAATACATCGAAAGTCATTTATATTTGGCCTTTTGGAAGCTAAGATCAAAGAGAATAAATGTAGGAATTTTTTATTCATACCTAATAATCAGATCATGATTACCAGCTATAAAGCTCACTAGAATGGGGGAATTATGGTAGCTTACAATCCTATCATATTAGAAGTCAGCTTACACAAATCTAATGCCCAAGCTATCTATATATGGATGACAATTAAGCCCACACACCAATAGGTATGCATGAGCTTTGTGTAGCTACTAATATTGTTTTTCAAAGAAGTTCACTTTGGTAGGATCTATGTGATATCAATTCAAATCTCAATGACCCATGTTCATAGGAGACATTAATTATACACTATATAAATATAAATCTAAAGTTGGAATTCTCCCTATAAAGATTTTAATTCTTTTATGCAAAAAATTAAAGTTACCGACTGAGCTTATGAAGAAAACCACTTCACTTAGTCCAACAAACAGTAAGGAAATTAGTTTCTAAGAAGGAAATTAGATATGGAATTGGTTACTATAAGTTGATGATAAAGTTTTAAAATAGTAGTGCCATTTTCAATAGTGCATTAATCTTTGGTCATTATCCAATTGAATTGTATAACCTTACACATCCATTTAGGTTCTTTAATTTCTTAACTAATTACGATAGGTTCCAAGAAGCAATGAGCAAGGAATTAATATGAGTATAAAGGGCATCAACAATATAGATGTCTCAAAAAGCTCAAAATTATCAAGGACAAACTCAAGGAACTATAAAGAAGTATCTTAAGCAATAATAAACTAAACATTCAGAAGGCAATTAGATTACTCGATACAGCTTAAATGAACTTATACGGAGATCCAAGATATGAAAGTTATAGGACTAAAGAAAGAATAGATCAAAATAATTACATCTAAGCCCTAGATTCCAATTACTCAATTACAAAATAGAAGTCTATAACTATATTGATGCAAAATGGGGACATGTGAACAAGCTTCTTCTTCAAAGTTGTACTTAAAAGGAGAAATATGAACAAGATATATTGCATTAAAAATAAAGAGGGAGTAAGAATATGGTGGCAGGAAATCATTAAGATCATAATTATTTAAAGCCTTTTTGGGATCTAGAACAGTGTGTGAATCTTCAACTCAAGCCCTACGATTCTTTCTAGAACTTGTTATTAATTATGAGCAAGCATAAAGCATAGTGAAGGACTTTGTAGAAAATGATGTGGATGAAGCTTTTAAATTAGTCAACTCAAATAAAGCCCCAAGCCTTAATGAATTAACTTCTTATTTCTTAAAGCAATCATGGTAAGGGATCAAACATCAAATCCACGACGCAATACTGGAATTCTTTAGCAGTGGAACAATGCTAAAAGAAATAAACCAAACTTTCATCAGTTTTTTTCCTAGTTCATCAAATCCCAGCACAATGAGATATTTCAGAACAATCTCTTATTGTAACGCTCTCTACAAGCTACTTTTTAATATGTTGGTTCTAGATTGAATCCTATTTTGGATCCGTTCATTTGTTAAGCACAAGGAGCATAAATACAAGACTAGAACATTGGTGATAATATAATGATTGTATAGGATATGTTAAAGGCTACTTGAGGAAAGGAACTGGTAAGTAATGTTCTTTAAAAATTGACTTTAAGAAGGCATTTGACTAAGTTAGTAGGGAATTCCTACTCCACACTCTTGAAGTCTTTGGAATACTAATAAGATTCATCAATTGGATAAAGAAATGTTTAACAATAATATTCTACAATATCTTAGTCAATAAAGAGCAAACTTAGTAGTTTAAGGGCAAAATGGGAGTTAGGCAAGGGGATCCACTATCCCCTTACATATTCTTAATATTCATGGAAGTGTTACTTTGACTTACTCCCTCTAATATTAGAAAGAACCATATATTTAAGTTCTATAAGAAGTATGGTAAGTTAAAACTATACAATTTGACATTTAGAAATGATTTATTCATGTTTTGGAAACCTGGTGCTTCCTTAGTCCTCATACTACAAAATTCCATCAAACAATTCTGCAGGCTATCAAATATAGAGGTGAACTTGTAAAAAAGCTTTCTAATGATATCCAAGGATGAAAAACCTAATAGTGAGAACCTGGCTTTGGTTACCAACACAAGAGTGATTCAACCACCTTTCACCTACCTAGGAGCCCTAACCACTATAATGAGACCTTCCTATAAGGATTCTTTAAGAAAGATGAAAGAAGAATCAATAAGTGGTATAAAAAAAATTTAAGCTATACATGAAGAATCCAATTGATAAATCTGTGTTGAGCAACCTATATAACTATTGAATATCCCATCTAGTGCTTCCTAGGAAGATGGTTAAAGATATTGAAAAGATGATAAGGAACTTTTTATGGAATAGAATTTCTCACAAATCTTTTGGAGCTAAGCTTTCATAGACTGAAGCTTGCAGGTCAAAGGTACAAGGTGGTCTAGGTATTACATCTATCCACATCTTAAACAAAATTATATTAACAAAAAGGATATCAAAATTTCTGACAGACAAGGAGAACCTGTGGGTTTAGTGGATACACACTGAAACACTTGCAGGAATAATGCTTATGGGAGGTGTAAGGTAACTACAACTAGATTTATCCTTAAACAAAATTATATTAGTAAAAAGAATATGTAAATTTCTGACAGACATGTAGAACCTGTGGTTTTAATGGATATACACTCAACACTTGCGGGAACAATCCTTTTGGGAAGTGTAGAGTAACTAGAACTACTCTTAGACATGTCGTTACATAAAATGTTCCTTTATCCTTGCCAATGTTCTTGATAATTGGAATAATAAAGGATCACTCTACATGTTCATTAAATTATTGCACTTGAGATATATGTTCAATCCAAATGAAAAAGTTAGCAAATTGATGCACAATTAACAATGATGCATCAGACTAAACGGTTTTAATTGGTTATAGAGGGCTTTGTCTAATTATCAATCTAAACTAGATATTAAGGATAAGGTGATACGGGCCGAACATTGCTCAGGACACAAACAAAATTTCATATGAATTCTTCAAATAGCTTGCTCACAAAGTTCTTTGGCACAAACTAGTGTGGTTCATAATAGGTAACAACTCAAAGAGCGCCTTCATCAATTGGATGGCAAAGAGGAATAAACTTGTAACCATGGATAGAGCCAAAGCCTCAATTGTTATTAACCCTCAATGTATTCTATACTGCACTAAACCAAATACAAGGGACCATCTATTTTCTAGTGCTCGTGTACCATAAGGCTTAGCTTTAAGATATGATCTAGAATGCATGTAACTTCATCATAGGTGATAAAGGATAAGAGGAAATAATCAAACAACCATACATTAGCTCTGTGCCAAAAGGCAACATCACACTTCTCAAATTGGATTTGTGTCCATAAAGTGTGATAGAAAAGTAATATTTTCACAATAGCAATTGTAATAGCTTAAACTATTTTGGTACACTTGTTTATGTTTTGGTGCTTGTAATGTCATTTGCATGTACTACTTGCACCACTCCTATGTTTTATAAGGCTTTGCCCCTTCTTTGAATCTATTAATTTAATTTTCAAAAGAACTCTTATGATGCATGATCCTTAAGAATACCATCTCCGAGTATAAACTGTCACCTTAATATAAATTGTACTAATACCTTTTTTTTAATATTAAATTTAGGTTAAAAAATTCACTCATTAAAGATATATAAGACATGTTCTTTTAAATATTGACTGAATAAAAAATATATCCTAAGACAAACTATTAAGTCTTTTAGGATATTAAATACATATGTGTAAGAAATGTTTCTGCGTGACAAAAATTCTGAATTAAAGATTACATCATTTGCTTTCAATTCCTATTACTCGCTTCTTCGCATCAAATTTCATAATTTTCCCTTTAAAGCTGCATGCTCAAAACGTATCAATTCAAGTTTCCCACTTTAAAAGAATGCGACGAATTATCAACATTATTCTTTCAATAAATATATTTTTGTCGCTTCTCAGGATATGCCTTGCAAGTTTATATGTACATATATTAAGCTACCTACTAATGAATAAACGTGATTTCTAAACACTCCCATAGACCTATCTTCGTGGTTCCATTTTTCTTGCAACCTTTTGGTTTTCTTTTATCATTTTGTTTACTTCTTAAAAAATAAATGTATTTATGCTTTTTTATTATTAATAAATAGACCGAATACAGATAAAAATAAAAGTATTTTTACTAATTTATTTATTAACTGATGGTTATCTAACATAAAAGTTTTACTGATAGTTATCAATTATTTTATAAATTTTTTGTTAAATAAAAATAAAATATACATTTCAATTTCCATAAATATCATCCAGTACCTGATTTTAATGAAAATACTAATTTTTATAAAAAATCATGTTATGATAAATAACAATGTATAAAATCAATTAATTTCTATTTAAAATATATGCTAAATATAATTATTTGATTTCTCAAATTATTACTAGTTATATTCCATATTCAAAATATTTCTACTATAATAATAAATTAAGAAATAATATTTTGTTTATATTTATTATATTAAATTTTAGATGAAAATAAATTCATTATTCTTAATAATAACGAATAATTAGATAAATGTAATTAATGTTAGTTATTGAATTATCTGAAAATAAACTTCATTTTGAAAGTAATATTTTTATTGTAAAATAAAAATATAAATTAAAAATAAAATTTTATTCTTAAAATCTTCTAAATCA
>JANIHY010000007.1:1789439-1800177 GCA_027479065.1 Erythroxylum brevipes | reverse complement strand
TCATACCAACTAAGATCCATCTCCACTATTCTTCTTATCTTCCTAGCCTTCTCTCTCATATTTCCCTGTTCCTTTTCTTGTTCTTATCCTTAGTCTCACTCAATCAATCATGTCGAAATCACCTAAAAGTTTTGTCAAAATCGCTAGCTCTGCATTCGAGAATACTGATGCTACTATAACCGGAGATTCAAGATGCATACCAATTGAATGGGAAGAATTATTTGAAGTAGTCACAATTGATCTGCACATTCCTAAAACTAAGAGGAAAATTGAGTCATTTAATCGGCATAGGTCCTTTATAGGACAATCCCAAATTTGTGACATGGGATGAACAAGACTTCATGGTAATGTCCTGACTATGGAACTCAATGCTGCCAGAGATTACTGACACATATATTTTCCTCGGAATTACCAAGAAGATTTAGGAAGCTATTCGGCAGACATATTCTAAGGTTAATGATGCTGCATAGATCTACGAGATTAAGATGAAAGTTTTAGCAACTAAACAGGAGAATCGGACTGTTACTGGATATTCAGGTCTCTTACAAAACTTGTGACAAGAGATGGATCATTATTAATGCATCCAAATGTGCTGTAGTGAAGATGCAGCAATTCTGAAGCATTTTGTGGAATTTGATGTTGTAAGGGTAAATGTTACGTTCCCGACTCATGGATCGTGTCACAGGGCGATTCACACAAAAATCGAAATCAAACAAATAATCTTTATTCTTGCCTTTACACGAATTCTTGCGTCGACCTATTTTGATAAGTAATTTGGCTCGTCAAAGGGAACCCAAAACCTTTGAATTCATTAGAGAGAACTCAAATGTCAATTGGGATAATTTTTCTTGTTAATTTCTATTCCTCTGTGAAGCCATAAATAGGCAGCGTTTTACAAGCAATAGAAGTCCTATCATAGTAAGTTTCTAAAATAAGTAACGTCTATCTCGCAGAATCAATTGCCAAATCACAATTGATCTTTTATTGAAATAAAATATAACTAAATAA
Source organism: Erythroxylum brevipes (assembly GCA_027479065.1). NCBI lineage: Eukaryota > Viridiplantae > Streptophyta > Magnoliopsida > Malpighiales > Erythroxylaceae > Erythroxylum > Erythroxylum brevipes. The sequence continues at coordinate 1,799,169 of JANIHY010000007.1, read as the reverse complement.
CTTCTAAATCGGCAAAGCCTTTTATTGAAATAAAATCCAACTAAATAACTTCCAAATCAGCAAGGCTTCAACGCTCCTTTCACTTGTAAGACTGACCAACGAACGCGTCCATAACCTACTATCTATAAATAAGATGATCTCTATTATATGCTCGGAAGAGGGACGTCAAAATGTTATGCTTAAACCTCAAAAAGGAGATGGTTTTGCACTCATTACCAAGGCCACAGAACTGAAAAAGGCAAACAATCCCACATTAGTTACTAGAGGGGACTCATCCAAACCATATAACCGACAATCCTTATTCTGTACATATTGCAAGAAGTATCGACACATTGGGGAGAAATTCTAGAAACTTTATGGCAAGCCCAATCGAAGTGGGAACAATTGAAGTTAGGCACATATGGTGAGCCCTTCGTCAACTAATGAAGAAAATTCCAAAAAATATGTCCCTGAGTATAACACTGAAGAAATTGAGAAACAAAAAACCTTTGTAAAGTCCTTTGAGAAGCTAACCTCAACAGGTACTTGTTCATTGGCTTTTTAGGTATTTCTTCTTCCTCTAATACTGATGTCTTAGAAAGAAATTCTCCGCCCATGTGGGTGATTGATTTCGGAGCAACTGACCCTACGACTTGTTCCTCCAAACATTTTATCTCTTATAACCCCAATTGTAACCATAAAAAGATCACAATAGTTAATGGATCCATCACCACCGTAGCTAACAAAGGGGATATATACATAAATAAAGAACTTACACTAAGAAATGTTCTCCATGTTCCAAAGATATTTGCAAGCCTTATTTCGATTAAAAAATTAACCACATATTCAAATTACAGTATAACCTTTTTTTCCTTCACATTGTGTCTTTCAAGAGCTAGGCACGAAGAAGATGATTGGACGTGCTAGTCAGAGGGACGATCTCTATTTCTTGGAAAAACAACATAGTATATCAGAAGTTGGAATTTCCTCATCTACATCCTTCTTTTCCGAATCTGTCATGTCAAACGAAGATAAATTTTGGTTTTATCATTGTCGTTTAAGTTACCCATTTTTTTTAAAATTCTCAAGTTGATGTTTCCTTCTTTATTTAAAGGTCTTGTGTCTGAAAATTTTCATTATGATGATTGTGAACTCGCCAAGCACAAACTTTCTTCCTTTCAAATAAGCAACAAAAAAAGCTTTATTCTTTTTTCTCTCATTCATAGTGATATTTGGGGACCTTTTACCATCTCAAATGTTTTGGGTGCTAGGTGGTTTATTTCATTTATTGATGATTGTACCAGAGTCACATAGCTTAACCTCTTGAAAAATAAATCTGATGTTAGTACTTTTTTCCTAATTTATACAACATGATCAATACTCAGTTTGATGTAAAAATTTAGAAATTTCGATCAGACAATGCTAACGACTATTTCAATCAAACCCTTTCTCCATTTTCTTAGAAAATGGGAATTATTCATAAGTCCTCATGTGTTACCACCCCACAACAAAATGTTGTAGCTGAGCGAAAAAATGGACATCTCCTAGAGATCACTAGATCATTGCTATTTCACAAAAATTTTCCCAAACAATATTGAGGTGAAGTTGTATTAATTGCTTCCCATCCTATTAACCAACTTCCAACACATGTAACGCACACCACGAAAGGATTGATGTCGATTTGATGATGTTTTTTATGGGTGTTTTGTTTTGGCGTGTTTTCGACCTTGAGGAATTAAGAAGGATGGAAATTTCAAATTCAACAATCAAGAAAATAAGGATACATAAGGTTTGATTCCTACGATACCTCTTGGAAACTTGTTCCAAACAATCCCCATAATCAAAATAAAACCAAGAGAAACAAACAATCGACACGCCACAATTGGGAAAATAATTGATAAGTGAAAGATGGTTCGAAAGGTAACAAGAACAAGAGAATAGTGTTTCTCCCTATTGAAGCCGACGGCACTCTAGCAATTCTGACCTAAAAGTTATGAAAATTTGACCTAAAGACACATATTTATACCTATGTTAAATAATAAAAGATTGAGATAAAAATATATGGAAGCCCAAAATAAGACAAAGTCCAAAAACTAAATAAATAAGTCTGATGTGTGGCGCCACTATTGGATCCATATGCTCTTGGGCTTAAGTGAATTAAATAGCCCACTCCCACTAATAAAATAAATGACACACCAAACACTCCTTGGGCTTAAGTGATGAAGCATTAAAATAGCCCAAGTCTTATTGTCTTCAAGCTCCAAGTGTATCCTGTCCAAGGATTTGAGTTAAATATATTAGTTTAGGTTTAATTCCATTAAACTCTCCTGGAGCTCGCCATCCTCCCAAGATAAAAGGCCACATATGTATAAAGAGCTTTTTTAAGTCTCTTGGCCCTAGCTTTGGTCATGGCCCCTTTTGGTATGGCTAGCTCTCTGCCCGGTCCTGCTCGATGGTCCATGGTCCAACTCACATCAGTCCCTCCCTCTTTAGGAAGATTCATCCTTAAATCTGAATCCATATCAAAAGGAGAAAGATCAGCAACATTAAAAGTAGCGGACACATTATACTCACTTGGAAAATCCATTTTATAGGTGTTGTCATTGATCTACACTAACACCTGGAATGGACCTTCACTCCTAGGATCTAACTTAGATTTTCTCTGGGTAGGAAACCTCTCCTTCCTTTGACGCACCCAAACCTAATCATCAGGTTTAAAGGTCACCATTTTTCGCCCCTTGTTGGCTTGCTTTTCATATACCTTGTTCCTCTGCTCAATATGCTATCTTGCCTTCTTATGCAACTCCTTGACCATCTCAGCTTTCCTCTTGCCATCTGTACTAGACAACTCATACAAGGGTAAAGGCACCAAATCCAAAATAGTCAAAAGATTAAAACCATAAACAAGATCAAAAGGTGAAAAACCTGTAGTATAATGCACACTCCTATTATATGCAAATTTAATAAATGGAAAATATTCACCCCAAGTTTTCAAATTCTTACCCACTATAGCAAGCAACAAGGTATCCAAGGTCCTATTAACTATCTCGGTCTGTCCATCTGTCTGTGGATGAAAAGTAGTAGAATAGATCAATTTTGTACCCAACTTGCCCCACAACACTGGTCAAAAATGACTCAAAAACTTGGCATCCCTGTCAAACACAATAGACATAGGAATACCATACAATCTAACAACATCTCTGAAAAATAAGTCAGCAACATACACAACATCATCAGTCTTATGGCATGCAATGAAATGTGCCATCTTACTAAATCAATCAACCACAGCAAAGATGCTATCAAAACCCCTTTTTATCCTAGGTAAGCCCAAAACAAAGTCCATAAAAACATCAACCTATGGTTTAGTAGGCACAGGTAAAGGGGCATATAAGTCATAAGGTTTGACAGTGGATTTTGCCTGTCTACAGGCAATACACTTGGCACATACATGTCCAACATCCCTACGCATTCCAGACCAATAAAAATGTTTATGCAAAATATCCAAAATCTTAACAACCCCAAAATGACCCATTAATCCACCACTATAGGTCTTATGCATAAATTAAACACGCATAGAACAATTAGGCACACACAATTGACTACCTCGAAATAAATAGCCATTATGCTTATAGAATTTTTGGAATGCAGCATGCTCACAAGCAGAGTAAACAATAGCAAAGTCAACATCTGAAGCGTTCAAATCCTTAAGCTACTCAAAACCCAAAAGTTTAGAACTAAGAGCAAAAAGTAAAGTATACCTCCTAGAAAATGAATCAGCTACTGCATTCTCTTTCCCTTGGTTGTAGCGAAGCATATATAGAAAGGTCTCCAGAAACTCCACCTAAGTGGCATGTCTCTTGCTCAACTTACTTTGTCCTTTCAAGTGCTTTAAGGACTCATGATCCGTCCGAATGATGAATTCTCTAAGCTGAAGGTAATGTCGCCACACCTCCAATACTCTCACCACAACATACAATTCCTTGTCATAAGTCGAATAATTGAGTTATGCACCACTAAGCTTTTCACTGAAATATTCAACAGGTTTGTTTTCCTCCAAAAGCACAGCACCTATACCAATCCCAGAAACATCACACTCAACCTCAAAAGCCTTTTCAAAATCAGGTAAACAAAGAATAGTAGCAGAACACAACTTATCCTTTAACTTTAAAAATGCATGTTCTTGTTCCTTACCTCATGTAAACCCTTTCTCCTTCTTGACTATTTCAGTTAACGGAGCAGCAATAGTAGAAAAGTCCTTCATAAACCTTCTGTAAAAACTAGCAAGTTCATGAAAACTCCTCACCTCACTAACACTCTTAGGCATTGGCCACTCTCGAATAGCCTTTACCTTCTCACTATCAACCTCTACTCCCTGAGCACTAACTACAAATCCTAAGAATACAAGTCTATCAATGCAAAATGTACACTTCTTAAGGTTCACATACATTTTCTCTTGTCTCAATACAGCCAAGACACACCTCACATGCATGACATGCTCATCAAGATTAGTGCTATATATCAAGATGTCATCAAAGTAAACAACCACAAATTTACCAAGAAATACACACAAGACATAATTCATCAACCTTGTAAAAGTGTTGGGTGTATTAGTTAAACCAAATGGCATGATTAAATATAACCTATATTTAGTTTTAAAAGCAGTTTTCCACTCATCTCCTAGTTTCATTCTAATCTGGTGGTATCCACTTTTCAAATCAATCTATGTAAAGATACATGCACCATGCAATTCATCAAGCATATCATCTAACCTAGGAATAGTATGGCAATACTTTATAGTGATTTTATTCATAACTTTGCAGTCCACACACGTCCTCCAGGTTTCATCTTTCTTTGGCACTAGCAATACAGGCACAACACAAGGACTCAAGCTCTCCCTCACATGTCATTTGTCTAGCAGCTCATCCACTTGCTTTTGAAGCTCCTTTGTCTCCTTAGGATTGCTCCTATAAGTTGGGCGATTAGGAATCTGAGCTTCGGGCATAAAGTCTATCTAGTGTTTTATGCCTCTCAAGGGTGGCAGTCCCTTGGGCATCTTCTCAGGGAAGACATCTAAATAATCCTATAAAAGAGATGAAAATACACTAGGCAAAGAATCAAGAAGATTAGTATTAGAAACTAAACACTCTCTATACGTAACTATCACAAGTGCTTTATTCTCTCCAGTTGCTCTCCTCATGTCTTTTCCTCTAGAATACAAACTTACTCTTTTCTCTTTCTTTTCACTCTTCTCTTATCTCCCTAAACTTTTCTCTCTTGCACATCCCGCTTTCTTTTCCTCACCTGTGCAGTTATTCCCCATTGGGCCAATCTCTCTTTTCTTTGGGGCCTCTTTTCCCTCATTATTTTTCTTTATCTCACTACCTAAACCCCCCTCTCTTTTCAAAGCTTTAACCTAGTCCAGGTAGATCTCATAACGTGATAAAGGTAACTAAGTGAAGTTCTTGCCCTTAAATTTGAATGAGTACTTGTTTCTATAACCATCATGTGATACTCGCCTATCAAACTGCCAAGGCCTCCCCAATAGCAAATGTCCTGCCTCCATGGGTATCACATCACACAACACCTCATCCTCATACCTCTTTAAAGAAAATGGCAGCAGTACTTGTCTAGTTACCTTCACATCCGCACTATCATTAAACCACTGAAAATTATATGGCTCCGGATGTTTCCTACATGGCAAGCCCAATTTCTCCACCATAGTTCGACTAGCTTCATTGGTACAACTACCTCCATCCATAATCAAGTTACACCCCTTTCCACCTACCAAACACCTTGAATGGAATAGGTTCTCCCTCTGATCTAAAATCTCATCTCTAACTCTAGCACTTAACACTCTCCTAATTACAAATGCTTCTCCTGTGATAGCTCTTTCCACACATTCATCGTCATCATCACAAACACTATCACATGGAAAATCATCAACATCACTATCCGTATAATCAATAACCCCATTATCCTTCATATACATCACTTTTCTATTAGGGCATTGAGAAGCAATATGGTCAGTACCCAAACATTTAAAACTTTTATAAATGAATGTTTATTAGAAGTAGCTTGGGTGTTAGAAGTACCTTTTTAATTAGATCTCCCAATTGGTTTCTTAGGTGCGTCCTGAAAGTCCACCCCCATATCTTTGGACTTCTCCTCCTTCTTGGGCCATTTTGAGTTCCATGAGTAACTAGAACTTTCTCCACTCCTTGCTACCACTCTGGCTTTGAGCTATCTCTCCACCTTCATGGCCATGTTCACTATGTCCTCAATCTCCAAGTAATGCTGTAACTCTACCACATTTGCTATCTCCCTATTCAATCCACTCAAGAACCTTGCCATGGTGGCCTCAGGGTCCTCCACTATATTAGCACAAATCATAGCAATCTCCATCTCCTTGTGGTAGTCCTCTATTGACTTAAATCCTTATGTGAGTCTTTAGAGCTTTTAATGCATCTCCCTATAATGGTAAGAAGGTACAAATCTTTTCCTCATACATGCCTTTATTGCTGCCCAAATATTGATGGGCCTCTCTCCATTCCTCCTCCTAGAGGTCACAAGCTAATCCCACCATATTAGTGCATAATATGTAAATTCAACAGTAGCAAGTTTTACCTTCTTATCCTCTGAGAAGTTATGGCACTCGAAGATCAAATCAACCTTCCTTTCCACTCCAAGTATGCCTCAACATCATTCCTCCCCTTGAATGCTAGGATCTACATCTTAATAGATTTGAGGTCTCCATCTCACCTATTGAGGGGTTCTCCTCTTCGAGCTCTCCTGGCATGCGCTCTTCATAGCCCTCCTCCTCCTCATCAAACTCCTCCTCTTCAGGCTCATACCGTGGTGGTTGTCAACAAGGTGGTAGTGCTTGTTGGTGGAAGGCAACACGCCTAACCTGAGGTTCCTCACATCCCCCACGTTTAAGCTCCTCTGTCTGCTGAGCATGACTATCTAATGTCTCCCTCATGTGTTCAAAAAAGAGATCGAACCTCTCAAATGACTGTTGTATAGCTCTCAATGTAAGGGCATTCATCTCCCCCACTCTACCTTCATCCTAATTCCTGCTTTCTTGTGACATTTTAGTGAATGTTCTTTCCTGCAAAATGAAGGTTACTAGAAAACAACCTCACAATCACTTCCGTACGTGTTTCACTCAAGAATTTGTCACTCCCCTCGTGTTTAAGTCATGACAATGACTCCCTCAAATAAACTCACACACTCTTGCCTTTTACCATTTAATTTTCTTTGAAATCCAAGCTACAATTAAAACAACAGCTTCAACAAATCAATGTTCCCAAATGTAGCTCAAATAACAAGTAACAAGCAACCCAAACCAATAACCAATAACCAATAACAAGCTATCAAATCTGAAAAATTTTGAAACTATTTGTCACAGTTGATTCAAATGAACCACAATTAAGTAAAAAGTATGGGAAAATAGAAAATTTTTTGTAGTGATTTTGTACTCTTTTTTTCGAAAATTTTCAAAATTTTCAGAATTTTTTTTAGATTTTTTGACTCTTTTTTATAATCTTTTTAGAATTTTTTTTGTTTTCGAATTTTTTCGACTTTTTTATGTAAGCCAAAAGTTTCAACAAAAGCGACAAGAAGAATAATTGAAAATCGTAACTAAAATAAGAACAAGAAGAAAGATTGAAATAATAGGCCAAAAGTTAATTCATACCTGAATTGATGATCTGACGATAATTGGATGGTGATGGGCATCAGTTTCTTGAATTTTGATAAAGTTGAATAAGAATTCTCCTCCAAACTAAGGCTCTGATACCAAAATAAAGCGCACCACAGAATGATTGATATCGATTTGATGATGTTTTCGATGGGTGTTTTGTTTTGGTGTGTTTTTAACCTTGAGGAATTAAGAAGGATGGAAATTTTGAATTCAACAATCAAGAAAATAAGGATATGCAAGGTTTGATTTCTACGATATCTCTTGGAAACTTGTTCCAAACAATCCCTATGATCAAAATAAAATTAAGAGAAATGAACAATCGACACGCCACAATTAGGAAAACAATTGATAAGTGAAAGATGATTCGAAAGGTAACAAGAACAAGAGAATAATGTTTCTCCCTATCGAAGCTGACAACACTCTAGCAATTTTGATCTAAAAGTTATGAAAATTTGACCAAAAGATACATATTTGTCCATAGGTTAAATAATAAAAGGTTGGGCTAAAAATACATGGAAGCCCAAAATAAAACAAAGTCTAAAAACTAAATAAATAAGTCTGATGTGTGGTACCACTATTGGATCCATATGCTCTTGGGCTTAAGTGAATTAAATAACCCACTCCCACCAATAAAATAAGTGGTGCACCAAACACTCCTTGGCCTTAAATGATGAAGCATTAAAATAGCCCAAGTCTTCTTGTCTTCAAGCTTCAAGTGTATCCGGTCCAAGGATTTGAGTTAAATGGATTAGTTTGGGCTCAATTCCATTAAACTCTCCTCCAATAGGTTTGGAGCTTGCCATCCTCTCAAGATAAAAGCCCACATGCGTATAAGGGGCCTCTTTAAATTTCTTGGCCCTAGCTTTGGTCATGAGCCCTTCTGGCATGGCTAGCTATCTATCTGGTCCTGCTTGATGGTCTATGGTCCCGTTCACATCAACGTGTCCTTGGATTCAAAAGACCAATTGGTATTCTCACAAAACTTTTCCCAAATTTTTATGTTTCAAACAGTTGTATACCTCGAATCTTTGGCTATGTTGTGTTTGTTCATGTTCATTCTCATAATAGGAGAAAATTAGATCCATGTGTTCTTCGATGCATTTTTATTGGATATTCCTCTACACAAAAGGGTTATAAATGCTTTAATTCACCTTTTAATTTTTTTTTTGTCTCAGTTGATGTTACTTTTGTTAAAAATGAACCTTTTTTCAGCGCACTTATCTTCAGGCGAAGACCTTGAGTGAAGATAAAGCAAAGGATATGTCTATTTTTTATCTTTGTTTTGTTCAACCTATACCCATAATCGTGCTTGAATCCAATCCTCCTCAATTAAGTCAGCCACATCTATTGAAATGATGAAAGATAAGGCAAATCAAGATAACATGCAGACATTACAAGTTTATTCTATGAGGAAGATACCAGTCTCTCGACCAACACAAGTCCAGTCTCCCATTCATATTGTTGCCCAAATTTTAGAAATCAGTCTCAAACCAACTAACAATGTCACACTAGGTCGTGAGCCAAGTGTTGAGCCATTTGAACCAGTAGACGAACCAAAAAAAAAGTACTAAAGACCTACCATTTGCACTTAGGAAAGGAACAAGAACCTAGACAAAACATCCACTGTCTTTTTTCATGTCATATTAGAATCTATCCCAAAAACATAAAGCTTTCCTAGTCAATCTCTATACAATTCCCACACCGAGAAATCTAACAGAGGTGCATTAGGAGACAAAAAATGGGAGGATGCTATGAAGATCGAAATGGAGGCCTTTGAGAGGAACAAGACATGGGAGTTAGTGGAAGTTTTTAGAGGGAAGAAACTAGTCGGGTGTAGGTTGGTTTTCACCATAAAATACAAGGCTGATGCCTTCGTGGAAAGATATAAGGCAAGATTGGTAGCCAAAGGGTACACTCAAACCTATGGCATCAATTATCAAGATACATTTTGTTGGACCCCGAACCTTGAAGAGAAATTTAGAAATAATAAATGAACTTAAATGGGTGTTTTGTATGTGATTTGTGTTATAGATGATTATAATATTAGAA
>JANIHY010000007.1:1673202-1683792 GCA_027479065.1 Erythroxylum brevipes | reverse complement strand
TATAAGTCATATTTGCGTCTCGTTAGTATATATCATTATCTTGTTTGTTTTGACCGTCATATTTTTTATGGGCATAGATCCGTCCCTGATGATTGTACTCCTCTCTTAGCAAAGTACATATTATATAAAAAAGTTCCTTTTTACCTATTAAAAAAGGATGATATATCGAGACAAATAATACGCTTTGTACTGAAGAACCTGCTTTAGTTAGAGGGCATTTGTTTGTTTATTGTGTTTTCTTCCCTTTTAGCCAAAAAAAAAAAGGATGATAATGATTTTTTAAATAGAGCTTAAAGAGTGAACTTAAGATAAGACTTATTTGGTCAAATCATTATAACTTGATTATGTACTCCCCCCTCTCTGTCTTATCTTTTTATTATTATCCTTATAATTATGCGATTTTCATTGATTATATTGTCAAAGTCATTCATTGGAAGTTTAAATAGGTCAAAATTTTAACATACAAAATTCAATTGGTTTAACGAATATTTAACTTATTTCTTCAAGTATATTATAATTTGGATTATAAATTTTATGAACTAATTTCTTGAATTGGTTGAAATATGTTCTTGAATTTTATATATTTTTGTTGAATATTGATTTGAATTGGAGTGCAAAAGGATAATGGTTAAAATGAAATTAGTTTTCAAAGTTATATTTTTCGTAATCATTAAAATATTCAAGTTGAATGATAATCCATATTATTTACACACACACATATATATACCATTTTTTGTGAGCTTTTGAGCCTAAAAGCAATTTTTCAAAATCTTTAAAGTTCTTTTTATTCTTTCATGTGCGTGATATCGTGTATAGTAGGATACTTATAGAACTTGCTATTATTATGCATATTGAGACCATATTTATGAAAATTTAGAAGCATTAACATGATAAAGGCATTTAGCTCTACCAACTTGTTTTAGCTTGAAGGTTATTTACATTATTTGTTTATTTGAAATTTGAATTTTTAAATGGTCTAATATTTCTTTAATTGTGATACATGTTGAAACAACTTAACATTATTTAAAAAGGAAAGATAGAAAGAAAAAAACCGAGCATATATATATCAAGAAAAAAGAAAAAAGAAAAAGTATATAACACCATTAGTTTTGCAATGAAAGGACCTGTGTATTGCGAATAAGTTTCATGTAATTTTCTTTTTAGTAAATTTTCTTCAAATTAACCCATGTTATTATCCCAATCATACCTTACCTAGGCCCCATTTTAACCTTACAAAGACCTTTGGATTGGTGTTTCTAGTTTGTACATAATTGGTGGAGAGGTGATTTTATTGCAAGCATTTGGTAAGAATTCTACTATGCATTGATTGAGAGTTTTGATAATTTTCACCGTAAACACTTGAGTTCATTGAATGAAATCTTGGTGAGGGTGTAAAGATATATTTTTTTATTGTTGATGTGATTACTATTAATATTGCTAAGTAAGTAAATTTTAGGCCAACTTGACTCTAACTGTATGTTAATTTGATTCAATATGATATGATGATGTATAGAATGAGTAGACAGATTGAGACTGATGATGGATTGATGTTGTAAAATTTATAATTTTGATTATAGTTTGCTTGAAGACAAGTAAAAGCTTAACTGTGGGGATGTTTGATAGATGGATAACTATATTTTACCACCCATAATTGATGTATTTTGTTTGATAGATGGATAACTATATTTTACCACCCATAATTGATGTATTTTGTTTGATATTTTATACTTTTATCGTATATTTGGTACTTAATTCACTCCAAGTGCTTTCATAGGTGATAATTGTCTTCATGGACTTAAAGGAGAAGAATTCAGATGAAATTACGATAGAAATTAAAGATTTAAAGTGCAGAAAGCATGCACGACAGTGTGCATGGCCATGCACTTCCCCAAACCTATATATCTTCATAATTCTTGTAATTTTTGGTTATGCACAGTCGTGCATCAAACCATACATCTCCCCAGAAAACCTATATTTTGTTATAAAGAGATGTTTTAGGAGGTGAAAAAGTGGGCAGTCGGTAGGAGTCAAGAGGAGATGTGGGGAGGCGATTCTAGATGTGGAACTTATTCTCTAATTGCGATTTTAGTCCAAAGTAGTGGAAAACACGAAGAAATCATCCACAAATTCGTCGAAATACAAGATCAAGCCTCTACATCGAAAGAATATTCGATAGAAGACAATCAGGGAGATCCATTATTTTTTATTCATATTTTTGTTTATATATGTTTGATTTCGTGTTCGATTATGTGTAATTAAACATTCAGTTAGTATTTAGGTTAGATGAACCTTGTGTTAATACTTTGATATGATTTTATTCTTTTATTAAGGCAATTGGTTGTTTGATATATTGTGATATGATTACATGTTTTATTTATGTTCTAATAACCCGAGAATATTATATCATAATCAGATTTCATACGTAGAGATTGAGAAATCCTAGTGTGAATATATTTTCCATAATTAGAAGGAGTTAATTGCAACCCTAGAGATAGGATGATATAAATCTTCTGGATTAAGGTTAAACCTAATAGAGGGACTCATAAATTGGTAATACATTCCTATAAGATTTAACTAGAGTAATTCAATTAGAGACCTTATGATTAGTTGTTAGTAGACTCAAGATCAGCTATTAGCATACCATAAGAGCCTCTATGGTCCAATACATCAATAAAACAATTGCATAATAAAAGATCAATCCGTTAAGAGTTTAAGAGGATTTGAACCTAGATATTAATTTCTGATAATGATAGTTTTTAAGTGAATTCTACTATCTATGCATTCATTATTGTTTCCTATTTCTTTAATTATTTAGTTTTATTTTATTTTTATTAAAAATCTAAAATCAATCTGTAGGGTAGATAATGGGGGAAGGTAATTACTAGTATTCATCTTCTTCATGGGATCGACCTGTACTTACCGGTACTAACTACAGCTATATCATGCACTTACGATTTATTACAATTTTGACTAACTAAAAATAAGTCAATCAACCGTTTATTATATATCATCCTAATAATAATAATCAATCATAAGATTATCAAAGACTTTTTTTAAGAAATATAATTAATAGATTGAAAGCAAAGAGTTAGGTATAGACCAAAAGCAAGTTTTAAACAAACTTGCCAAGTTCCTTAATAGGTTTGAACCTATTTAACCACCAAAAAAATGAAATAGCTTAATTAATAAATATTATCACTAATAATATTATATGTTTATTTAATTGATTTGGACTCCAATTGGAGGTTGCTATTGAGGTTAAGAGTTAGTTTTTGACATCCTTAAATAGCTTATGTTGAGACTTCCTTAGAGCTTTGATTGATCTCACTACCTAAGATTCTAAAATTCCTTACAAATCTTTTTCATGCTCATTTGGAGTTTAGTATAGTTATTTAAGTGTTTAACTCTTCTTTGGAATGTGCCTTTTTATACTTATCGCTATGAAGATTACTTCACTTTCTTACCAATCATGGACCATAAATAGTTTTTAGATCAGTGAGTTGAGCTAGTTAGGAATGTTATGATCTGGGCCATATAATTCTTTAAAAGCTAACCATGTCATTATTACACATTCTAGCTTCTACATTACCAATTAGTTATTCTCTAATCCATTATATGGATTCCTTTTGAATATTCTCTCTAGTGCTTTCCTTTCTAGCAAATCATTTTGTGTTCCTCTCCTTCCATATCTTGTACATACAAGAGCCAAGATTTATGATAAAATACCATATCACCTTTTGGAATGGTTTTGTCATAATGCATCCACCTAATAAACTTAGTATAATTCATATATGTTCTCCAAAATTGGCATAGATCTTGGATGTTTATTTATGTACTTGCATAAAGTATTTATTCAAGGATAATATATGTATGTTTTATGAGCTTTTTTTGTATAAGGGGTAGAGATTAATCAAGTTGAGGTACCTGATAGTTGGGCATTAGTGTGTTTTTTTCTAAGTATTTGACAGGTGTTTCTTGCCTAAAAGGTTATTATTGTTGTGTTTTAGGACTCATTTTGTATGTTTTTGTTTAGTTTGATCTTTATGGTTGTTCTTTTAAATTTGATGTTGATTTAAAATAAGAATTGATCATTTTGATGTAGGAATGGAGGGTGGCCACCTTTATGATTGAGTTAGGGAACAAGAGAGGAGAAGAGAAGTGGAGGAATCGTAAGACAAGAACCCACGATTGTGGGATCCCTAACCCGAAGAAACACGCGGGTTTCACTTATTTTTAGGTTCTTGTGACTATATAAGGGAAAAAAAATCCCTAGGGCCCAAGGGAGGTCGTGAGAACTTGCTTCTTTGAGCTAAAAATTATATTTAAAGCCTAAAGAGGTAGAGAATCAACATTTCCATTCCAAATTGCGCAAAGAGCAAACCAATTCTAGATTTTCCAGATTTGGGCAAAGAAGAGGAGGAGCTTGCTTCATCTAGTTCTTATTTCTTTTTTCTCTTCTATCATCTTTATTATGGATCGTTTGGTTGTTGGGGATGTCAATGAAATTACGAGTGGCTGAGTAATATGTAAAGATTACTTTTGAACTACTTGTTGAATTCCTACTTTGTTGATTTGATTGAATGATGGCTCTGTCTTTCGAGTTGGAAAATGACAAGGGTGAAGCATTCAAGGTCAATGGGCATATATGCAAGTCATACTATGGAGGGACATACTCACAAGAAAGGGAAGTCATCTCTTTCCTTCCTTCCACTCTTTCATAAATGCATTTGGAATGGTCAAACTAATGACCTTAACTTAGCATGTTTACCTTTCTTTTTCATGTCTTTGTTACTTCTTTGTTTGATTTGTTTGTTTTGATTATGTTTCGTTTGAGATTGCTATGATTTCTCGGTGTTTACTTGGGTTTTGTTTGAGTTTTAACTTATTTTCTCTTCAAATTTCTTGTTGGTTGGGTGATTTTAATGTGTTTGCAGGTTGCTTAAATATTGGGAATGCATGCTAAGCTTGGAAGAGGGCTAAAAAGTTGGAAAATCGATTGGGCATCTGTATAGTACCCACGATCGAGAGAATGGGTCTGTTTCCCACCAACATGGGAAGGCTCTTTAGAAAGTCTCTAGAGCCTTAACCTATGATCATGGGAAGCATAGGGATTCCGACATGTGGGATCCCCAGTCGAAGGATTTTAAAAATCCCTCCCTTTTTCTTCTTTCTTCATCTTCTCACATTCTCTCACTCTAAAATCGACACCTACTAACCCAAACCTCACAAATCCTTCATCGTTCCCCCAAATCTTAATATTTTCTCCACTTCTCCATCATTATTCACTCCCTTAACACTTACTTCACATTACCCACTAAAAAATCCAAGGATTTGGCAAGTTTTTCTCTCTTTCTCTCTCAAAAATGTGCTAACCTCTCTCTTTACTCTTTTTGCAGGGCTTTCTCCTTAAATGACTCTAAAGAAGCTTGTAGCCTATAAACCAACCGACCAACTGCACCTTCAAGTCTCTGGAGAAGGTAAACATGATATGGTGGCTAGTTTTTGTGCCCTACTCCCTATTTTTTCAGAAGAAGAAAATATAAGATTTCGATACTTTAAGGATAGAGAGTTATTGCCTCCTAGGTACTTTGACTTTGACCTGTTAGAAACTCTAGGACTAGTGCGTAACATTGAAAGATTGGCTGCAAATATTAGTTGGGGTCGTTTAATTTATTGTGATGTATCGATATACCCCATGACGACTATAGAATGTTTCACCACTATGCGCTACAATACTAAAATGTATACATTCTGGTTTAGGGTAGGTGGCCATGCATATAAGCTGGATTATACTATCATTCGTGCACTCTTTGACTTGTCTAACACTAAAGTTTTGGATGACTGTGATGATTTTTATGTAGATGATTAACACTTTAATTCGTAGCACCGAGCACTTACTTCTTCACAAGTTTATGTGCCTTTTTTTTAATAAAACTGAAAGCAACAAGTGTTCGGGTAAGGAACTTTTGTTTCTTTGGTGCATGGATTATAAAATTAAAGTGAATGTCCCTGTCGCATTTTTTGATCCATTGTGGGTTGCATTACTAAGAAAATCTCATATTTTTGCATGACTTACATTGTTACTACTTTAGCTTTGCATTACAATCTTGATGTGGATAGTGACCTGACATGTTTGATGTAGCTTATTTGAGACGCTATGAAATTTTAGAGCCCCATTCTATGATGCTCTGAAATCTTCAGACACGCATTGTTGTTAAGAACAGGAGGGGCAAAGGTGTAGCCACTTCTCAACCATCCTCCTCTCAGGTGCCCCCTAAGCCCTAAAAAGCAACAGTTGAACATGAACCAATCGTAATACCAAATGTCGACAAGTCCCAGTGAATACTCAACCAATGACACTACAAATTAATGAACTCAGCACCTAGATGAGACAAGTTTATAAGGAGCAGTGGTACATTAAAAATAAATTCCTCAAGTTCATTCGGATGAAGAACATTGAAATCCCTTCCCTACACCTTCGCCACCACAATCTCCATGAGCTTTCTTGCCCTTTACTTTTTACGTTGTTTTATTTACCTTGTTAGTTGTTTTACTTGCTTGTTTGCTTAATATTATGTTTTGTGTTTAAATTTCCTTTTGTGGTTACCTTGTCACATTGAGGACAATGTATTGTCCAAGTGTAGGGAGGTGACAATTTTTTTATCAATTGCATTGTTTTAGTTAGTTTTAGTCACTGTTGGCATTTTGTTAATTAGGATGCATGTTTTAGGCATAGTAGGTTATTGTTTTATGTTGTTTTGTGTAGCAATGGAACCACACTTGAATCATTTTGATTTGTTTTGCCATGAGATTTTGTCATGCTAGTTGGAATGGGATTGAATGCAAGCTTGAACTTGGATTAGACTACTTGAGTAGAGAGTGAACCATGTTGAGTGATGAAAAGTAGTTGGTTGCATAAGCTTAATTAGAATTTGACACTTGAGCAATGAGGTAGTGTAGAGACGAATAATCAATTTTCATTTAAAACAATGTGAGGATTGAGCCTATATGACTGCATCTATGGTCATTTTATTTCTTTGTTTGTGTGATGCTTCCTTAGGTTATTACTTCAGAACTTGCTTTGAATCGGTTTGAGTCTACTGGATGCATGCTTAATAGAGATGATTAAGGCCCTTTTTGTGTTAACCTTTGGCTTAAATGACCTACCTTTTCTTATCCCTTGCTACCCATGTTGAGCCTTTTGTTTCTTGAAAACACCCCATATATTAAAACCCAAAACCTATTGGCCTACCCATTCACAAGCTTAGTAGATTATTAAGTGATGCATTAGTTTGGGCATTTTGCTACATTTTTTTCGAGATGAGTTGAGCGATACTTACACTCTTGGATCACATTACATTTAGTTTCTATTTTGTTCATTGTTTCTTCAATTTTATGAAAAACAAGAAAGAACATTTTAGTAGCTTCAATAAGTGCGGAGTAGTAGTATATTTACTTTTATGTATCTTATAAATATGTTTTGTTATCCCTTTATTCACTTATTACTTTATGAATGCTTGTGTTAAACCCTTTACCTCGTTTGACCCACCTTATCCTTTACCACATTACTACCGAAGAAAGTCCTTTTGATCTATTTATGTATGTAATCATTGTATAGGAGAATTGGTGTATTAGCAAGCCTATAGTAGTTTAGTTTCCTATAGGGAACTTGAGCGAAACACTAACCATCAAACATTTGAGAGAAATGACTGAAACTATGAGGAAGATTCATTTTGTGTTTATACTTATCTTTGAGTGATGGTGTCATAAGTTGTGTTTGCCTATGTACACTAATGAAAACTAGTCATCATATATGTAGTAGATTGACATTTGAGTTGCCCAAACTTTGAAGGATTGCATGTTTTGATCTTTGTGAAAATAAAGTGATGGAATCGATTAGTTGCGTTTGATTTTTCTTAAGGACAAACAAAGATTTAAGTGTGGGGAAGTTGATAGTTGTGCATTAGTGTGTGTTTTTCTAAGTATTTGGCATGTGTTTCTTGCATAATAGGTTATTATTATTGTGTTTTAGGATTTATTTTGTATGTTTTTATTTGTTTTGATCTTCATGATTTTTCTTTTATGTTTGATGTTGATTTAAGGTAAATTTTGATCATTTTGATGTACGAATAGAGTGTGGCCACCTTTATGATTGAGCTAAGGACCAAGAGAGGAGAAGAGAAGTGGAGGAATTATAAGACAAGAACCTACAATCGTGGGACTCATGCTAATTCCCACGATCGTGGGATCCCCAACTCGAAGACATACCTGAGTTTCACTTATTCTTAGGTTCTTGTGACTATATAAGGGCAAAATATTCCTAGGGTCGAAGGGGTTATGAGAACTTGCCTCCTTGAGCTAAAAAAACATATTTAGACCCTAGAGAGAGGTAAGATTTCCATTCCAAATTAGGCAAAGAGCACACCAACTCCAGATTTGGGAAAAGAACAGGAAGAGCTTGCTTCATCTAGTTCTTATTTTGCTTTTCTCTTCTAGCATCTTTATTATGGATTGTTTCATTATTATGGATGTTAATGACATTATGAGTGGCTAAGTAATTTGTAGAGATTACCTTTGAACTACTTATTGAACTCCTACATTGTTGATTTGAATGAATGATACTTTTGATGAATGTTGAGCTTATAACTTGCAATATATTGAGAAATTGACTTGGGTAATTTTTGTAAGGTTGTACAATGAGAATTGACATTCTATAGACCTACATTCATCAAGTTAATTAATTAGTTAGAGAGAGATCTTGGCTAATTAGTTGATTGCCTATAGGATAATTTCATAACTAGTTGAATTGGTGGACTGATTTTGTAGATTGAGAGATTGCTTAATCATTTCCATTTAATTTGGTTAAGGACAATTAATTACACCTTGAGAGAGGATAGTTAATACATTATGACATCTTAGGTGAGGCACAATTCAATTAAAAAGGAAGGAGGGAGATAAGATAGGAAAAAGGTGATCTCTAATTGTTAAATCTTGAATTATAAGTTTCTGCACTTTTGCTTTATCATTTGTTCATTGTTAACTGTTTGATTTAGTTTAACTTTCAGTTTATTTTTATTAAAATTGGTTCTCAAACAAAGCAGCCTGAATTAAGTAGTTTCTAAACACAATCTCTGAGGGATCGATATTTGTTCTTTACTACAAGTTACACCTCGTATACTTGAAATTTTGAGCATAAAACTGGTGAATTGGTTTTACAATCAATAGTACCTCAACTTGTCCATAATTTCCCATTTCTCTTTATTAATTAACCACAATAGAAAAGACACTTTAGGGATTAAGTTTGTCTTTCATACTACCTTATTATATGCCTTTGCATCTCCTTTATTCCTCAACAAGTCATTATATTGATTGTTTTTTAATTGACCTAAAGAGTGGCCAAGCCAAAGATGGTTTCTGACTAAGAAGTCGGTCTATTAGTTATATCTAATCCAAGCCTATAACTTATTGTTAACAGGGAACTTGTTCTGAATATAAGGCATCAGTTGAGTCTAAACTCGAGGACCAACTTTGCTCTAATTATCATCGTATAGGAAAGCCCTTTGACCATTACCAATTATACGTCTGATTTCTCTAACTAAACTTCATATAAGCTTCAATAGTTACATCAAACACTAAGAAAATGATGGTCTTTCCTTTACTTCCCATAAATTTTATCTATTAGAAAATATGTATTTATACACCTGATCCGTCTTGTTCTCTAATATTATATAACCTTGTCCCTATAAACACCTTATTGCATAAGCTAATTTGTGTGATTCCCAACCAACCCTCTTTAATTAGTCTACAAACTTCACTCCATCTAACCTTAGCTATAGTCTAACCATATAACTGAATTGATTAGTTATAGTTTACTTGTATAGGAAAGATCCATGTTGCACTAATTCCCTATGCTTTTCCATATTTTCTTAACTAAGAGAAGGCATTATCTAAAAGGAGTCTCTCACTTGATAATTAAGGCTAAAGTAGCTGAAAGAGCAGTCTTTAACATGTAGACTTGATATTCTTGAAGGCCATTCAGCAAGGTGGGAAGCGTTGGTTGAGGTAATCATGTGATGCTTATTATGATTAATAGCTAGCCCTGAAAGTTGTTTATAAATGTGTAAGGAGTTCATTAAGGTGATTACTAATCAATAATATGCTCTAGAAAAAATGTAGCGCCCCCTCACCGTAAAGTACACATCGGGGCGCCCGAAGGTCGCTCCGACACGTATCCCACGATAAAGGTGCACTACCAGAAAATTCCCACTAATATCCACATAGCATCGCAATAATTAAAACCATAATATATCAGAAATCAGTAACTTTAAAAACCATAATATCAATCTTGATATAGTCATCCAATGTCAGAATAGACAAGTCTATCAGTCCCCTAAACAAAACTCAAAAAGGAAACTGATACAAACGTCTATCCTAAATCACCTGCAAAAGTTCAACCCAGCTAACCGACTTGAGTGCCATCACTTCTCTTCCGGAGCTAAGAGTCTACTCTATAGATCCTGAAAAATAGGTTGCAATTTTGGGTGAGTTTGCGAACTCAATGAGAAACCATCATCGATGGTTCACTCAAAT
>JANIHY010000007.1:1654749-1673102 GCA_027479065.1 Erythroxylum brevipes | reverse complement strand
GTCCGTGGAATGACGATCCAACGACGCCTCTATAACATTTAAATACAGTCCCATTACTAGATGCTCAATTAAACAATTCAGTGATGCATATGTCTTTATAAAATTATGTACAATGCATGTTCATGATTTCCGGTGCTAAAACCCAATTTTGAAGTCCTATGCCCAATCCTGACTCGTCGTTCAATTATCGGCAATAATTGATCCAATCCTAAAATTCAGTTCAATTTTCTCAATTCATACTCTTTATAGCCATTTCCTGTCTATAGGGTCAAAACCTCTATTGAAAATCCCAATTAAAACTCTAATTGAAAGTCCAATTGTCTCAATTCAATACTTAGGTCACTATTGGAACCATAATTGACCTTAATATCGATAAATCAATACCATTTAAATTAAATTCTAACTTCCATAATTATCCTCAATTGTAGACCTCTTTCCCTAGTTAACAATGAATCAGGAATCATCTCAATCGGAGGTCTATACCATAAATTATACCCAATAAACTAAAAATCCATCCATCAGAAATCTGCTCCTCGTCGCGACCTACAACCCTCGCCGCAACGAAGAGAAAGTCGCTCGCCGCGGCGTGAAACACGTTCGCCGCGGCGCGCAATCCTTCGCGCCTCTCGCCGCGACGTCCACGAGGGAGCTCATCACGGCATAAACCCCATACGCTCGTCGCGGTGAGTACTTAATTTACTCGTCTTGGCGAGGCTGCGCCAGACGTCGCACCGTGCGGGTCGCGCCTCTGTCTTCTCCGATCGTTTTCTGCCATTTTTACTCATTCAATCCTCCATTAACACTCTCAACTACCCAAATCAACCATAATAAATGCCATAAATGCATCAGAAACCATTAATAACAACATTAAAGCCATTAACTTACCAAATCAAGCCTCAAATCCACAAATCACCGTAAACCCTAAAATCCTTCAAAATCAACGATTAACCACTCTCAAAGCTTCTCAACCTTCATCAATCACAATAAACAAGTTAGCTTTGCACAATGAGGAGAAAACCACAAGGAAAAATCGAAGAACCTCACCGATAGGAGGAATCGATGAACACCGTGGGAAGAGGAAGAGAAGAAACTTGCTTTTGCCTTAGGAAAAATTCCCACATTCAAAACCTAGGTATTTATAGACATGGGTCTCCAAATCAGTTCAAATTCCAGTATCTAAATTTCAATGGCTCGACATTTTAATTTCCTAATAGTATCACTCTAATTTTTCCATTGCCATTGGACAAATCTTTCAATACCATACAGTCAATCAGTCTGTCACTCAAAAGTTTCCGGTCCGGACATTTTCTCCCGAATTTCCAGAAAATTTCTTATAAGCCACTATCAATTGCCAATCACTCTTAAACTGTTCTAAATCAATTATTTGAACCCAATTGCTCCTAATTTCTCAATTGATCACAATTCAGTCAGTTCAGTCAGTTCCAATTTACAATTAAATACCGGAAAATCATGAATGCATGCACCTATGAATAAATGCATATGCAATAAACATGTTTCTCTATGATTAGAGGCCAGTGGCATGCTCAGTCAGTATATGCGGTGAATCCTATCAGTCCGACCCAATTTACTAAAATGTCCTTGCTAACAGTAACGGGATGTTACAAAAAAGGAGTAAATCATTAGTAAATGATAGGCTAAATAAACATAGTTTATTGCATATGTTGTGGAATTGGATGCTTGAGTCTAAAGAGATATTATGCTTAATTAGTCTTGTCAATGCATCCATATAAAAAGTGAACAAATAAAGGACATTGGGTCCCCTTGAGTTAATTCTCTACCTTCTTTAAAAAAATTAGTTGGTTCCCCATTAATTAGAACATAAAAGGATGTAGATGTTAAGCAAGTGTTCACGTAGTTACTGAATTTTCTAAGAAATCTGAATACTTCAAAGAGCTGTTTAATGAAGCCCTACCTAATTTTTTCAAAAGCTTTGTGAAATTCCATCTTTATAAGATAATTTTTTAAGGAATTATTCATAGTGTATCCCTTGAATAATTTTTGATCTATTGACATATTGTCTCCAATTTGTCTATTTTCTAGGAAAGCTCCTTGGTTATCACTTATTAGGAGGCTCATCACTTCCCTTAATCTCATAGCCAATAATTTATATATAGTTTTATTAATGAAGTTAAAATATAAGATAGGTCTATACTTTTTAAGAGACCATGGTTACGAGTTTTGGGAATTAAGTAAATAAAGGTTTTGTTGATCTCTTTTAAAAGTTTGCCTTTATTAAAGAATTATGAAATTGCTCCAGTAACCATATCTTTAATTATAAGCCAAGTTTTTTAAAAGAAGCATACATAAAGTCCATCAGATCTTGGAGCCTTAGTGGCACTTAAATCAAACACCAGTCGTTCAATATCTTATGGAGAGAAAAGGCCATTAAAGAAGTTTATCTCCTTATCTTTAAATTAGTTGTTGATAAAGGAGCTTAGCAAGTGAACTCATTTAACTATTGCTAATTAATATACCGAATGATCTTTTGGAAAGAAAAAAAAAAGACTTCTTCCTTAAGGATCTCTTAAAAAGTAATTACTTTACCATCTAGCCTAGTGAATGAGCTGGTCCTATTAATATTTGTCCTTTCTTTCATTGAATCATGGAAAAAAATCTTATGTTCTTATCTCCCTCCATTAACCAATGAACCTAAGCTTTTTGCTTTCAAAAGGGAGTTATAGGTCATTATAGCTTTTTAACAACCAATAACTATGATCTTCTCCTTTTTTATCAATCTAGTATCTCCATGTTATTGATAGAGGTTCTCTTAAGTTAACATTATTATACATTTTCCTCTATAACATCCTAGTTTGTACTTCTCGTTCTTTTGTCATTAAGGACTTTGACCTTTTTCTCAATCTAAGATAGTTTTTTAGCACAAATGTAAGCCTACATCTTTTGAGTGGGTTTTATAAGATTTCTCTACACTTTTCTCTCTCACATTTTTTGTTGTTATTTTGTGTTTCTTGTTTGTTTTTGTAGGTTATGTATATTCAATCATGGCTCTAAGAATTAAGCAAATTGCAAAACGATTAACATCGAAAGGAAAAATAAAAGTATTCGGTGATGGTGCACGTGACAGGGCTAAGGACTTTAGAATGCCTTTTTTTTATCTTCTTGGAAGAAGAAGGTACAAAATTCCAAACCATTCGTTCAAGATTTGTTACAACACCATATTATTTTCATTTTACAATCTTAGAAAATCTAGGTTTGAAAGATAAGATTGATACCTTAAGAGTAAAAATTCAATGGGAAAAATTTATACATTTTGATTTCCCTATATATGAGGATTTAACTTTTAAATTTTACACGAATTTACATTTTGAGTCACTAAAATTAGATAATTTTTGGTTTAGATTGTGCGGAAATCCTTACAATATGGATTATTATATTATAGAAGAAATTTGTGGTTTTTCAAAATTGAAAATTATTAAAAACATGGAAAGTTTCGTGTTGACAGATATTAAATGAAATTAATAGGGTTGGATGAGTTTACTCCAAAAGGTTGACATAATAATGTTATTCTTAATCCTAAACCTTAGTTATTACATAAATTTATGTGTCACACTGTTTTTGACAAAACTTAAAGTAATAATTGTTCTCCAAAGGATTTATTGATTCTTTGGTGCATGGATCGTAAAATTTGAGTTTTTACATCTACTCTCATTTTTCAAATGATAGTTACTTATCTTGGAATGCCATGGTTTGGAACTTTGAGATATCAACTCAAAATCACAAGTGAAACAAAGGAGTGGACAGGTGAACTATAGTTATGCTCTGACATAATACCAACAAGAAGTCTCATCCAATAAAGAATTCCAGAAGGAAGAAGAGGAAGGATGAGAGAAGGTGGTTAACCAAATGAAAAAAATAACAAGCACATGAAAGGTTATCTAAACACCATAAAGATGCAAATGAAGGAGCTTATGCACCATCAACATCAATAACAGTATGACACGAAGAAAATGCTTAAATATTTTGCAATTCAAGATGTCCAAATTTCATCGCCCATACTATCATCATCTCAATCACCATAAGTCTTCTCACTCTAATTTTTTATTTTTTATTGTTTTGTTTTGTTTCTCACGTTGAAGACAATGTGTTATTCAATTGTAAGGGCAATGATGTATTGGCATATCATTTATGCGTGAACTTGGCATTTGCATTATATTGGTTTTTATTAGGTTGGCAATGTGTGAACATTTTATTGCATAATGTGTGCATTGTGTGAATGTGTCAATTACATAAATTGAATGGAATTGATTTACCTTTGAATATGATCATTTAAATTGTAAAGGCATAGTAACTTGTAAATTTTGTGTTTTAAGTGTCTTTTAGATGAATATGCATGTTAATTAGGATATGACATTGATTCTTTCACTTTATGACACTTGTTTGGATACATTTAGAATTACACTCCTCAATCACATTAATTAGCATTATTATTAACCTTTCATGAGAATGATTAACGAAGAAGAAATGAAGTAGGCAAAGAAATTAAATAATAACTTGTTAAATAAAATTCCTATTTTGCTGATCCTTTTTAAGAAATTTGGGTTAAGAATAGAAATAGCAGCTAATTCAGAGTTATGATATAGTTAAGTAACTGGGGGCATTCACAATAAATATTTGTCTTTGCATGAAAAGGGTGGAATGGTTTTGCAACTAAGCTAAATAAAAACATCACTTAATTGAGTAACATAGGGATATTTATGACAAGGTATTTGTCTTTTTGTCAAAAGACTAGGGTATTGTTAAAGAAAATTTAAAAAATGGTTTCACAATAAATAAGACCTACTAATATTTTACAAATAGTAAAAATTTTCATGAAAGAATACTTAGTGATAATTTACCTTTTTAATTGATCAATAATAATAAATACATGGTTAGAAGTGTCACAGGTGTATGAATAGGGTATTAATATTTTGGTTGATATGTATATACAAATCAAAGAATTTAAACATGAAAGGAATAAGTTAGTAAGTTGGCACTATTTGAGTGATTGATGTTTGAGGTTAAGTTAATTTAATGTCATTGTATAATTATTGCATTTTACATGATTGGATGTTCAATTTTGCGTGAAGACAAGCAAAGGTTTAAATGTGGAGATGTTGATAAGTATAAATTATAATATGTTTTTCTAGGTGTTTAAGTGTGTTTTTAAGTGTTTCATAGATGATTATCATATGCATAAGCTTAGAATTATGTTCTTATTAATGTTTGGATGTGTTCTGAGTGTTTGTTAATTCTAAGGCTTAGAATTGTATTCTTGTTAACATTTGTATGTGTTCTAGGAGAATTTTTTCTTGTTAATGTTTGTATGTGTTCTAAGTGTAGATGATTATCATAGATATAGGCTTATAATTGTGTTGTTACTAATGTTTGTATGTGTTCTAAGTGTTTTATTAGTTTTAAGGCTTAGAATTATGTTCTTGTTAATGTTTGTATGTGTTTTAAGTGTTGAATTAGTTTTGAGCAAGAATTTGATATTAATTTTATGTTTTAAAAGTTTTTTTATATGTTTGTGAGTATATGGAAACAAGTATGTGAAGAAAAGAGAAAATCTTAGATACATGCATCCATGTCATGATCATAGCATCTATCACGATCGTCGCATCATAATAGGGAGCTCATGAGAATTTTTAAGTTTTGAAATTTTGGAGTTATTTTTGGAATCAAATTAAGTAAGAAAACCTTACAAGCTTCGAGTACTATTTAAAGACAACAAAACACCAAAAGAGGCAACAACCACCAGATTAAAAGAAGATTAAGAAGAGACATCAAGGAGAACTTCAAGAATTCCATATTTCCATATTAAGACTCTAACTAGTATTTCTTTCTTTTCCCTTTATGTCTTTCATTGCCTTGGATGCTTTTTTGAATTGTCATGTTTAACATGAATATGGGTATTGTCCTTGAATTGTTTTATTAAACTTTATTCTTGAATGCAATACATCTATCAATGTTATGTGATAATTTTTATGCTTATAGATGATAATAAATCGAAAGACTGAATCAAGTTATTGGTGTTAAGGTTCGCAATGAGAGTTGGTGGCTTAATAGACTTGTAATTATCAAATTAATCAACAATTGAAGAGATATCTTAATTGTAAAATTAATTATCCTTAGCATTGCTTCAAATCCAATTAAATAGTTAGGAGTAGTTTTGTAAATCGAGAGACTACAATCATGTTATGATTAGTTTCAATTGAGATTACTTAATTAGATGTTGAGGTAATCAAAACCTTAGGATATCTAAGATGAAGCATAAATTAAATAAACAAGATAAAGGGAGACCAAAAATAGATAGAATAATTTCTAAGTTTTCAGCTTTGCATATATTCATTATTATTGGTAGCTTAATTATTCAATTATTTTATTTTATTAGTTATTTCAATTTTAGTAATTTATTTTAATTCAATTAATCTTTTAATAACTCAAAAAAAGTTTTATTCAAGTTGTTAGGTATATAATTAATCCTCGTGGAAATGATGTCTTTAGTAATACAAGTTACGATCCGTATATTGGCGATATTGAAAGTTTTATTATAAAACTTGTCAACAAATATTCGGTGTCATTGCTGAGGATTGATTTAGTATATTATACAATTTGAATTCTTTTTATTTAAAGATTTGATACTTGTCTTGTGTGATTATCCGTGCTTAAACACAAGCGGAATAAAAAAAGCAGCTTCAGGCTGAGCAAATTGCAAACCTTTTCTTCCAACCCAGTGAAAGCATTGCAAAATGGATGAAAGTTACTCAACACATATAATCTTGGATGACAGTACTGTCAAAATTATTCATGAATTAACTAATGTTTTAAATATCAAATCAGACTGACTGGTTTGACCGAAAATAGTTTGAATCGGCTACTTGTCTGGTTCAGTTTCATTTAACAACTTATATAAATAAAAACTAGCCGGTTTATTAACGAACCGATCGGTCTATATACCTAAACTCCAGAAATTAAAAACACTCTCCTTGCCTTTACTCTTCCTCGTCTCTTCACAGATTGCATCTCTTCTATTTCTGGGTTTATAAAGGTGATTGTTTTGAATTTAAGGTGCAATTTCTCTCTCAAAGTTGTAGTCGCTATCGGGATGGGTTTCCTTGTGATGCAATGGCCATTGGGATTTGGGTTCTCTCTCAGAGCTGCAATGGCAAAGCCTCAAACTTGGATTCGTGAACAATTCTGGACTGTCTAGTTACTTTAAATTGCATTAACTAAGAATATTAAGGTCCCTCTCTCCTCTCTTAGGTTTTGGCTTGTCCTCTTTGTCGTCCCTCTCTCCTCTCTTCTATTCTCTTGTCGCTCTAGTGTTATACTCTCTTTTTTTATCATTTATGTAAAGGACAATATGTTATACAAATCCAATTTTCAAAGGGTTGGCTTCCAGATAGGTCTGAGCCTCACTTCCCAGGTTCCAAATGCCGAAGAACTCCATTCCTAAGGAGGCAACTGTCTAGATCATCGACGACAAGCTTTGGGGTTTGAAGTGTAGTATTTAGATTTTGGCAAATAATCAGGAGAACAAAGTTGAGTTTGGGATGAAGAATGCCCTGACGAGGATGAATGATGTATCGGTCAAGATATAGGTAATGGAAGCAAGGGCAGTTAGGCAGGTTGTTTCCCTTAAATGTCTGCCATGACAATTTTGTTGAGCTGGCAAAGATTTTGAGTAAACCCAATTAATGGGTTTAAAGAATCATGCCTTTTCAAAAACCGTAACACATAACTTTTCATTAGTGCATAGATGACATGATGTCTACTCTAGTTATTTCCGCAAGAACTAGATAAATGGATAGACCTAAAATTGGTGATTTGGAGCATATGTCAGCATTTTCCTAGAAACTTGCTTGATCGAAGGACGAAAATAGAATTCTTCTAAAAGAAATGTTAGTTGTATGCAAACCAAACTATTGATTTAGAAAGCAAACTACTCTATCCCAGTACAAAATCCACAAGAAAAAGGCTTATAGAAGACTTGGTAACTATTTAGAGTCTGCCAACTCTAACATGTAATTGTGTATTTCCACTTCCCTGCTAGGTGCGTTGCTTTTTCATCATCAACCAATGGATGTTTACAGAATTCAGATTAAGAAGGCATTAGTTTTATACAAAGGATTGCACAAGAAGACAGAATGCATGATTGCAAGCTTAATCCACTTCAGCTCATCTCGGGTCGTCAAAAGATTCGCGTTACGAATAATGAAAACCCTTAAAACAAAAATGTAGTACAGTGCATTAAAATGGCTCATAAAAGAACATGTCTCAACAATTTGGATATGTTGACGGTTTACAGTATAATGCAACATAGGATGCAATGCAACATGCATCCGACAGTTTGAAACTTTGGGCCCTCCAGTATATGTTCCGCCGATAAACAATATGGGTAACTCTCTACTTTCCCACCCTCTAAAGTCTAAACCCACCCAGATTACAATTTGAGGGGTGAAGGGGAAAACTGGTACCACAATATCATAATGATTATCTAAAACGTGTCTGATCCTACACCAAGAAGCAAAGTATGGCCAGGGAATTACGATTTCAGCGTACTGGTTGCTGTGAAATGAGGGATTACCACAAGGATCAATGAATGCAATTCAAGAATTACAACAGCTTACAAGGTCTGCTTCATGAATAAGGAATGCAAACAAGTTGCAAACGTAAAGAAACTTGGAACAGCCTTTTATCTAAAGCGCTCACAAAGTCTAAGTACTTTTGTATAAAATTGTGGACATCGATCCTCTGTTATACCATCCAAAGAAGTAATTTACTGATGTTTAGTATACCATTCAATTTGTCCCCTAATGCCTTGTATTCAAATCCCCGTTATTTTAATCACATAATTCAACTCTTACCATTTCATAGGGATGTAATCAAGCCTTTACATCACTTGAATCATGCAATTAAATCCAAACCGTAATTCAAGTAACAGATAATACAGAATTTATTGCATGGACTATATTTTAGAAAATGGTAGGAGCTTAATAGCATAACTTAGGTGACATTAGGGATTGCACCTTAGAAGACTTTAGGAATAAAACTGAATGTAGCACTAGGACCTCATTTGAAGCTCATTTTTCTAATACTAAAGGGGGTAACATAGCCAAGATTGAAATCCATAGTCATAATGAATTGAGATCTATCTCAACGTTCACTATGCTCAATATGAAAGACTTACAGCAAAATGATGAACTTGAGTTAAAACTCCAGAAAAAAGCTACCTCAATGTCATGTCACACTAGTACCTACAATTAGCTCGACTAAGCATACAGTACAAAACAAATTTCTTATAGCCTCACGATGATGGTGCAAAGAAGCTCAAGTGTCAGTGTTCGCCAAAGTTCAGTATAATCATCTCCAGCAAAGCTTATGCATGGTTAAAGTGTCCATTCAATGGAATCCTCAATATTGAAATTGACTTGATTATATGAGACAAAGATTTGTAGCTTTATAGCAAATGGTATTTAGAGGTTACTGGAACTATTATTGGCTGATGAATGTAGTCAACGCACAACATAGGAAATAGAAATGAAAAGGAAGCCCAATTCTATATCACTACCAATAATACTTCTACCCACCTACATAGGCATCATCTCGTAAAACAGACTTTGCCATAAAGGCCATCAACCTCTTTTATGAACAAGCAAACGCCAGGGTGTCCATTCTGTAACTCCACTGCACAGTAGTTACTGACAGATTCCTATGCATATTACTAGTACCACAGAAAAACTGGTAGTCAATTCCTCCACCATAGAAGTAACACAGATTCAAGCCTGGTAACACCCTCCCTCCAGAGAACCCAAAAACATAAAAGAGATATTTGTAGTCCAACTTTCTGAAAGGCATTCCAGAAATTACATGCCTGTGGAAGCAAAATTGACTTTTAGAACTATAATTTCAACTATCTGCTGGCACCTTACCTTTCTAATCATCCCATAAAGCATCTATCATGTTTCAATGCTAACCTTTTCCAAAATCAGCATTTGAAATCTTTTTAAGCAGATAGAGCATAGCATAGAAGCAGCTGCTTGTGTAACCACCAGAAAAGATATCATCCTATCTAGAGAGCATTTTTTAATTTAAAAAAAGGAAACGTTGTTTAGAAACTAACACTAATCCCATGTGTGAAAAAAAAAAAAAAAGATGATTAGAAACTAATACTAATCCCATGTGTAAGCATTAAGCTTTCATGAAATCTCATATGATAAGAATTTCCAGAACTATGCGGATACCAACATCATAAAAGCTTTAAATTGGTAGGATTCAAATTCACATCATATGAAATAGGCCCAAAGAAAATGGACACACCCAGAAAATAAAAAAGTTAATAATACGAGGAAGGAAGAGCAAATTACAGAAATTTGTATCTAGCATCAGTCTGATGTTTTCACAAAATCGTATGAAAGTCCATCAAGTGTTCAAAACAAAAGACCTAACAAGCATCTAAACTCAGTATCAAAGACACCGTAAGGTATCATTGATTAGAAACCAAATATTGTCATAACTCATTATAACGACAGAAAAATATCCAAATTAACAGGTAAGTTCCAACATCGGTCAAATTTTCTTATTCAAACAACTACACACTATCAACAAAGGAAGTGAGAAAAAGAACCTAAAAAGGATATCCATCGGAAAACAGAGAAAGGTAGGCTCAGCTCAGATCAGATCACTCGGAGTCCGTACTACCGGAGAGTGTATCCAACTTCTCACGTTCAAGGCGTTCAAGGGCTTTCTGGTGAGCCCAGGTCTCGATGGTGAGATCAGGCTTGGCATTGAGACCAACACCCAAAATAACGATGGTAAGGAAGCTGGTAATGTAGCAAGGAAGCTCCCAATCCTCCCACTTACGAGACTGACCAGATGGAGGAGGAGTGAGGTTGAAGAGATATCCCTTAGGGCGCTCCTCGTGACCTGGGCTGGACCACCGGCTGGGTCCAGCGGCGGCACCGCCTCGGGTTCGGAGGGAGGATAGCAGGCGCTGACGGAGCATGGTGGGTACCAAATATTATTAGTACGAGCCGCGCGGCGCGAGTTAATCAACTCAATTACAATTACGGGAGGGGAAGGGAAGGGATGGGATGCGATGGGCCCCCTAAAGGCAAAAAGAAAGGAGGAGTTTTGAATGGAATCATTACATATCACACGTTAAATACAATCGAAAATAGCACTTTTAGAGACAGTTTTTTTTTTTTTTGGAAGTATTTTAGAAAGGTCCCAGCCGTAAGAACACACCTTTAAGCTATCAACTCTTAGACTAATTTCCGCTTATACCAAGGTCAGATCGTAAGGAATAAAGTGCTGATCAAATAGAAGACACCTTTAAGCTATCAACTCTTAGACTAATTCCCGCTTATACCAAGGTCAGATCATAAGGAATAACGTGCTGATCAAATAGTTTTATCACAGATAACTTATTTTTAATCGCATCTTGTGCCTAAGAGGTCATTTAACGCCGTAATATTCCAAGCTCCTATGTCCCCGGAGTTCTAAGCCTCTGATTAGCTAGCATTCAGATTGGATCGCCGTCATCTCCCAACTTGCCAATTCTGTGTCTCCTGTATTGTAACGATAGCAACCTTAATAGGATTAGCTGGAGGAATACTTCCAGCATCTTGGCCAATTGACCTACTTGGTGCTTTATCACTCATTGTCCTCTCTTGGCTCATTAGAACATTTTGCTTCACCCAAATTTGTTTGTAGTTAATTTGTCAGCATAATAAGGCCTTTCAATCATGCTAACATTTTCTGTGACCAAACTTGCAAGCCAAACTAGCAAATTTCACCCACACAGGCAAACTCTCAAAGCTGGAAGGATCTAGCTTAAGCCCCAGCCTCCATTTCTTCAAAACCAGTGGTTTCTTATCATTGAAAAGCCAAGGTCCACCACCAAGAACCAAACATAAAGTAGTAATAGGTAATAGGAATCACGAGAACTGCTTGTCTTAGTTTTTCCCTCCTGAAGATTCTGGTATACTTGAGTTTACAGAAGAGGATGATGAGATGCATCATTGGAAAAACACATTATTGTAGGAGAAAATTGCTTGTTCTATTTCAAACAGAAAATCCAACAATAAAATTGATCATTTAGTATCAATCAATCAATCATCTTATACCTATATCTATCTATATATATACGTAAAAAGTAGTCGATGGATTCAATAACTCTCACAAGTTAGTATACATGACTTCTTATATATTCATAATACTATATTAACTATACTGACACAATGTAAGAATGAGAATTCTCGTCTTCAATTCAGAGAAATCTGGTTTTCCAACTCATCTTTAATTAATAATAAGCCTAATGATAGGAAAAACCCATATGAATTTTCAGGCCTCACTTTCTTCTTGTGCTTCCTGCTAATTACTAATAATTGGTATATACCTACATTACTAGCTACAATTCTATAGTAGCTGCATCCCTGCCTTCTTTCACAGCTCCATTTTCAATTGATTCAAGTGCAAAGATGCTGTGCCACAATAACAATCTCAAAGTTAGTCTTGTGATCTCAACTTATTAATCTTCAGATATATTTGTAGTGATCTTTACATCTTATAAACAACCAGAAAATTTCATTGCAATAGGAAAGAATTCCATACTTTTGAAAAAAAGCTAATAATCAAAATTTCTTGGACTGTTTCTGTCAAGTTAATACCATTGTTGCAATAAAATACATTTAAAATGTAGCTTGAAACTTATATGCTCAAATTCACTGGATGACGAAAAAGGTTCATACCTATTTTTTATTTAAGATTGAAAGAATTCTGCAGGGCAATCCTAATTTCCAGTGTCAAGATGCACCATACATAAATTTCAAATAACATTGTACACCACTATTCATTTTTAGTTCTTAACAAATAATCAGGAATACAAGAATATAATTTTACAGTTTGAGCATACTTCTTGCATGGAGAAATTATAGGAAGTAGTGTGATCTACCTGAATTAGCTGAGGAATCATAGCTTAAAAGGGAGTTCTCTGGAGCAACAAAGTTATGATCATCTTCTTCTCTTCCCCAAACTGGGTGGTGAAGCACGTCAAAGTGCCATTCTTGTTGATGCTGCTGTCTGTTCCGGTTGAATTGAACTCCTGACCACATCATAGGCAAAATCATGCCAGGAAAGTTACTCTCAATTGGTGATCCACTCTGCAAATTCAAAGGAATGGTTCAAAGCATTTACAACCGCAACAATCAGAATACCTAACTATTTGTGGTATTTCAATGCCAGATTCCCAACTCTCTCTCTCTCTCTGAATAAATTCTGTACTGAGAGAATATTCAACTCCCATTTAACAAAATGACAAAAGTTTAATTTTCAGGGCCTCTTATAATTACCAGGCGTTTGATATGCATGCCAGAATACTGAAATCTTAAGACAATTTAATGATTGCAATTGTAGGAGGCACAGGCACAGTTAAAATCTGCACAACAGAGACTTGGCGTCGTCCAGTTCAATTAGAAAGATGGTGAAACGGTAAATAACCATTCCAGTAGAATAGTACAAGAAATTTAGTTGCTTTATTTGCATAAAAAGCATTCTACTGAATGGTTAAGTAAATGCCAGGAGATAAAAATATATTAACCAGCAAAAGCTTATCCTCTAAAAACAATAAACTATGTTTCAAGATTGAGTCATTAAGGATTTCTCAAAACTAGCTTTACTGAGGAGCAGCTATACAAGGTTCAAACCCTTACTCTCTTCTCACATTGGCATTTACGATATAACAACCTTTGTTAACAATAATTATAGTAAGAACAATAACTTACTTCCGCAGCTAATATGGAGTCGAGATTGAAATCAATTCTTGGGTTGACTTCTGCAAGTCTCATTGATAATAGCTGAAACCA
Source organism: Erythroxylum brevipes (assembly GCA_027479065.1). Lineage (NCBI taxonomy): Eukaryota > Viridiplantae > Streptophyta > Magnoliopsida > Malpighiales > Erythroxylaceae > Erythroxylum > Erythroxylum brevipes. Next base: position 1,659,219 of record JANIHY010000007.1, on the reverse strand, counting down.
AAGAAATTTTTGAAGAATAAGATGACAACTCATATGGCTCACAAAAAAAAAAGACTAAACAATTTTGCTGCTTTGCTTCATAGAAATTGTTACAGAAAAAAGGCAGTAGAAAACAAAATGAGAGAAGATTAGACAACTGATCCCAGCCTCCAAGAAAAGAAACAGGTTGCCTGGGTGAAAGTCGGACTGAACCGTGCTCAAGTTTAAACATCTATTATCTAGTCTCAAAAGGTAAAATTAGTAACAAAATAAGAAAATAAGACCTCTACTTTCCGTTGAAGAGACTGTACGTGATTGATTATTTCATCAAGTACCAATGCCGTGCCTGTAATCTGCATAACAAGATAATATCCCCTTCAACAGCCATAAAATACAACAACAACAATACTCAATAGAAATCTCACTGACACGCGGAATCCGGAAAGGTCTAATAGTACACAACCTTACTTGTAAATAGTAGAGAGAGTGTTTCAAAAACAACCATATAATACAGAAGTATAAACTAATGTAGAAAACATAATCAATGAAAACTTATGGCGTGAATAAAACATAAAAATGAACAGGAATTTATCAACCTTATTAGACCAAGTAAAATCAAACAAAAGATGAAGCTAAGAAGTCTTTGCATGTAAAGAGATTTTCAAAAAGATTTTAAAAAAATTTAGACATTCATAATCTGCAAGGAATGTGTTTAGGAATCTGAAACAAATAGGTCATGATGTGTGTGAGAAATTAAATCTCTACCTTTCTGGAATCGTAGATCCATATTCTGCAGCCCTAAATAAGAAAAACTACTCACTAGTCTTGGATACATCACTCAATGGAAAATAAAAAAAGAGTGATCCAAACTCGAGCAACATTAGTCTTAATTGCTCACCATCACGGAGTGAAAAATATACATGGTGAAGCCACATGGCTAACTGGTTTAATGTCTCAAAAAAAACTACAGTCATCAATTTAGTGACTGCAAAATTAGTCATAATTGCTCAACATCACTGGGTGAAAAATATACATGGTGAAGCCACATGGCTAACTAGTTTAATGTCTCAAAAAACACTACAGTCATCAATTCAGTGACTATCACATGTCCCTTTTCAGTTCAACCAAACCCAATTGGAAGAAGTCTTTTATTTCATCATCTGTTCATTGTTTATTCATCATCCACTATATGAACACTGAACTTAAAAGATAAGTTAGTACTATTAATAATGATCAAATTTTCCTTTGTCCATGATCCTGGGACCAAATTTCAATCTAACAAAGCCAGAGAATAATACGTGCTTCAAGGCACTTCCAGCCAAGCATTTTCTACACGATAAGATTCAATGTCTAGCCCATTGGTAATGTCGTCTTATCCACCAAAGACTGGACTCTGTGAATATCAAGTTTGCAATCTTCCAAAATCAACTTTTAAAATAGTTACACTGTTCGAAAACAACAAATGAACTTGGCAGGTATGTAGCACGGACACGGCAAAATGAAGCCGTGTCGGACACTCACTGACACACGGTGGACACAACTCAGACACATCTAGAGACCGCTCGGACATTGCTTAATGAAAAATATGCTCCATAGAATATAAGCTCCATGTTTTTTGAGAAGGGCTTATAAAGTATCAAATATGTATAAACTATCAAGATGTTGGAATCTTGAAACACATCAATCAATATATATTATATTATGAATTCTGAATTTTTTTCTTAATTCTAAATTTTATAATATATATATATGCCGTGTCAGTGTCCACCAAATTTTAGAAATTGGTGTGTCCTCGTGTCCGTGCCCGTGTCGTGTCGTGTGTCCGTGTCCGTGTCCGTGTCCGTGTCCGTGTCTATGCATCTTAGGCAGGTGCTAAGCAGGTTTTACAAGCAACTTCAATTTTTTCTTAAGTCCAAAACTTGAAGCCGCGGCAATCAGGTTTAAAAGAAAGAGTGAATGACAAAACAGATCAATCTACTCTGCGACTAAATATGACAAGGCCAAACTAAAAAATGGCCCCCTAACAAACTCCTATCATACATATACAAGAAAAGAATGGCACCACTAGGCTGCTGAAATTACAAGTATGCCAAGTTGTCGCCCCACCAGGCACTTTTCTTGGTACAAAAGCAAAAGACCAACTTTTGCTAAAAAGGTGACAATGACAAACTCATTAATTAAATGCACATAATCCAAATATATAATCACACTTTCTATAGACATAACATGATATATAATGATTAATTAAGCCTTCATTACCCAATCATTATCACTTCCAAACAGAAAAAGAAAGAAAGAAGAAAACGTAACTGTTGCTACTACCAACCTTATTGCAACCTGGGACCAGCTCTTGAAGTAGCTTCATCTTTGCATTGATCTTCTCTCTCCTCGCCTATACATTTTGTCCAAACAAACCCCCCATGTCACAGTCATCATTAATAAGAGTAATTATAAACTAACAACACATTAATTAAACTCTTAAGATTATTAGTTCATTACTCTCTCTGCTAGGCTATGGCTATCGGTGGCTTGACCTCTGCGTGCTCTAACGTGGACGTATGGAAGGTTCTGACCATTTTTTGAGCTATCATTTTCTGCGCTTTTGCACTTCTTTGTTGACCCTTTAACCTAATTTACACAAATTCAACGAATTTTGGCAATTTAGAGACTAATTTTGAATAGATTAGTAAAAAACAGCATAAAAATTGAGCTCCGTAAATCTCCCCACCTTCTTTTCTCGCTCCTTCCTCTTCACCGATCTCCGATTCAGCGCCTTGTTATCCATCTTCTGCGGCGACGAATTCAGGTAGGATTCCGTCTCCGTCGGCTCGCTCTTCACTAGTTCCTCGAGATTGCCACTAGAATTGGATGGAACAGAACTCGTCTCCAGCGAACTGTTGCCGGCGAAGACTGAGAATTTGGCGGCTCGCTCGATTAAGCCACTGTTACTCGGGAACGTCAAGTTAGCTTTGAAGTGGTGCGGCGAGTAGGCGTTGTGTTCAGGTGGAGTACCGAGAGTTGAATCGGGAGAGTGAAGAAGCTCCATGGCTTGATTGGCGGGTAATTCGAGGAGGGCGGTAAAAGAGCTAGCGTTATCTTGTGGAACAGAAATTAAGTGCTGGATATCTTCGCCAAATTGGGGAACATGATCGAATCCAGAATGGTCCTGCTGTGGTGTGAAGCTGGATCTAGCGCCGGTTACTGCAGATAACTCCATAACGAGAGGATTTGGTGAAAGGAAAAAAGACACTCAAATTTCATAAACACAACGAAATGGGTATAAAAATTCTGAGGTGGGTATGTTAGAGAAAGGTGTAAAAGGAAAAGGGCAGTTGAAGAAATGTGAGTATGATCTTGAATTGGCGTGAAGATTGAACCTTGAATCAATGAAAGAGCTTTAGCTTCAAAGCGAAGAGGACTGTTTATAATGTAGAGAAAGGAAGCGTAGCAATGTTGGAGCTGGGGGATAATATGATAGCAGCGTAAAGGAGTAGGGAAGTAGAAGGAAATTTAAAGGTTGAGAGAGAGGGTTGGGCGATTTTAGCAACTGTTTTGTTACTGTGCAGTTCGTTGAGATGGACGGGTGAAAAAAGAGAGGTACAGGACAGGTCCGGACTTACCCTATCTCCATTTACCTTGCCTGCCTTCCTTAAGCAAAGGTCAAGAGTAGCTGGGCCTCGGAGGAGGAAATGTTCCTTGAAACTCTTACATACACGAGTCGACTTGGGGGTTGTATGCTCTTTCAAATTATACTAAAGCACGTAAATAGACTTACCAAAATGTTACAAATTTAAAAGATGAATTAAAGCTAGGAAAGTGGTATCAAATTGGGACGTCAAAAATAATTAAATAAATAATAATTTAATTTAAATTAATCTAATTTATATTTCAAGTTTGATCTAATTAAAACCTATTTAAATCCTCATTATTATTTGTTAATTGATGAGTAAGAATTAAACAACAACAATATAAGTACCTACTAGAAATCTCGCTAAAACGTCAGATTTGAGAAGGTTCAGTAGTATACAGTCTTAACCATAATTAATAGATAAGTTATTTCTAAATAACACATATGACGAGGAAATAAATAAACAAAAATTTTAATAATAATAATAATAATAATAACTAAAATTCGTGCTCCATCAATTGGCATCTCCCTCTTCTCGTGGGTGCATCGTCTGCTGCTACGTAGGGATGGCAATCTTGACCTGGATTAACCATGTCATGGGCTAAAATTGTTTGGCCCAAAGGGAATATGCAAAACGAAATCGTTTTGTCATTTTGCCAAATCTTTTTTAAATAAACGTAGACAGGCTAGGACAGGTTATGGGCCAACAACCAATGGCCTGTCAGCCCATGAGTAGCCCAATCAGTGAGTCGGGTTGTGTTGGGCCCGGGTCCCGGATGTCCGAATCCCGAGGCGGCCCCTCGGGCTGCGCCCCAATGGGCGACCCGAACCGTCGGACCCGATCCCAACATTTAGGCGCAATC
>JANIHY010000007.1:1634869-1647087 GCA_027479065.1 Erythroxylum brevipes | reverse complement strand
TTCCAGGCTCAAAACTCTTCCTTGGAGGAGGAGAAGAAATCCCGGGAGGAAGCGATGGGCGTTTTGAGGGCTCAACTAGCTACGGGGGAGGAGGAGAGGAGCTAACTGGTTACGGCGAGGGATGAGCTGAAGAAGGCGTTGGAGACGGAGCGGGAGTATAGCAAGAAGTTCCGCCAGGATTGTCAAGTGGCGGTGGAGGGTAGACATAGGACCGAGGATGTGTTGATAGATTTGCGGTGCTCTATCAAGAGGCAAAGGATCGATGCGATAAAACGGTAGAAAAGGCAGTTTTTGAACGAGGAGTGTTTAGAGCTTGCCTGTGATATAACCCTCTCGGTCCTGAAGAAGTGCCAGGAGGTTCACGTTCCTGAAGGGTCGGAGTGCCCTTCATTTGAGGATTACGCCGAGCCGTTTCTTCCCGTAGCCCTCGGCCTTTCTTTGGAGGATATGAAGGAGAGGGTCGAGGGAGAACGGACCCTTGTTCCGGATGAAGAGCTGGATCTTAGCTCTGAATTGGAAGAGCTTTCTCATGAGGATATTCCTCCGGTTCCTCCCTTAGACCCTGCTCCCGCCCCGATTGTTCTGTCAACTTCTGAGGCTTCTCCTGTGTATCTACCGACCTTCAAGGCTTCTCCTGTTCCCTTGGCTATTCGTAGCTCCCCTTCTGCTGACTTTTAGAGCTCACTTGGTCGGGCTTGTGGCCAGGACAGATTCAAAGAAGTGAAACTCTTATTTTGGTCCTTCATTTTTTTGAAGTCATTTTCCGTGTTTATGTCCTTTATTTTCGATCTATAGTAGGGTTTGATAAAGTTGCTCATGGCCGACCGACGTAGAGGTCGATCTATAGTTGAGGCCGAGTTGTGGTCCCAAGGATCTTGTCTTAGCGACCCGGCCGAGCGATGGCGAAGTCGATCAATGGTTCCAAGGATCTTGACTTGGCAACCTGGTCGATCTATAGTTGAAGCCGAGCTGTGGTCCCAAGGATCTTGTCTTGGCGACCTGGCCGAGCGATGGCGAAGTCGATTGATGGTTCCAAGGATCTTGTCTTGGCAACCTGTTCGATCTATAGTCGAGGCCGAGCTGTGGTCCCAAGGATCTTGTCTTGGCGACCCGGCCGAGTGATGGCGAAGTTGATCGATGGTTCCAAGGATCTCATCTTGGCAACCTGGTCGATCCATAGTTGAGGTCGAGCTGTGGTCCTAAGGATCTTGTCTTGGCGACGCGACCGAGCGATGGTGAAGTCGATCGATGGTTCCAAGGATCTCGTCTTGGCAACCTGGTCGATCCATAGTTGAGGCTGAGCTGTGGTCCCAAGGATCTTGTCTTGGCGACCCGACCGAGCGATGGCGAAGTCGATTGATGGTTCCAGGGATCTCGTCTTGGCAACCTGGTCGATCCATAGTTGAGGCCGAGCTGTGGTCCCAAGGATCTTGTCTTGGCGACCCGGCCGAGCGATGACGAAGTCGATCAATGGTTCCAAGGATCTCGTCTTGACAACCTGGTCGATCCATAATTGAGGCCGAGCTGTGGTCCCAAGGATCTCGTCTTGGCGACCCGACCGAGCGATGGCGAAGTCGATCGATGGTTCCAAGGATCTCGTATTGGCAACCTGGTCGATCTATAGTCGAGGTCGAGCTGTGGTCCCAAGGATCTTGTCTTAGCGACTCGGTCGAGCGATGTCGATGTGATTTTCCACTTTGTCAACTTTAATGAAATTCCTTCTTGCCGAGAAATCTGAAAACCCCTTTTATTGATGATAACGAGGGCGTGGGCCGTTAAAAAACCTGACTGGCATGGTCAGGAAAAAGGTAAACACAGGTTGTGTACAGAAAACAGTAATAAACAAAAATTAACTAAAATAAAACTTAGTGTAGAAAGCCTTCAAGTTTCGAGAGTTCCAGGGCCTCGATAGGATCTTTCCGTTCGAATCGCGTAGGATTTAAAAGCCATGTCCAGCTTACTTTATCACCTGATAGGGTCCTTCCCACACCTGTCCAAGCTTTCCAGGGTGTTTCCCAGCCGCCTCGGCTTTTCGCAAGATATACCCACCGATCTTTACGTCGCTCGGCTTTACTCTTCTGTTGTAGAATTTCGTCGTTTTTTGCCTGACGGCTTCCGAACGAGCGGCTGCCCTATTCCTATCTTCACTAAGAAGCACGAGTTCTGCTCGGCGGGCTTCATTATTTCGTTCTTCTTCATAGCTCGACACCCTTTGGTTGTGCAACACCACTTCTACCGGGACTAGGGCTTCTGCCCCAAAGGTCATCTTGAACGGAGTTTCGCCTGTGGCTCCGTTTGGTGTGGTTCTATATGCCCACAACACTTCATCCAGTTCTTCCACCCAAGTCTTTCGTCCGTCTAGGCGCTTCTTAAAAGCACTCATTATCTTTTTGTTTGTGTTCTCCGCGAGACCGTTGCTTTGAGGGTGAGCTACTGAGGTCAACTGTAGCCTTATCTTTAGTCGGTCATAGAAATCTCTGAACTTATCGTTATCGAACTGCCGATCGTTGTCTGCAACCAGCACCATAGGCATCCCGAAGCGACTTAGTATATTTTTCCTTACGAAGCTCTCCACCTTCTGCTCGGTAATTGTTGCAACCGCTTCCGCTTCTACCCATTTGGTGAAGTCCTCCACTGCCACTATCAGGAACTTCTTCTGTCCGGGACCGAGAGGGAAAGGCCCCAGTATATCCATTCCCTATTGAGCGAAAGGGATAGGATGACTCACTATCTTCATCCTCTCGGTCGGCTGATGAGACAAGCCACCGTTTCTCTGGCAAGCCTCACATCGGTCGACTTTATCCTGGCAATCTTTCCTCATTGTCGGCCAGTAATACCCCTGTCTAATTAGCCTATGAGCCAACATTCTGCCTCCTACGTGATTTCCACACATTCCTTCGTGGACTTCGATCATCGCTTGTTCTGCCTCTTCTTCATTCAAGCATCGCAGCAGTGGCCAATCGTAAGATCGCTTGTATAGGGTGTCATTAATGACCGCCTATTCGGCCGCCTTTATTCTCAATTTCTTGGCCTCCAATGTTTCTTCCGGTTGTGTTGCCTCTAAGAGGTATCGTCTGATCGGTTTCATCCAACTTGATCGACCGGTATCTACATCAAGAACCTTCTTGGCTTTTTAAATGCTAAGGCTATCTAGTCATTCAACTAGAACGTTATTTTTGGCGTCTCGATCGGAGGCCATTTTGGAGAGCGCATCCGCTTTAGCATTTTGAGCTCGTTCTATCCTGCTGATCGAGTACTGCTCGAAATTTCTTAATTCCGGCTTTACCAGCTCCAGGTACTCGATCATGCTGTTCCCCTTGGCTTCATACTGTCCAGTGACTTGGACGACCACCACTTGGCTATCGCTATATATCTTTAGATGCTTTACCTCCATTTCCTTAGCCAGTTAGAGACCGGCTATTAGAGCCTCGTATTCTGCCTCGTTATTAAAGGCCTTGAATTCTAGCCGAAGGGCGTATTCCACCTTCTCTTCCATATGCGGGTTGATCAATACCAATCCTGTTCCGCATCCTTCAGCGTTGGACGACTCGTCAATGAACAAGCTCCAGGCAGGGCATTGCTCACCCTGCGAGCTGGGTTGACTCATTTCTACAATGAAGTCTGCCAACTCCTGCGTCTTGATCGTCATTCGAGGCTTATATTGTATGTCGAACTCCCCCAGTTCTATTGCCCATTTTATCAGTCGACCCGAGGTTTCGGGCTTTTGAAGACACTACTTGAGGGGTTGGTCGGTCTATACCTCAATTGTATGACTCTAGAAGTAAGGTCTTAGCTTCCGAGCCGCAGTTATCAAGGAGAGAGCCAGTTTTTCTATAGGCTCATACCACGTTTCTGGTCCGGTCAACACCTTACTGACGTAATAGATCGGGCGTTGCTCGTTTCCCTCCGATCGAACAAGTACTGCGCTGATCGACTCTTCTGTAACTGCCAAATATAGAATTAGATTCTCCCCCTCAACTGGGCTCTGCAGGATGGGTGGACTAGACAGGTATTGCTTCAAGTGTTGAAATGCTTTCTCACATTCATCCGGCCATTGAAACTGGGTTACATTCGCTTTCTTTAAAATTTTGAAAAATGGGAGGCACTTGTCTCCCAATATGGAAACGAACCTGCTCAGAGAGACTATCCGACCGGTCAATATCTGTACTTCTTTCAAGCATTGCGGCGAAGGTATTTGGATGATGGCTTCGATCTTCTCTGGATTAGCTTCAATCCCTCGCTGAGTAATCATGAACCCCAGGAATTTTCCTGATGCCACACCAAAGACACATTTTTCTGGGTTCAACTTCATCTGGAATTTGTTAAGGGTTTGGAAGACCTCCCTGAGATCCTCTACATGCTCCGCAGCCGTCTTACTTTTGACTACCATATCGTCCACATAGGCCTCAACCGATCGACTGATCTGTTTCTTAAAGACTTCCATGACGAGCCGCTGATAGGTGGCCCCCGCATTTTTCAAGCCGAACGGCATTACCTAATAGCAATATGTGCCCTGGTCGGTTATGAAGGCAGTCTTTTCTTCGTCTTCGAGACTCATCTGAATTTAATGGTAGCCCGAGAAAGCATCCAAGAAGCTCAAAAGTTCATGTCCGGAGGTGGAGTCTACTAACTGGTCGATCTTGGGCAAGGGGAAGCTGTCCTTTGGACATGCTTTGTTCAGATCGGTGAAATCGATGCACATTCTCCACTTCCCGTTCTTCTTTTTCACTAAAACCACATTGGCGAGCCATTCGGGGTACTTGACTTCTCGGATGAACCCGGCTTCGAGTAGTTTCTCTATTTCTTTCTCGATCACCTCCTGTCGCTCCTTGCTGTGCCATCGCTTCTTTTGTCTAATCGGCTTGTAGTCATGTCGAATACCAAGGGAGTGCGATGCGACCGATCGAGAAATTCCAGGCATGTCGCTCGGTACCCAAGCGAAGACCGATCTGTTTTCTATCAAGCAGTCTGTGATTTCTTTAACTAGGTCCTTCTGAAGCTCGGAACCTAAATTTGTGAATTTAGAACGGTCGGCTTCATCCAGTATGACCCGTTGCGTTTCTTCCACTCGTTTCATTCTCTCCATCTCCTCATCGGCTCTCACGTCAAGAGAGTTCGTTAGGACTACCGCTCCATCTAGTGTTTTTGTTTCCGCTAAGTAACACTCCCTAGCGATCCTCTGCTGACCCCTGACAATACCGATTCCATGGGGCGTTGGGAATTTCATTACTTGGTAGTAGGTAGAGACGACCGCTCTAAGGGCGTTTTGAGTACAATAATTGATTGAGGCGGCAACGGTCAGGGGTTCGAGGCGCAACTCCACCCTGGCAGACCAAAGGACACAATACTTGATTGAGGGGGCAACGGTCGAACAAGATCTCAGTCGGGGTCGAACAAGATCTCGCACCAACAACCCCACCTTGAGTTGGGTCCGTCTCAAACCAGAAGTGATTATGATCTTACACTATTTGGCTATTATTTGTTGACAAGATATTTTCTACTTATTGGGAATTCACCCATTTCAAGAAAAACTAAAAGATAGCACAATGTTTAACACTCCTATGCAGAAGCTAAATATAAAGTCATGGCCTCTGCAATGTATGAGCTTAAGTGGCTCAATGGATTGTTTTCCACTCTTAGTTTAACATACACAACTCCTATGAGACTATATTGTAATAATCAAGTAACATTGCATATTGCATCTAATCTAGTGTTTTATGAATGCACCAAACACATTGAAGTTAACTACCACTTTGTTTGTAATAAAATTTAAAAAGGACCGTTTGTCTTGCTTATGTCCATACTTTCAAGCAACTAGCTGATATTTTTACCAAGGCACTGGGCAAAAAACAACTTATATCTCTACTTCCCAAGTTGGCATTCATAATACTCATGCTCCAACTTGAGGAGAGTATTAGGCACAAATTTAGGAATTAGATAACTATTATTTTTGGAATATATTGTAACCTTTTAATGTATGAGCTATTTTAAGTAGGTTGAGATTCTCTCTTGTCGTCGAGATATTTTCTTAGGTTGTCAAAAAACACTTCTGCGTATATATATGAGGCTAGGAGATCATGGAGAAGACAACCTATTTGCAGAACTTGATATATTAAGTAATAGCACAAAACCTATTTTCAGAACTTGATATATTAAGTAATAGCATAACAATCACTCTGATTATATTAACTCTGAGTCACAATTAAGTAAACTGTTCATTCGTAGGTTTCTACATTATCAATCAATCACCTTACAAAAGATGTAAGCAGTGGACTGAATAACTCTCAGAAGTTAGTATACATGCCATCATATTCATAATGATATAAACAATATTGAAATGTAAGAATGTCACTCTAGAAATTCCTCGTCTCCAATTGAGAGAAATCCAGGTTTCCGTCTAACCTTTCATATAGCCTAATGATGGGAAAACCCACACCAATTTTCAGGCCTCACCCTTTGGTTCCTGCTGTATATACATTACTAGCTACAATTCTATAGTAGCAGCATCCGTGTCCTCATAGCTCCATTTTCAATTGATTCAAGTGCAAAGATGCTGTGCCACAATAACAATCTCAATGTTAGCCTTGTGATCTCAAACTTATTCATCTTCAAATATATTTGTAATGCTCCTTACATCATATAAACAACCAGAAAATTTCATTGCAATAGGAAAGATTTCCATATTTCAAAAAGAAGCCAATAATCAAATTTTCTTGGACTATTTTTGTCCAGTTAGTACCATAGTTACAATGAAATACATTTAAAATGCAATAGGTTCAAAACTCAACTGTAGCTTGAAATTTATATGCTCAAATTCACTTGAGGACCACAAAAGGTTCGTACCTATATATACATATAGGTACACATATATATATATTAAGATTGAAAGAATTCTGCAGGGCAATCCTAATTTCCAGTGTCAAGATCCACCATATATAAATTTCAAATAACATAGCACACCACTATTCATTTTAGTTCTTAACAAATAATCAGTAATACAAGAACATAATTTTACAGTTTGCACATACTTCTTGAATGGAGAAATTATACGAAGTAGTGTGATCTACCTGAATTAGCTGAGGAATCATAGCTTAAAAGGGAGTTCTCTGGAGTGACAAATTTATGCCCGTCTTCTTCTCTTCCCCAAACTGGGTGGTGGAGCGCATCAAATTGCCATTGTTGTTGATTCTGCTGTCTGTTCCCCTCGACTTGAACTTCTGACCACACCATTGGCGTAACCATGCTGGGGAAGTTACTATCAATTGGCAATCCACTCTGAAAATTCAAAGGGATAGTTCAAGCACTAAACAATAGCTCAAAAATTAGATTCCCAACATTTTTCAAAAAAAAATGTAAACAATCAGATTCCCAAACTTCATGTGGCGCATCCCCAACTCTCTCTTTCCCTCTCTCTGGAGGAATTCCATACTGGAAAATAATCACTTCTCATTTGAATTTAACAAAGTATCATAGTTTAATTTTCAGGGCCTTGCATAATTACAAAGATTTGATATGCATGCCAGAATACTGAAATCTGGAGAATTTAATGATTGCAATTGTAGGGGCACAGGAACAGTTAAAATCAATGAAGAACAAAAATGGAGACTTAGCATGCCACAGTTCAATTGGAAAGGGGAATCAATCGGTAGACAATGAATAAGCATTCCGGTAGAACAGTAAAAGAAATTTAGTTGCTTTCTTCTCGTAATACGTTCTACAAAATGGTTAAGAAAGTAAATGCAGTCAGAGGAGAAAAAATATTAAGCAACAAAGGTTATCCTCTAAAAGCAGTGAACTGCAAGTGTGTTTCAAGACTCAGTCATTTAGAATTTCTCAAAACTAGCCTTACTGACAAGTAGCTATACAAGGTTGAAACCCTTGTACTGGTCTCACGTTGGCATTTACACTATAACACCCTTTGTTTAACAATAAACACGTACAGTAAGAACAATAACTCACTTCTGCAGCTAACACGGCGTCAAGATTGAAATCAATCCTTGGGTTGACTCCTGCAAGTCTCATTGATAACAACTGAAACCAAAGAAATATTCAACAAGATTAAAATGACACCCATATGACTCACAAACATAAACTAAAAAACCAAATGAGAGAAGATAAGCAATTGATCAATGACCGAAAAGAAAACAAGAAAAGAAACAAGTTACTTCATGAAGGTCAGATTGAACTATGCTCAAGTTAACAACATATTATCCAGCTTCAAAACGTAAAAATTAATGACTAATATATGGAAATCTGACCTCTACTTTGCGTTGAAGAGACTGTACGTGATTGATTATTTCATCAAGTACCAATGCTGTGCCTGTAATCTGCATAAGAAAACAATATTCCATTCAGCAATCATATAACAGAAGTATAAACTAATGTATAGAACATAATCAATTTACAGAATGATAAAACAATCAACCTTTTAAACCAAGTGAAATCAACATAAGATGAAGCTACGAGGTCTATAGATATAAAGAGAATTTCTAACTGAAAAATAAATTTTAGAGATGCATAATCAGCAAGGAATGTGTGTAGGAATCTGATAAAAATAGGTAACTATGTGGGTGAGAAATTAAACCTCTACCTTCCTGGAATCAAGGATCCATAATCCATAGCCCTACATTAGAAAAACTACTCTACTGGAGTCTTGGGTAGAAACACTCCACAGAAGAATATATGTGCATCCAAACACATGAGCAACATCTGCCATAATTGCTCACCATCACTGGGTGAAAAATATACATGGAGAAGCGACATGGCTATCTGGTTTGATGTCTCAAAGAAAACTATAATCAATTCAGTGCCTATCATGACATATCCCTTTTCAGTTCAACCAAACTCCATTGAAAGGAGTCGTCTCTTATATCATCTATTCATCATCCACTATATGGATCCCAAACTTGTAAGATAAGTTGATATCACTGATGATGATAACTGTTTCCAATGGATTAGGATCCAGTTTTGGATATAACAAAGCCAGAATAATAAGTGCTTCAAGGCACTTCCAGCTAAGCACTTTGTACACAATAAAATTCAGTCTTGTCCATAGGTAATATCGTCTTATTTGCCATAGAATGGACTGAATGAATATCATGTTTGCATGTTCCATGATCAACTTCTACAATGGTTTCAGTGTTCGAAACATTGAATGAACTTGGCAGGGCAAAAATGTTGCTAAGCAGGTTTTACAAACAAGTTCATTTTTTTGTTGCTCAAGTCCAAATCTTGGCCAATCAGGGTTAAAAGAAAGAGTGCATGACAAGAGACCCAGTAGGCCAGTACTCCAGGACTAAATATGACAAGACCAACCTCAGAAAGGGCCCCTAACAAACTCCTATTTTACATATACACGGAAAAAAATAGCACCAATAGGCAGCTGAAATTACAAGTATGCCAAAGTTGTCACCCCACCAGGCACTTTTCTTGGTACAAAAGCAAAAGACCAACTTTTGCTAAAAAGGTGACAATGACAAACTCAGTAATTAAAATGCACATAATCCAAATATATAATCACACTTTCTATAGACGTAACATGATATATAATGATTAATTAAGCCCTCATTACCCAATCATTATCACTTCCAAACAGAAAAAAGAAAGAAAGGGGAAAAAAAAAGACAGAAAGAAAGAAGACGTAACTGTTGCTACTACTAACCTTATTGCAGCCTGGGACCAGCTCTTGAAGGAGCTTCATCCTCGCATTGATCTTCTCTCTCCTCGCCTACACATTTTGTCCAAACAAAACCCCCCATGTCACAATCATCATTAATAAGAGTAATTATAAACTAACAACACATTAATTAAACTCTTAAGATTATTAATTCATTACTCTCTCTGCTAGGCTATGGCTATCTGTCGCTTGACCTCTGCGTGCCCTAACGTGAACGTAAGGAAGGTTCTGCCCATTTCTTGAGCTCTCGTTTTCTGCGCTTTTGCTCTTCTTTGTTGACCCTTTAACCTAATTTACACAGATTCATCGAATTTGGCAATTTAGAGACTAATTTTGATTAGATTAATGGAAAATACCACAAATTTTGAGCTCCCCAAATCTCCCTACCTTCTTTTCTCGCTCCTTCCTCTTTACCGACCTCTGATTCAGCGCCTTGTTCTCCGTCTTCGGCAACGACGAGTTCAGGTAGGATCCCGTCTCCGTCAGCTCGCTCTTCACGAGTTTCTCGAGATTGGCACTAGAATTGGATGGAACAGAGCTTGTCTCCGGCGAGTTGTTGCCGGCAAAGACTGAGAATTTGGCGGCTCGCTCGATTAAGCCACTGTTACTCGGGAACGTCAAGTTAGGATTAAAGTTGTGCGACAGGTAGGTGCTGTGTTCGGGTGGGGTCGGGAGTGTTGAATCGGGAGAATGAAGAAGCTCCATGGCTTGATTGGCGGGTAATTCGAGGAGAGCAGTGAAAGAGCTAGCGTTATCGGTTGGGACAGAAATTAAGTGCTGGATATCTTCTCCGAACTGGGCAACAGAATCGAAGCCAGTACAGTCCGGTTGTGGTGAGCTGAAGCCGCATCTAGCGTCGGTTCCTGCAGATAACTCCATAACGAGAGAATTTGGTGAAATAAAAAAGAGACTCAAATTTCATAAACAAAACGAAATGGGTATCAGAATTCTGAGATGGGTATGTCAGAGAAAGGTATAAAAGGAAAAGGGTAGTTGAAGAAATGTGAGTATGATCTTGAATTGGCGTGAAGACTGAATCTTGAAACTACAAAAGAGAAGAGGAAGAGAAGGAGGAGGAGGAGTGTTGTTTATAATAATGTAGATAAAGGGAAGCGTAGCATGGATGGGGTTAGCAGCGTAATTATAAGGAGTGGGGAAGTAGGAATGAACTTTAAAGGTTGAGAGAGAAAGGGTTAAGCTTTTGGCGACTGTTTTCTTACTGTACCGTTCGTTGAGATGAACTGGAACAGGGATAATGTGAAAGCAGAGCACTCACTCCAGGACCAGACCTGCCCTACCTCCATTTGATCTACCCCTAGTATAAGCCTGCTTGGTGGAGTGGTACAAATGAAAATTGCTTCAATCTCATGCATACACAAGTATAAAAAGACGTAACATGACTATTACTCCAACTTGTCACACTTTTAATCTATTTTTGTTTTTTAAATTTATAAAAATTTGTTCACACTGTCAAAATTAATAAAAATCGTAAATAAATAAAGTATTATTGATATTTATTTTATTTTAATATATATCTAAAACTTTAGATATTTCTAAAAAACACAAAGAAAATTTGAAGAAACCAATAAATAAGAAGTTGTTAGAGCTTCATTTTTAATTGAATATTGCATCTGACTTTTAGTTTGATTTATTAAAACTATTTCATATTTAAATAGTTAATTCTTTAAATAATTTAATTTCTTTTTATTTGTATCAAATTCTTAAAATATTAAATCTGAATCAAATTTGATTACTAAATTTGATTACAAAATAACCATTTTATAAAAATTTGATAACTTATCTATATGATCTAAAATTTTATATTTTATACATAGGTTTATTAGAATCAGTCTTATCTATTAAATAAAGGTAGGGTTGTATATTATCGGACCTCTCTAAATTTCGCATTCTAATAAGACTTTAATTGAGTGTTGATGATGGCGATCACGATGACGAATATTCTGTTGAATGTTTTGAACATTCCATAAATTTTCATAATTTGATGCGTATGATTCTTTTAAGTAGAATCATATTTATTTATCAAAAATATTATACAATTGTCAACGTTTTGTATGTGACCCGAATCCAAAAGTTGAAGAAACATGTTGAAAACAATAGTTTGAAGAACAGCTTCTTCGGTCAAATAATGAAGGGTGACTGATCACTAGTTTGCACAAGTTTGGTTGGACAATTAATGGGAATCTATCAGCCAATAGTCTTAAACACTAAGTTACTAAAAGGCCTCTACTCCACCGATTGTATCAATTAAGTAGCAATTGCTCACAGTATTACAAACATATTTTGACAAATAAATAATAATAGAATAATTTTAGTGATGACATTTTTTACATGAAAGAGGAAAAATACCAATGTTTTAAAAAGCATATAAAAAATTAAACTAATAAGATAAAAGCTTTAAGATTTAAAAAGTTTAACTGATATTAAACTGTCATAAACTAGTTAAATATTAAATAAAATTAAAGAATTTAAAATATGGTTGAAAGAGATTGTCCTTACCTATTGAAAGATTTAAGGTAGATCG
>JANIHY010000007.1:1599790-1615417 GCA_027479065.1 Erythroxylum brevipes | reverse complement strand
TTGAATATCAATCCCAAAATACCTTAAACAATTTCTTAACCAATTCTATACATTTTATTATTATCAAAACATAAGTGAGATTTAATTTTTCAACCACCATTGGTCTAACAATATCAATCTTAGGAGATTAAATAAAATACTGGAAGGAGAAATGTATTCCATGTATTCAGAGAATAAATACTATTATTTTAGTGATAAAGATATCCTAGACTATTATGATAACTAACATATTAACTATTCTAAATAAAATTTATTTAATTAATCTATAGGTGGTAATTGTTTAATTGGATATACCAATATAACAGTGAGAAAGGACATAGATATCTTAGCTAAATTATTATTTCAACCTTGATAGCTAATTTTACTTGATAGTTGAAATTCCTCATAATTGTACCCTAAAGCCTTAGCATTTTATTCATATTGATTTCTTTTTTATATTTATTAACCAACCTAATTTTTTGTATCCAAACCTATTTATTGACCAACTATGGCTAGCTTAACCTAATTTTTTGTATCCAAAACTCGACACAAATTTGAGCAGTCCAGGATCCGATCCAACCAAGGTGAAAATAAGGTCATTTGGAAGTTATTGAATAAAACAAATTCGTTTTGTCTAAATTGGTTTAATTTGTTTGATTGGGCTAAGCCGAACTGACTCTCACAAGCTTGAGATTAAAGCATCTCAAATTTAACCTGTTGACTTTAGGCCTGCTTAATCCATTCTTTTCATCCTTGGATCCAACTACCCTTTAGGTAGGTGCTTTGGTGGATAATGTGAGGTTTAATAACAACTAGGGAGTTGATAGCATCTAGATAGATCATTAGGAATGGAAATTGACCGAGTCGAGCTTGGGTCACCTATAATCTGAGTCTAGCTTGAATTTTTTTTAAAGCACATGTTCAGTCAAAATCCTAATTGAGTTTAGTCAACTTGGACTAATTTTAGGGCTGATCAGGCTTTAATTAGAATAAAGCCCAATCAAACCGAGTCAAGTCTAATTAGGTTGAGTTAGTTCTAAAAGTCCAACCTTTTTAGAAAAATATCTAATGGCCTAAAGTCCATTCAAACCTACTTAAGCCCAAAAGCTTAACTATCTTTAAAAATATATTAAATGTTCTAAAGTTCAATTAGGCAAGTCAAGCCCAAAACTCTAACTATTTGGAAGATGTGTGATTGAGACAAAGACTCAAATGCTTTATTTATAATCACCTTCCTCCAACTTTTCTTTTCACTTTCAATATGGGAATTTGGAACCAAAAGACAAGGAGGAGAAGCCGATTTTATAAATAAAGTATTTGGGTCTTTGTCTTAATTAAAAATATGCCAAAAGATTGAGCTTTTAGGATTAAATTTGACTAGAGAGACTTTGAACTCCTTGTCATAAATGTCCTTTATTATTAAGTAAATGATATAGTTTTGTTTAATGATAAAACATCATTATTTTAGTTTTAGTTAGGGTTCAAGTCCAACGGGTTAGACTGTTAAGCCCACACATGAATCTGACCTAAAGTTCAAGAATTTTTATAAATAAAAGCTTGAGCTTGACCTAAAGCTTAGTCAACTTTGGCTAAGGTTGTTGACTTCGGACCAAGTTAGGTCAGGTTGGGTTGGGTTCAAATGATTTTACTATTATTATAGATCTTTTTTAAAAAGGTTCATATTTTGAAAAATTCAACTGACACGTTAACAAGGTCATTATTTATGACTAAGTTAAAGCATAACTTAGTTAATTCATGAGTGCATTAGAGTTGGTGTTTACGTAATACAAGGGAACCATGCCATATTTAGTATATGTAATCTTATAAGTGGCAAAATACAAGTGAACTTTACCATCTTTAAGTTTAGCGATGAATTTGTTTTATCTATTATTTTAAATGTAATTTAAAAGACTTTTAAATTTAATAACCGCAAATGCTTTAAATACAGTTCAACTCGACCACCTTTTCTTAAATTCGTCAACTTGCTCTCAACAGATCGTAAGATATGAACATAATTAAGATCATATCTGAATATTGGATAACCAAAAGTTGTAATAAAAGAAGTTATTAAATTTTGTCGGACCACAAGAGATTTTGGGCCAACCCCAAAATCCGCATAATAAATCCCATGAGCAGGACCAGGAGAATGTCCACCCTGCGGGGGCTCACTCCACGTGCCATCCACGTGACATGGGCCTCCCTCCTGCGTCGACGTCGTTCCTCTTTTCATTAAAACTTAAAACCCATATATTAAAAAAACAATCGGTGACTTTTCAGGAGAAATTTCCTGGAATGACAGACAGGCCCTTTTCTTTATCTACTTGTATCCTATAACATAGGGACACGTGTCTAATTGGGATTCGAAGGTCAGAAAAGTGGGGTCCGTACGAGAAGAGAAGTCACTTTCCCACCCTCCCGTCGCCTTCCAAGTTGTTGGACGAAAGGGTACTATGCATTTTTACAAAATTACAAGTACATTTGATGGACGGTCGGATATCTATCAGACCGAAGCAGAACAATGACCCACTCGTGTCGAAACCAAGTTGTCCAAAAGCAAGCCCCTCGGGGACGTTCCAGTGGCAGAAGTCAATCCAATTCGCCAAGTTGAGCTTACATGAAGTGGAAGGGTCTCTGTTGCTGTTGCTAAGGTTTACACTTTTCTTCTCTATTAAATAAGGTTTACCAAAATGTATGTAATAGACATTTACACTTTTCTTCTCTATTAAATAAGGGCTACTTGAGAGCAAGAAGATGGTGGAACATAATTAGAGTTAATAATTTTTGAACAAACTATACCATAGTATAATAAGTTCAATATTGCTCATGAGCTTAGCAATCAGCTTACTTTTAAGCAAATCCTTGGAGGAAATTTGTGCTCTAATATGGTGCTTAAGTAGCTAGAGAGAGGAACTAAGAAACTCATCTTCATAAGCCTACCAATCATGAAAAAAACTTGGGTGGCCACTTACATTACAATGGAAATATGCTTGTTCCCTTATTAAAAGAATAGTCGATGGAAGGACCTTATCAGTCTTTCTAAAGTTAACTAATCCAAATAAAGCCATATATCTGTCAAGTCTTAGTAGTGAGTAGTTAGAGAATTATTTTATCATTTCTTTTAGCATTACATACTACTTAAGATGACTATCAAACTTCGTTTGATGACACTATTTTTTATATATTTTTAAGAATATAGCTTCTTTCTTCTACTGTGAAAATGAAAGAGCCACGTGAGGAGAGGCAAACACAAGGAGAGTCGAAACGAAGTAGGGCCAAGACACTTGGGAAAAGGTAACATAAATGCAGTAAAGAGGACTGATTATCTAAAGAACACAGAGGCAAAGGTGGAGAGTTAGATTATAAGTAACATAAACAAGGTCATTGAGTCCTTAATGTTCCAAACAATTTTGTTTCTTTATATGAATACGTTAAAAAATGCTCTAATTATGTTTACAACTTAATATAAAAGTTGTTTGACTGAGTAGTCTAATAGTAAGTCTTTTTAGAATTGGAGCACTTTCACCAAAATAATCTCCACCACTAATTTGTATTTTAAATTAATAGCATGAAAAATAAAAATATATTATTATAAGAAAGGATGAACTAAAAGTACGAAACTTACCAGATTGCATTTTTTTCATAATAAGTTCTTTCTTTGCAATGATCTAGCAAAATTTGCTAAACTTTCACAATACAATTTAATTTTATTTGTTGCCTTTGATTGCTTGTTAATAGAGAAAATTACTTTGCATTCAATCACATCAAGGAGATCACCTATAATATCATTTGTAGATGCATCTTCACTATATGAGCAATAAAGATTGAGAAAATAAGTTATTAAGTAGATTCTTTGAATAAAATGCTTATCCCAGTCAATAATATTTGTGTAAGGCTTGTATAGTTTCTCCTTCCCTTTAGAAAGACTCATAATTATTTTTAGACTCTATATATATAATCATATATGTACTATAAAGATGGCTTCTTATCTAAGTCAACAATCCCTAATAACATTATAAGTGGAGCCACAATATTCATAGTGATAAAGCATGCATTCCAAATTTTATTATCTACAATAATATCATCAACTTCTTTTCCTTTCACACTCTTTGATAACTTATAACTTGAATTTTTTTTTTACTTACGACTAAAATTTAAAGTAGTTGTTTATGATCATAAACACTTTTCAAAGTAATAAATGTAGTTTCAAATCTAGTTGCAGTAAGACGCTCAATCTTAACTCATTCTTCTTACTTACTTAACCAAGACAAAAATATAATATGATTATACACAAAAAATGTTATCTATAGAATCAATATCTTTTAAAATGAGATTTAAATATTTATACAAATACCCAACTGATATATAATTAGGTAACCTATCTGTAATAAAGTGCATAACATTTTTTAGTTCAATACACTTGACAATTTCAAAAATAACTCAGATAAAGCATGAGCACATTTTACCATATCATATGCATCAACAAACTTGATAAAAGTTGTTTCAATATTATAGTAAACTAAGAAATTAATTAAGATTCTTTGTCTTTGATCAGTCAACCTATTTGTTATAATAGTGCATCATGTTGATTCCTAATTAGACTTATATCTCAAGGTCGTGATGGACCCTACCCATCACATTAGGCGTAGTGATCCTCACAGCTTAATAAATTAAAATTCCTTTTTTTAATCTTAAAACAAAGGCACATAATCTTATAATAAGAAGCTACCTTAAATTCTAGATCTAGATCTATTGTTATCGTAGCTTCAACAGCTTCTTAAAAATAGGGTAAATTTAATGTATTTAAAGGAATATGTGAATGATAGAACCATTTAGCCTAAGCTCATTTTCACTGGAAAATAATATCCCTATTAACCAAGACACTTTTTAAACTAGGTTGAGAATCTAGAGTATTTCTTAGAGGAAAAATAAGAATTTATGCTAATAACAACTTTCTTTTTTCCTTTATCTAATATTTATTGTGCTTCATCATCTCAAAAAGATACATTACTAGCCTTTTTATTTTCCTTTTTTTACTTATTATCTCAAATAATTTCCAATCCTCTCACATATACTAATGGTTAATTTGTAAGAAGTAATATTACCTTTAACAGTAGCAAGATGTTCTTTCATGTTATAAGTTCATCCCCTTTAGACATTCTACTGCAAAACATATAATTATATTGAATATTTCCACAAGATGTTGAGGTTTCCTTGATAGATTATACTTATCATGAGTAAAAGATGTTATATTTATTAAATATTTTTTAATGATTGCATATTTTTCATTATAATTTCAACTTGAAAATATGAGAAAAAGATTGTAAGCTTTATACACAACTATTAAATATAGTCATTCTATGAAATCAACAAATGTTGAAAATACTTATCCTATTAGATACATTATATTTGATAAACTAGTTTAGTTAAATTCATGCTATAATGTGATAATAAGAAAGTTCTTAAAAAAAACCAAACATACAAGTACGTGAATGGAAAGCTTTTACTTCCTATATATCTTTTTTTAGGAGTCAGAGAAGAAAAATAGATACTTTAGTTTCATCAATTAACATATTTGATAAGCATTCCTAAATCTGACATGGTTAAAATGACATCACAGAGCTATTTTAGGAAATCAAGATACTAATTGAAAGCATTTATAAAGATGCTCACTTATATAATTGTGTTGTATGGTGGTTTCAAAGAAATAGCAAAGGTATTTGTACTTATAATTTGTAAATGTTAACCTATTACCATCTATCACACACTTTATAGCTACCAAATACAAAAAATATATTAATCAAATGAATGAGTGAAAAATGTGAAAATCTTTATTCAGTTTACACTTTACATGTCTTTTCATGTAAATTTGCAATTATCAAATTATTTTGAGACAAGACAAGAACTTACAATTGGCTCAAATACGTACACAAAGTAACTAAATAAAATAAAAAATAATTCCTCAATTTTAAAGAAAATTAATAAATTATTAATTATATGATGGGTAATAAGTGACTGGGTCTTGGTCCACTAGTAGGTAATTGAGTAACTAGACATTTGTATGGATTTTCTTCAATAACAAATTTTCCCTTAAAAACTTCATAGAAGGTTAGGAAATGAAGGGCTAAAATCAACCGTTGCCTTCCTCAAGTCTCAACCGAATTGGAGTTTTATAGAAGCTAAAAACTTTTATACATATTAATTAAAATTTTGCGGAAGCTAATACTAGAGTAGAATCTATACTAATTTTTCTTCCTCTTTTAGGATGAACAAGGATATATTGAAAATGAAAGGATTTAAGAAGATAATCAACCCCAAAATCTCTAACTCTTCTTTGGTAAACCCATTGTTTCTATGCCTAGAAACTTTAATCACAACCTAGCAAACTCAATGTCTTTAAAAGAGATTAACAAATTATGAATCACAACGTAAAATAACAAACCAAATATTAAAAGAAAAATATTAAATATATAAAAAAGAAGATTAAAGTCTAGAAGTAGAAAGACCCTAATCCTTACATTAGTGAATATTTAAAAAGTGAAAATAAAAATACCCCTAATCGGCTAATCCTTACATACTCTCTATTTGTTATTGGATAGGTTAAAGAAAAATGAATATCTATTGAAGAGGTTGAGTTTGATTAGAGATGGAGACTGAAATGTTTACAAGATTAAATGAAACTATGAGAGTTAGTGAAAAGTTGAAGTTTGGTTGGATAAGGATTCTGAAAAATAATAAAAAAAGAAGAAAGTGAAGAAGATAAGGTTATAGTTTTTACTAATTATGGTTTTGCAAAAATTGACCGATTAAGTAATAAACTAGTTAATTTTATTTATGATGTTTATATATGAACTGAACTGAAAAACTTGCTAGTTTTTACTTTGCCTAATTGAACTAGTTGGTCTAATTTAGTTTTAAAATCCTTGACTTTTCTTGTAGTCTTGTATTACAAAGTCCTATTTTTCCTTTTAACAACTCCATTTTATTAAGGAGTTTTATGTGTAGAATTATTAAAGATGCTTTTTTGCTTACAAAAAATTCATATAGTTCATTTTCAATTTCCTACCATGATCATTTGTAATTAATGTAATGGAGCTTTTTTTTTCCTTTTGAAATCTTTTTAACAAACCTAACAAAAGCTCCAATGCAATAATTTTTACTAGCTAAAAATAATACCTAAGTGAATCTAATAAATTCATCTACTATGATAAATACATAACTTTTTTTAACCTAGAATAATAACTCTAATAGGGCCAAATAAATCCATATGAAGTAATTGAAAAGCTTTATTTAAGGTCATGAACATTTTTCTCTTAAATGAGCTTTTAGTTTGTTTGCTTATTTTAGCAAGCTCTATACACCTTGTCTTACTGAAAACTTTACTCTTGGAAGTTTGTTAAAAAAGTTGCTTAGAGTTAAGGTTGGAGATGAGATGTATACAAGTATGTGGAAACCTTATTTTTTTTGGAAATCAAAGAATTGTATTTCCAAGAAGGTTAATTACAAGGTGTAACCTTTAAAAAATTAACTACAAAATATCCATGCATATCAAGATGGTCTGGATTAAATAGTTACAAAGTCCACTTGTTTTACTAGCCTACCAAGTAGACATATGTCCTTCCCATACTGTGCATGCCATAGTCTACCATTATCTCTTTAACAAATAACCAGCTTTCCATATTCTTCCTTTTATGCTCCTATGGAAAAATGTGAGTTGATTGAGAATGAATTCTCCCTTTTACTTCTGTCATGTTTTTAAGGATAGTGTAGGAAGCTTCCTTTCTTCTTCTATTTTACTCCAAAATTAGTAAAGGCTTCTCTTTTGTTTCCAATTTTATGTAAGTTCTTTGTAATTTTACTAAGTTTTAAAAGATTTAGTATTTTTGCCTTCTTATCGATTCATCACTTCATGTTAGACCGAATTATTCACTAATTTAACAAAACTTTAATAGAGGTGGGACACTTAGCCAGGTATGCATTTTCTTTGAATGGGTTCACTACTTGAATTTCATACACTTTGGATCTTAACTGTTTAAGAATTAAAGTTGAATTTTTAATTCCTCTTCATATGTTGTATCTTTGACTTAGTATGCAACTTCTTTTATGTTAGTATATATTTGATAGATGGATAATTGACTATACTTTACCACCTATATTTAGTATATTTTGCTTGATATTTTATACTTTTATCATATATTTGGCACATAATTTGCTCCAAATGTGTTAGAGGTGATAATTGCCTTTATGAACTTAAAGGAGAGGAATTTGGATAAAAACGCGACTAAAATAGAAAATCAACAATCTAAAAGCAGTGCACGACTTCGAAATTTTGCACACTCGTGCACTTTTACGATACTCGATGGATTTTGATAAGTTATGTTCGGTGGCTAAAGGTAGTAGGAGACTTTGGGAGGTGATTTCCATACATGGAGAATGTCCAGAAGGGACAATTTTGGTCCAGAGAAGTGGAAAACATGAAGATTTCATTGAAAGATCCATTAGAATTCAAGATCAAGCCTTTACATCGCAAGAATATTCAATAGAAGAGAATATGGGAGGCTTAGAATTATGAACCCATTGTTTTTGTTTCATTTTCTTTCATTATATGTTTGATTTCATATTCGATCATGTGTAATTAAACATCCGGTCAATATTAGGTTAAGTGAACCTTATGTTAATACTTTGATATGACTTGATTCCTTTATTAATGCAATTAGCTCGATTGATTATTGTGATTTGATTACATGTTTTTATTAACAATCTGATTTTATACGTAGAGATTGAGAAATTCTAGTATGAATAGATCTACCATAACTAGAAGGAGTTGATTGTAACCCTAGAGGTACGATGACATAAATCCTCCGGATTAAGGTCAAACCTAATAAAGGGACTTATAAATTTGTAACACAATCTTATAAGATTTAACTTGAGTAATTCGATTAGAGACCTTAGGATTAGTTACTAGTGGATTCAAGGTCAGCTACTAGTATGCCATAGGAGTCTCCACGGTCTAATACATCAACCAAACAATTATATGATAAAATGTCAATCAGTTAAAGGTTTAATGGCATTCGAACCTAGATACTAATTTCCGATAGCAATAGTTTTCTAAGTGAATTCCATTGTATATGTGTTAATTATTGTTTCCTATTTTATTTTAATAGTTTTAGTTTTAATTTTCTCTTAATTAAAAATATAAAATTACCATTAGGCTAGATAACAGGGAAAGGGTAATTACTAGTGCTTATAATCTTTATGAGATCGACCTGTACTTGTCGATATTAGCTACAGCTGTACCGTGCACTTACAATTTATTACAATATTGATTATCGCAAAATAGGTCAATCAATATTCTAGTTATCCTTACTTGTTAGACTGTAATCAAAGCTACTATTAGTTTCCTCAACTATTCGAAGGCATGTCCAATGAATGTTTGAGACTCATACTTGGCATTGAGGAATCTTTTACGATTTACTTCTCTCTATAACTTATAGATCCCATAGTTTAGACAAATTTTAAATATCAACCTGTCACTTTATGAAAGTTAAGATTTAAGATCTAATATATGGTTTCTCCAAAAAGTGAGGCAAATAATGTAAATTACATCTAATTAAGATACTTTTTCGTAAATTAGAGGAGTATGCATATGCGAATAGCAGGTGATCTTTATTCTCAAGTTCGGATTGACAGAGGATACAGAGGGACTATCCAATTTAAATAAGTTTCTCTAAAGATATTAGTCTATTCTTTATTTCCATCCATATGACGAATAAGAACTTAGGAATATAGTTTTTAAACTACATCATCTTGAACCATTGAACTTCCTAAGAGGTGGGGTTAAAAAGAGAAGCAGAAGAGGTTGTTGTAAACTTATTAGGTAAAACCCTAGGCCAGATGATTTTATCAAATCTAGATTGATTAGGGGAATAATTTGGAAAGTTAGGAATAAGGTTTACTAATCCTCTAGGGAGGCAGCTCCACTGATTGTCTCTTATTACTGCTTTGACCCTCTTATTAAGAGGGAGAGAGGGTTACAGAGTGTGAAATAAGGAGTGAAGGTATATAGGTCCAATATGTGTCCAATTGTCAAAGTAAAAGCTTATTTTATCACCATTCCTAATCACTTGCTTCATATCCTTACCTACAATTTCCTTGGGACTTATGAGAGGTTTAGTAGTTGTGAAAGTGTCGAAATTAAAATTTATAGACCATAAGCTAGATCCTCTAATATACTACTTACACATCCACTTCATCCATAGTGCTTCTTTTTCATTGAAAAGGATCTATATTCTCTTTGCTAGTAGAGATTTGTTAGCAACTTGACTTGACTTATCCCAAGTCTCCCTTCACATTTAGGTTGGAAAATCTCTCTCCACTTAACTTTAGGAGTCCTATAATTGATTCTTGATCCACTCCACAGAAATTCATGTGGATTCTCTTAATATCCTTGATAACCTTGATTGGTAATGGCATCTAGATGTGCGTAATATTAAGAACTGAATTAATTAGCTAAAGCCTCCTTGTATAAGACAAACTCCTATACATCTACCTACAAGTCCTTTATAAAACAACATTAAATAATGATTGACAGTCATTATAAGTTAGTTTAGGAGATGAGATAGTTAAACTAAGATATTGGAAGGCAGCTTTACATAATTGAATTCCATATATCTACGCCAATGATTGCTTTAGGGGGTTATAGACCATAGTAATAAAGATATGGCTTTTGCTCCTGCTGATTGAGAGTCCAGAGATCTTAAAGAATTGTTGAAGGCAATCTAATAATTATTGCACTAATTCTTTATCAACTCCATATAGAAGAAGTAAGTCATTTATAAATGAGAGGTTAACGATCCTAACTCTCATATATTTATAAGATAATTAAAAATTTTCCTTTAAGAAATGTTAAGAGGTCATGGATCTCCTTGTCTGATCTCTTTATCCATTTTGAATATATGAAGAGCCTCTTTATTTGTAATCACAATGAGTGATGAAGTGGATATGCATTTATGTACCAAGATGCTGATATCTACAAGGTGTGAATAATGAATCTCTAATTGAGTGTATGAAAAGCTTTAAAGAAGTCGTATGTAAGGAGATAAAAGATCTCCTTGTCTGATTCATTTAGCTCCTTTGAACATGTGAGGAGCCTCTCTATTTATAACCACAATGAATGATGAAGTGGATATGCATTGAAGTACCCAGTTAATGAAGATTACAGGGACCCGAAAGACCTGCAAGTTGTGAAGAATGCATCTCCAATTGAGGGTATAAAAGATTTAGAGAAGTTTATCTTTATAGAACAACTTTTGATTGATTTCTTGGAATTCCTTAAAACTTTCCTATGCTATCAAGAGGTTATCTCCAATAATACAACTTGAAATGAAAATAGATTAAGAATATTTGATTAGTGCATTCATATGGGTTTTTAGTCTTAAAGCTAAAATTTTAGAAATAATTTTGTAGAGGATGTTGTAACATGATACAAGCCTAAATTCTTTGAAGGATGAGGTAATGGGATTTTTAGGAATTAGATAAAGAAAAATTTTGTTTAATTTTTTGAGTAAGGCTCCTGAGCTAAACAGATTATTTGATTACATTACAAACATGAGGTTATAATAAGTTCTAGGACCTTTGGGA
Organism: Erythroxylum brevipes; assembly: GCA_027479065.1. NCBI lineage: Eukaryota > Viridiplantae > Streptophyta > Magnoliopsida > Malpighiales > Erythroxylaceae > Erythroxylum > Erythroxylum brevipes. Next base: position 1,603,801 of record JANIHY010000007.1, on the reverse strand, counting down.
TGAAATGGGCATTATTCCATCAGGTCCTAAAGCTTTGTCTACATTGAGACTAAAGAGAGAATTCCTAATATGAGATTGATTAAGAGAAGGGGAAATGCATTTGGAACAGATAAAGGGGGAACTTGATGAATCTAACTTAGAGCCTAGGAAAGATATAAAGTAATTAAAGGTTAAAACCTTTAAATAGTCTTGGTCAAAACAGGGATTGCTATTATGATCTAAGATATCATAAAGTTTAGAAAGACCTATGGAAAAAGGTTGAGTTGTAATCCCCCTCCTTAAGCTAATAAATTCTAGCTTTCTGTCCTAGTAAATAGTTGTGAGCTTCTAAAGAAAGAGATAGGAATTAAGTTTGGAATTTTTTTTCTCTTTGTTATAGGTCACCATTTAGAGGATTATCATATAAAGCACCCTAAGTAGACATGAGTTTCTACCTAGTTCTTTCAATTTAGTTAAGCAGGTCTTTCTTGAAATGACCCTATAAAACTTCTTTAATTCCTCCTTTATTATCTTTAATATAATGAGAAGTACACAGGCTTCAAATCCTTCCACTAGATTAACTAGTCCCTTAGTAACCAGATTCTCATATCCCTCTATATTAGTGAGGAAGTTAAAGAATTAGATCTTTCAAACCTGCTGTTATCAAAATCATAGAATTAGATGTTTTACCTTCAGAAATATCTGTTGCTACAAACTTCCATCCACCAAGCACATCTCAACAAGATTCTATTGTTGTTTTGGAAGAAGTTAGTCACACACAGCAGGGAATTCATGAAGCTTTAGTAAAGGAAATTGAAGAAATTCATATTAAGGTTGATGATCTGAGTGACTCAGTGGGTGATCTTCATGAGGAAGTAGCTTATCTACGAGTTATTATTGAACAAGACCTTAAGTTGATCCGCACTGATATGCAACGAATTTTTTCTGAAATTATGAAGCATCTTCGGTAAAGTTTTTGGTTAATAATAAATTATGGGAGAAGAGCAGAAGCATAAGAAAGATAGTATATTGGGAGACCAGAGACAAGAAAATAAGATTGTATCGACTACAAGTTTTTTATATATCATATATGTATTTCATATATGCATGTGTATTCCTTTTGTTATCTTCTTATTTGTCATGTGAATAATATTCGTTTATTCATTTTTATCTTTCTAAAATTATGATTATTTGTTATCATAAAAAAGGGGAGATTGTTAAGTCAAGAAGACCTAACGCCTATTAATTTTGGTGACAATCAAATAATAATAATATTAGAAATCAATGAACTGTTTTGATAAGTGTGTTAAGCGTACAGAAAAATAGAAATATCATATAGCCATCTCAGACAAAAAAGCAAAGCACAAAAGAAGCGAAAATACAAACAACACGTCAGCACAGAAGAAGCAAAACACAGAAGAAGCAAACCACAAAAGAAGCCAAAACACAGACGACACATCAGCACAGAAGAAGCGAAAAACATAGAAGAAGCAAAACACAGAAGAAGCAAAAACACAAATGACACATCAACACAGAAGAAGCAAAACACAAAAGAAGCAAAAACACAAACGACACGTCAGCTCAAAAGAAGCGAAAAATACATAAAAAATAAAAATACAGACGACACGTCAGCACAGAAGAAGCAAAACACAGAAGAAATAAAAACACAGATGACACGTCAGCACAGAAGAAGCAAAACACAGAAGAAACAAAAACACATATGACACGTCAGCACAAAAGTAGCAAAACACAGAAGAAACAAAAATACTGATAATAAAGAGATGAAGATACTCTAGTACGTCGGACAGTTATTTAGTTGGAGTTAGTTATAGAACTCAACTAAGTAACAGTTTCTACAAGAATCAAGAAGCAGTTGGAGACTTAGGCTATAAATACTAATCGTATTCGAAGACTGAACAACTTTCAAGTCTGAGCTTTCAAGTTTTACATACTTAGAAAAAATTATGTATTCAAAGTGTGATACGAGAGAGAAAATTCTACTGCAACAAAAGGCTCACAATATCTTTCTAGTGAGAGGGAGAAAAGGCTAAGAGCCTGAAAAGGCTAAGATAGCAAAAAGAATACTCTATATAAGAGACCTGAAGAGGCTTTGGAAAGGAAGAAAGAATACTTGTAAAATTGAAGAAGTATAGTGAAATCTCAGATGAACTCTGAGGATTGGACGTAGCCCAAGGTTTGGAGTGAACCAGTATAAAATCGCGGCGTCTATCTTCTAACCTTATACTTTAATTTTTATTGTTGTTAGATGAGTAAATAGAAGTTATTTGCGATTCAAATATGTAGCTACTTTAGCATAATATCTTTGGTATTCATTTGATAGTTGAAAAAGTTTATAAAAAAAAATCAAAGATTTTTGTATTCTCAAAATGATTACACAATTCAACCCCCCCTTCTTATGTATTTCGTATACTTTACGTGAATTCTATATTAACAAGTGATTTACTTCAATAATGTGTTGTTCATCATTATTTTTATGGGTGATTTCTCCTAATTCATGTTGGCCAATGGAATGATGATAGATGCATAATTGATCATATTTATATCTTATAATTGATGTGTTTTAGCTTGATAAATTATGCTTTTATTGCATATTTGGTACTTAATTCACTTTAACTATGTTTATAGAATACAATTGCCTTCATTAACTTAAAGGAGAATAATTTAGAAGAAAAAATGACATAAAATGAAGTTTTGAAGCATAGAAGGGATGCACAATTATGCGTCATCCTGTGCACATCTCTCAGGCCATACGAATTTGCGATTTTCAGAGATCTTGGTTGTGTATGGTCATGCATCAATCCATACATCAGTAAAGTTTACTATAAAGAGACGTTTTAAAGATAAATAGGGGGAGGATATGTACAAAGTTGTTCTAAAATTCGCGTAGGCAACTCAAGGGTGATTTTGATATACAGAAGTAGAAAACATGAAGACTTTATTGTAAGATCCATCAGAATACAAGATCAAACCTCTACCTTACAAGAATACTTAATAGAAGTCAAACAGGGAGATTTAGAATTATGAACTCATTGTTTCCAATTTTCTTTTCTTTTTTTATCTTTTATTTAATGTTTTATCATAGTGTAACTAAATTCCTTTAGTGTTTAGATTGGATGAATCCTATGTTGATACTATAATATGATTTGATTCTTTTATTAATGCAATTGGTTTGATTGATATATTATGATCTAATTATGTGTGTTATTTATGTTCTAACAGATATGAAATATTAGATTATAATAGATTTCATACATAGAGATTGAGAATCCTATTTATGAATATATCTACATTAATTCAAAGGAGTTAACTGCACCCCTAGAGATAAGATGATATAAATCTGCTAGATTAGGATCAAACCTGATAGAGGGATTTACAAATTAGTGAAGCAATCCTATAAACTTTAAAATGAGTGATTTGGTTGAAAACCTTAGATTAGTTGTTAGTAGACTTAAGTTATGTTATTAGCACGCCATAGGAATTTCCACGCTTTGATAAATCAATAAAATAATTGCATAATAAAAGATCAATCAGTTAAAGGTCTTAGGTGGATTTAAAAATAAACACTAATTTTCTAATAGCAAAAATTTACTGAATGCTTCCTTAATTCTCTAATTTAATCTTGCTTCCCATTTATTTTACTTGTTTAAGTTTTGTTTTCTTTTAATTAAAAATCACAATCAATTCGTAGACTAAATAATAGGATCACAGTAACTACTGGTAATCGTTGTTCTTATGGGATTGATATGTATTTGTCAATATCAGCTACAACTCCATCGTGTACTTGCAGTTAAGTCAATATTGACTAACTCAGAAAGAGTCAATCATGTTTTTTTGAACTAGATTATTAAATTTTATGAACTCATGTCTTGAATTGTTTAAAATCTGCTTATGAATACTATGTTTCATTATTGAATATTGATTTGAATTGTTTTTAAAAAGGATGATAGTTATAATAAAATTGCTTTTCAAAGTCATATTTTTAATAATAATTGAAATATTCAAATAGAATCA
>JANIHY010000007.1:1583211-1599690 GCA_027479065.1 Erythroxylum brevipes | reverse complement strand
GGATGATAGTTATAATAAAATTGCTTTTCAAAGTCATATTTTTAATAATCATTGAAATATTCAAATAGAATCATATTACATATTATTTACACACGTAATACTCATCTTTTTAATAAGTTTTTGAGACTAAGAGTAAAATTTTAAAAAAAAATTCAGCTCTTGTTATTCTTTCATGTGTGCTATCATGTGTAGTAGAATAATTCTAGAACTTGCTTTTATTATACATATTAAGATCATAGTTGTTAAATTAGAAGCATTGAGATAATGAAGGTACTTAAATTCAACAACTTTTTAAAGCCAATTTCTTTGAAAATTACCACATCTTTAAATTTACCTTTAGGAATAACCAAGTTGAGCCTTAGCCTTTTTCATTGATTAAATCCACATATTAACCTTTATCTTATTTTTCTTTGACGAACTTTTTATTGTTTTAAACCTTAAAGGTTATTTACTTGTTGAAGACTTGAAATTCTTAAAAGGTCTAATATTTCTTGAATTGTGATACTGAATGTTTTCAATTGGTTTTATTAAAAAAAGAGAAAAATTATGAATAAGTTTATGGTACAAATAGAGTTGCAATGAAAGGACCTATGTGTATTTGTAAACAAGTATTGAAACATATTATATAGTAAATTTCCTTTAATTTAACTCTTTTTATCATCCTAATCATACCATACCTAAGCCCTATTACAACTTGTCTAAAGGCCTTTGGATTTTTGTTTCTAGTCTATATATAAGTAGTGGAGATGTGATTTTATTGCTAGCCTATGGTAAGATTATACTATGTATTGATTGAGAGTTTTGATACTTTTTACCCTATGAGTTGATGGACTATAATGAAGTACATTATGAATGGACATATCAAAATTGATGAGGGATTGACTTGTAAGATTGATAATTTTGATTATGGTTTACTTAAAGACAAGCAACAGCTTAAGTGTGAGGATGTTTGATTGATGCATAATTGATCATATTGACACCTAATATTTGATGTATTTTTGCTTGATAAATTATACATTTATCGTATATTTAGTTCTTAATTAGCTCTAAGTGTTCTTACATAGTACAATTGCCTTCACAAACTTAAAGGTTAAGAATTCAAAAGAAAACAGGACATGATAAACATAGAAGGGATGCATAACTATGCATCATCTTGCGCACGTCTGTCAAGCCATACAGATTCATAATTTTCAGAGATTTTGGTTATGCATGGTTTAATGCAACTAATTCCATACCAAAAATGGTAAAGCTCAATCCTGAAAATAGGGCGTGAAAATCAATTGCCAAAAAATGGGAAAAAAATAGGTTTGATGATTAAAGAATCCTATAGAGAGGTTAGACCCTCTCTCATTGAACAAATTTCCACACTTTCCCAAGCCTCATATGTTAAATTGAAGCACCTTCACTTATAGGCAGTAAATGCTTCATACTTTAGTTATAGAGGTTATTAAGATCAATTATCTGAATGTTACCTTCTCTCTTACTTAAAAATACAATGTTATTATCAATGGTTCTAAAAATAATGCATAATTTTCCTTCAAAATATATTTTATAATATTTATCACGTAGTTGACTTACACTTAATAAATTATATTCTAAACTTTCTACTAAAGTTACATTATCAATTATAATATGATTTTCTTTACCAACATTCCTAATGCTAATTATCTTACCTCTAGGACTGTCTTTAAGGTAGTCAATGTGTTTTAGGTACCTAAATAAAATTGGGTCTTTGATTCTAAATCTCCTTCTTTTTAACCAATGTTCTTAAAGGTTCACTTACCATTCTTTGTTTAAGGAAGCCAAATTTATCGATATGTACAATATTGTAGCAAAATGATAAATTATGCCATATGTTTGACATGAATTAGTTCCATAAAGGTGAGGCCCAATGTTGTTGTTTATATATGCATTTCTTTAAATGTTAAAGTATTCTATTTTGTTTAGAGAAAAGTGATCTTTAAAATTCTATTATGTATGAAAAATGTTTCTTTGATTGTTTTTATGCCTATAATTAATGTGAGCATGTTCCAAGAAATTATGCATATCATGTAACCTATTAAATGTGTTAACATCGCTTTGTTGGTAATTGAACTTTAGGCCTCAATTGGGACCTATACAAAACGCATATACCTTGCTTTTTAGCCTAGCATGTAAATATCTAAATGATGATGCACAATGCTCATTTACTATTTCACGTAAAGTAACATTATTATATATATGTGTTCATTTGCATATATAGTTTTAGTGTTGGGTCACTCCCGTAAGCTTACCTAATCACATACCTATTGATGGAATTCTTTAGAACTCTTAGAATGCTTTCAAGTTAATTACTTTCCTTGATGAATTTGGATAAGAAGTCTTCAAGAGCATTAACCTCCTTTTTAAATGACCGTTTATGTATTAACATAAATAAGTTATGATTGTCAGCAATGTCCATACACTTAGATGTTTGATGATATGCAATTCACTCTTCGTATTTTCATTTTCACTCATTAATGCATCTAAATGCTCTCTAGCCTATTTAAGGTTGGAAGATAGCTTCTTCCTTTTCATACTCATACATATAAACTAATCGAAAAGAGATAAAATAATTTATAATTTTTAACTTAATTGAGAAGTTTAAATTACTTCAAAATTAAATATGAGATTAATTCCCAACTAAGATAAGTAAAACATTAAATCAAGTAGTTCTCTTTTTCTTCTGGTTTCTGAACACTTGTATTTAACTTGGAACTTGCCTTCAAATTGGAAAATTAACTCGCCTGATCAAATTTATCTTTTTACTCGTTTCTGATTTTTTAATCTCAAATTATACAATTAGAATGATCTAAGTAAAATATAGCAAGCTTATTATTCAGCTGTGATTCTTATTAAACCATAATCCTGGTTGATTTCTTAAATGGGTCAGATTTTGAGTGGAACACTCCTAAGATAGAGCCACACTCTGCTCAAGATCGCCTCGCTTACTCAATCGGTATGCTCAAGACATTGGAATCAAAGGACACGCATGCCGTTCAAATGTAAGCTTTAGGGCCTATATTGTACATAGTCTTCCTTAGGGGCAAACCAATAAATTGAGGGAAGGCAAACTTGCACTTTCAAAACTGAGTTTATGTGCATTTGCTTCAAATAAATCAATGCACTATCACTTCAAAGAAATGACTCTAAACAGCACCACTAACAGCACAATGAAGCATCAACGGACATGAAAGCTTGATCACAAGAAATCCTCCGACTGAAACCACCAAGTTTCTCTTGCACATGAATCAAACATGTTACAGGTAATGTGCATCCAACTCATTTATCAAGCAGTAGTTAAAACGTATGAAAATCATCATCTTCAGAGCTTATAGCTTCAAATGCGACCAACACAAGCCTGCACATTTAAATCTACCATCAACATGGGTATGACAGGAAAAAGGGAAAAGAATTGGAGTAATGGGAAGCAAGTAATTTATATTCTTTTGGAAGACAAGTAAAGATGTAGTAAGGAGAAAAAAATGTACCAGTCACATGAAATCTTGACCTCAAAATCAAAGATAAAACTTAGATGCCCCAGATCCCAAAAAAGTATGCAGAAAATCATGTTAAGAAAAGAATTGAAAAGTACTGGAGATTTTAAATGATTCTTAAGTTTCTTCAAATACATAAAGCAAGAAGTCTCGAACTTTAGCAGGAACGCCCACAATAACATGTAACACAATCAAGTTTATGAATTAAGAGCAGTACTGAGAAGACATTCATACGCATTACACAGCCTATGCATAACTTGTTTTTGGTCAAGATATACATATCTAATGCATAACTATACTAAATAATAATTTAAAGAATTTCAAATTAATAAACATCAACCTAAGAAACCATCATAGTCAGCATATGCTAACCTTTTCAAAAGCAGAGAAAATTACATACGGAGACTGGATTTCAATCAAAGTTTCTAGAATTCAAGATAAGAAGATCGAAAGTCTAATTCTTCATAGAGGTACAGTGATAAGCTGCCTGCAATAACTCTACACCCAAATGGAATAAAAGGCCTCAATTAGAACCAAAAACTACAACAACTTGAGAAATCCTATACCAAAGAATCACATTTAATGATGATAAAACAGGCATCACAAACAGAAGGTGCAACAAACCTGATCATTATAATGCACAAGAAGATCAAGTAGAAACCAAGCTTCATTATCCTACATTTCTTCTCAAAATTAAGATTTCTGAAAACTTCGGTGACATCAAGAAGATGTTGTCGTTTCATCAACCTGAATCAATTGAAAAGAGTAATTAATTTTGACTTAATGTAGCATAGTAACCAAGAAACACAGCAAGAAAGGCAACAGAAGTAGAATAGTGAGAGCTGAAGCAAAGAATGACGAAGCAAAGGGAAAAATAGGTTCAGAGATAAACTAGTAGAATAAGTACCCAATCCATTAAGAAAACCAGTAGTCCAAGTATTTAGAGCATAATAAAGCAAACTGATAAAAGTGCATAAATTTATAAAGGAAACAATAATGTACAATGTCAAAATAATGCCAAAGAAAAAAAATATCTAATATAGAATATACTAAATGGGTCCTACAAAGGAAATATAACCATCCAACTCACGCAACCAAAACCACAAGTAACTTTATTTCACGCCATCAAATAATTCAACCATTGACTCTGTAATTTCTGACAGTTTTTAGTGTCATTAGAAAACATGAATGAGCTTCTGATAGTTTCAAATCACTTGCAGTTGTGACATATGTAGTTGATAGACATCTCGTGCACAATTGGCTAGCCACAAACACAAACTGTTCATAGATTGTAACTAATTGCTCCGATACCGACAGAAAGAACTGAGCCAACTATTCGTAGTTCTGCAAGATAGCTAAGCAATTTAAAGCACAATTACAAACTTACTGAAAAAGCCACTAATTTCACTGGCGATCAGATATTTTGTGTTGAAGCAAAAATATTTGGATCCGAAGTCTAGATATGCAATCAGAAGTAACATGTCAACGCAGATCTAAAATAACAGAATTGTTTCGTATTATGAAAATTTGTTTCATGTAAAACAAGTTGATTTTTGATGCACGAGCAAGTTCTACATTACAAAAAAGGCATGTTAGTTTCCAGCTCCGGAAAAACTCACAGCATTACGTGATAGCAAGCAAGTGGAAGAGCTATGAGGAACATGAACCAGTGGCCTGTTAGGAGGAAAGCAATGCAGAGTGCCCATTGCAAAAAAAACTGGGGCAGTATCCACTTGTTAACAAGAGCAGTTGCCTCAAATGGGTTCAAGTCATCGGCCTCCAAATCCGTCAGGCAGATGAGCTTCAGACAGTTAAAAATGAATTTTAACACAAAAATTCATCTTCAATAGAAGAAAAGAAATTTCCAAAAGAAGAAGCAAAATTAGACAACAACAATGTGTTGATCACAAACCCCAGTGCAATCTTAGACTATAAAAAACCCTAACTCTAAACCCTAAACATAGTACGTAAACAGAAAAGAAAAAAAAGGAGTTGGCTTTCTCAGAAACCAAACAGGTAAAGAAGTGAAAAGAAAGATAAAATAAAAAAGGAGAAAAATTAGGAACCTCATAGAAGATGATTGCAAGTAGGCCAAGTTGAGCGAGGAGGCAGAAGAACCAGAAAAGCAAGTACCATGCCATTTAATTCAATTAATTAAGACTGCTTGGCTTGCTTAAATCAAATCAGATCATAGTACCATAGCCATAGAAGGAGAAGCAGAGTGAGAGTGAGATGGTTACAGGATCCCGAAGGGAGGGGCTTCGGAGTTAAACCATGAACCAGACAAAGCCAAATTTAACCAAGAAGAGCTCACCATTATGTTATTGTTTATAATATGATCAGATTATTATTATTATATTAATTATAGTTATTATTTTTATAAGAAATAGTGAAAATAATATTAATAAGTAAAAAATAATTGTTATATTAAATCTATGATAATAATTAAAAATAAAATTATATAATACAATACGCTAAAGGATTATTTTATAATTTTAAATAATTATCTAAAGTAATGCATAGTATCAACGGATACGGTGCTCCCTTGTCTTCCTCTCCCCAATGCAGAAATGTCCTATCTGATGCGTCGGATCTAAACTAATTCTCGACTGCCTTTGGACTGTAACTTCTACTTCATTGGGTTCAGAAAAGGTATAATTCTTTGCTTAAAGCACCTACCTTGCCTCTTCTGGAGTCCGGTACACTTCATTGTCCTTTTTGTTCTCATAACCCTTTTCACGTGTGTTCCTTTCTGGGTTTTTCGTTTCTCAAGTTCGAGTTCATATTTTGTATACCCTTTTTTCTGTTTCTCCTTCATCCTTGTTGATGTTACTGTTGTTTTGAGTTCTGAAGGCGAAAGGAAGGTGCGCCTCTCTTTCTTGTATTTACGCAATGCCTAATTCAACCACTTTTTTGGTGCTGCGTGAATTAACTGTTTACTCGCTTGAGATCGGAGAGACTTACTTAGCTGGGTTTATTATTCCTTTGATTTATTTTGTGGAGATTAACTTTATACACAACTTTTCACGTGTTTGGAAGATGTGCTTCATGTTACGGTTCGTATTGATTGCAAATTAACAATGGGTATTGTTGATCCTAGTTCCATAATCTAAATCCTCAGGTTGATCCGTGGAGTTGTCAATGCGATACTAAGTTTGTGTTGCATTAGTTGACCATCATTTTAATGCTAACTAAATAAAGAAGGTTTTTTTTACTTAAATTCTTCATAATTAGGATCCATTTTGGAACCTTATGCTCTTCTCACGGTACAGGAGTTAAATCCATTTGTAATATCCAAAAACGTTCTCCAATCACATCAATAATTACGTGTACATGTTCTTGACTTAAGTCTAGGGTGTAATGCTAATGGTTGTTGATGCTTAACATAAAAACCAGGGTTATACTATCATATTTCTTTCTTTTTTATCAGCAGTTTTGGTTATCTTTTTTTGTTTAGTTGACTACACTCTGTTCCCTTCTACTTCCTTCCGGTTCAGCTGAAGGATCAAGGAATGTGAAAATCATAGACTTCTTTTACTTTTTCTTTAGTAGGTTACTTTACCATGATAGAACTATAGAGTAATCTAAAATAAAATTCTTATTCTGGGGTGGGCAAGTCGTTTATCAAATTACAATGAGTCTGAAAAGAGAGCTACATGACACACCCACTGTAGGAGTCTAGCCCGGGTTGATTTTTAGCTTTATTACACATGTGAACTCATTGCTGTAATCTTGGTGAGTTTGCTCTATTTGTATGCTTTCTCTTTCTCTGAGATGATACCGCATTAGAAAGGTGGCATGAAGATGCTTCCACTTCCCTCTTAACTTTTATTGGTAACTATTATTGGGCTTCACAGTGGGTTCCTGCTTGTGTGCAAAACTGGAAATACAAAAGGAAATCTTAACAATTAGATTTTGTGGCTTTTTGGTTTTTTATTGTGTTGCTGTACATAAGTAAAAGGAAAGATTTACATAGCCATCTTTATATTGTGTCATTTTGATTGTACTTTGTAATGTGATTTTGTATCTCGCAGCCCTCAACTCACTTCTTTTAACATGCTAATGGTTAAGATTGTATTTTGTGCTTGTGGCTCAGGGTATGCCAGTATGATAGCTTGCTCAACCATTAGTACATGTGCAAAAGGTGCTGTCTGGTTGAGTGGATGTGTTACACATACGGTTAGGACAAACTTGAACATCGGACAATCAACTTCATGTTGTTTCTGTTTCTATCCTGCACAATCTAGGTCAAATTACACCCACTTATCAGCTTCAAAGACAATCTATTTCCCATCTGTTGGGAGCTTTCAAATGCTGCAGAAAAGGTGTTTATGGTCTGCCCGGTCCAGACAAAGGTATCATTTGTGGATTTCGAATCATAAACGTTTACTAAGCACACAAGATCCTCTAAAGAGCAAACTAAATATTTCATTGGCCTCCCGATTTATGAATTTGAGGCTTTTAGTTTCAAATTCAGGGATGCTCTCCAAAATTAAGGGTAGTATGGGACCTCTATCTTGGTCGCTCAGATTTGCGTCCACAATTGTAATATTCAGTCTCTTCACCTGTTATTCAAGTGCTGAACCGTCACACGCTGACTCATTTATGAAGGAGAATAACCAGAAAGATGGGTGTGACCTCTCACATGTTAAATTCTCACATGGAAAAAAGGTCTATACTGATTATTCTGTTATAGGTAACCACCAAATTAGTCCAAGTTAAAAGCAGTTTGCATTTAATTTTACTTAACAGTGCTTTGTCTGTCCTCTCACTGTAATGTGGTTTAATGTGTCCGATTTTGTTCTCTACAGGAATTCCTGGTGATGGAAGATGTTTATTCCGCTCTGTGTCTCACGGGGCTTGTCTGCGGGCTGGGAAACCTGCTCCAACTGAAAACCTTCAGAGGGAATTGGCTGATGAGTTGCGATCCAGAGTAATGCTCCATGCTTATCCTTGTTCAAATTTCTTCTAATGGAATGCAAGTTTTTGAACAAATGATGGTAGATTCTATCAAATGCCAACTTTTACTGTGGAAGTATCACCTGATCTTATTCTTTGATTGTGCGATTATTTCATAAGTTGCATGGTTTTTCATCAATCTACCATTAACTCTCCTAGCTTGATGAATTTGTCAGGTTGCGGATGAGTTTATCAAGAGAAGGCAGGAGACAGAGTGGTAAATGTAGTTTTCGTATATTTTACTTTTGGGTTTCTCCCATAGAACCGGATCCTGTTTACTATCCAATATTCTAAATGGGAAGACTTTACGTTCATGGCCAATCATTAAAGCCATGGTTTGAGCTACCAACATCATCATCATCCCTAAAAAGTTCACTTTGGTGGTTCTGTTCCAATCTATAGAGATCGTATTAATCCAGCTATTTCCTAGCATAACGTGCACTTGAAAATGGATCAAGATGTGATTATGATGGGAATGTGGTTGACTTTTGGAAAATCTATACTTACAGGTTCATAGAAGGGGATTTCGACAATTATGTAGCCAGGATGAGGAAGCCACATGTATGGGGTGGTGAACCTGAGTTGCTCATGGCGTCACATGTTCTCGAGTAACTCTCTGTCAGAATTTGGATGCATGCAATTGTTTGTGTTCGTGTTCGTGTTTGTATTAACTTTTTTGAGGATGAAATACTGCAGGATGCCAATCACTGTATACATGTATGATGAGACTGCTGGTGGTCTGATATCTATTGCTGAGTATGGGCAGGAATATGGCAAGAAAAACCCCATTAGAGTCCTATATCACGGTTTTGGTCACTATGATGCATTACGGATGCCTGGAGAAAACGTTGGGAAATCAAAACTCTAGAGCCTATATTATATTCTTTCATTGCTAATGTTGACATTGATAGGTTGATGTATGAATTATATTATATTATACCCTTCTCAAGTGAGGCGATGTTTAACTGTATTTTGAACCTGAGGAATAGTATGTACACCTTGAATGAGAACCAAACTAACTAACCTTAAAGGAAAATTTTAATGTTCTGCATGTACGTATCTATTTTGAACAAGGAGCTTGCACTATTATGCAAGTAACAACACAACAAGGATTGTTCAATCTAGGTAATTACCACCAAAGCCAAACATGCAACTTCCTCCTTACCTCTACATTATATAATATATATATCATGGCATGTTCCACATTCATGAACTTCTCTAATATATTGAAATAAAGATATATATGTATACATTCAAAGTATGTGGCATGTGACAAGTTTATCGTCCAACCATCTTAGTTAAGGACTTTTGATTTATTGAACAACTAACTTGTGTTTGTTCTTTTGTTGAATTTCTTTCATCATTATAAAATGCTGGCTGCTTAGGGCTTGGCAACCGGTTAACATCACTTGTTAACATAGATAGAACATTTGACATGGTTGGCCTGTCGAATGGACTGTGCTCTATGCACTTCAATAATTGATCTTTTACAACTGATTCCATTATGGCCAAGTCTACTAGCTTTAGTGGATTAACCTTCCATAGCTCCCATGCCTGATAAGGCCATAATTATCATTCAATGAATTGGCAAGTTGAAAGATATAAAACTATTAATCGCTTAAGATACATGACGACAAGTCGTAGGATAACTACCTAAGTTTAGATTTAGGATGTTATTGATATAATATTGACTCATTATGATCATGGAAAATAAAATTCATTAATTTGCATAAAAGTTAGATTTGAGTTAGTGAAACTTACATAACCGACAAGGTTGAGCCTACGATCGAAATCATAGATGCTGTGATTCTTCTTACAGCTTACTACTTCTAGCATAAGTACTCCAAAGCTGTATACACCATATTTCACAGAAAATCTGCCCTCCATGGCATACTTTGGAGGCATGTAACCACTGCCAAAGTTGACAAAACAAGAAGTCAATATCTTCATGTCATGCACAAATGTTAATCAACTGACAAATGTATTCGACTGCATGTGCAGATATCATACTTACTATGTTCCAACAATCCTAATAGTGTTTGCCTCTGGTTCATCTGGCCTCAAAATTCTTGCCATGCCAAAATCAGATATCTTGAGGTTCATGTCTTTGTGAAGTAAGATGTTACTAGCCTTCAAGTCTCTATGGATTATTCTAAGTCTTGAGTACTTGTGTAGGTAGAGAAGGCCTTGAGCTATTCCTTCAATTATGGTAAAGCGTTTGTTCCAATCTAACAATTCCCTTTTTGATTGATCTCCTATCAAGTAATAAAACATAGTTGAAAAAAGATGCAAGACTAATACTGTGTCCATAAACGCATAACTCCAGTTCGATTTTCATACTTACCAAATATGAAAAAGTCCAAGCTTTTATTTGGCAAGTACTAGTACACCAACATTTTCTCTTCACCTTGAAAGCAGAAACCTAAGATCCTGATAAGGTTACTGTGTTGTAGCTTGGCTATTAGTATGAGCTCATTTTTTAACTCCACCAGCCCTTGTCCTCATCTTCTTGATGGCCTCTTCACTGCTGTTTCCTGCCCTTTTCCCTAAGCATGTCAAAACAAACAGCTAAGCTATTGTACAAATATAGTTGCTCATTTTTCTTGTTTGTTTTTGTTAGGTAAGGGACTTTGTCCCATATTGAAAATGAGAGAGAGAGGGGGGTGACTCATCAACTATAAATAAACCCCCTCCCCCTTCCATTTATATCATCCAAAATTAGAAAACAAAATATTATTTTCTAGTTTTCTCATCCTTTAGTGAGTAAGAGAAATACTAAGAGTAGAAAAATTTTGTGAGTAATTTTGGGGTGTATTGGGGTAAAAGTTCGAGAGTATGTGTAAACACTAATGAGATGAGTGTTAAGTGTAAACACTTGTAAGTGTTATTTTTCTCCCTAATAAAAAGGGTGTGCAGTAGCCCCAAAGACGTAGGCGCAATTTGACCGAACTCCGTTATCAAATTTTGTGTTGTTTTACTGGCGTTTTAATTGTGTGGAAATAATTTAATTTCCTAACAATTGGTATCAGAGCCTTGGAGAAGTTAGTATGCTCTGTAGTCGCCACAGTAGTGGATCTTCTACATCAAAAAACTTTCCTTGGGTGTGTTGAAGCTTAGAGTTAGTATGCTCTGCAGTTGTCACAGGAGTGGATCCTCTGCATCAGAAAACTTGCCTCAGGTTGTGATAAATATACTGTGTACGAAATTTCTGTCTAAGAGGTCGGGTTTTAAGTGGGACCATTTGTGATTCTTCCGCCCTTTCCTGGAATTTTACTTGGAATGATAATATTGTCTAAGGAGTCCGTTTGACGATCTTTCCTGGGTATTACCGAATCGGTTCACTTCACTAGTTGTCTACCTCAGAAAAAAAACTAGAAGTCAATGGGAGTAATGACGCCGGATGATATGCTTAACAAAATCGATAAGTTCGATAGCACAGATTTTGAATACTGGAAGACACATATAGAGGATTATTTGTATAAGAAGAACCAATTTCTACCGCTCTTTGGAAAGAAGCCAGAAAACATGTTAAAAGAAGAACGAGTTATTCTTGACAGGCAGGCCCTTGGAGTAATTTAAATGACCTTATCCCGAAATATAGCCTTTAATGTGTTAAAAGCAAAAACCACAAAAGGCCTTATGGAGGAACTGACGGAGTATTAAAAAAAACTGTCAGCAGTAAACAAAGTACAATTGATGCGATGTTTGTTCAACTTGAAGATGGCGGAAGGAACCTCTGTAGATCATCATATCAATGAACTCAACAAAGTCTTGAACCAGTTGAGTACAGTGAATATTGATCTTGATGATGAAATACAGGCCTTAATACTTTTGTCATCCCTCCCAGAGAGTTAGAGTGCCACAGTACATCAGTGAGTAACTCAATGGGAACTAACAAGTTGAAGTTTAAGGATGTTAGTGGCCTGATTATTAACGAGGAAACCCGTAGAAAAGAAGTAGGTGAAACCTCATCCTCCTCTGTCCTTGCCGCAGAATCAAAAGGAAGAAGTAGAGGATGTGAAAAATCTAGATACCGTGATAGATCAAAGGACAGGAGGTCCAAGTCACGGAATCCCACTACTTCTTAAAAGTCAAAAAATATTGAGTGTTGGAATTGTGGAAAGACTGGGCACTACAAAAATCAATAGAAGAATAGTTCAAAAAAGCAGGAGTCGAACAACCAGGAGGCAAATATAGCTTCCACCTCAGGTGGAGACGATGCCTTGATATGTGCCTTAAAAAACAAGCAAGAGGCATGGACATTGGATTCTGGAGCATCATTCCATACAACTTCGAAGAAAGGTCTTCTCGAGAAGTATGTGCCTAGAAATCTCGGCAGTGTGTATCCTGGTAATGATCAACCCTACGAGATTGTCGATAAAGGGGTACTTAAACTCAAGCTAAATGGAGCCATCTGGGAGCTGAAGGATGTTAGACATATCCCTAATCTAAGAAAAGATTTAATCTTAGTGGGACAATTATCAAATGAAGACTACATCACAACTTTCTGTAGTGATGAATGGAAGGTATCAAAGGGAGCAATGATTGTAGCACAAGAAAAGAAGAATGATACTCTTTACCTAACAATTGGAGCATGTTGTTTAATTGAATTTGCACAAGGGAGTGGAGATTCCAACTTGTGGCACCAGAGACTTGGCTACATGAGTGAAAAAGGAATGAAATTAATGCATTCCTATGAAAAAATATTAGGTCTACAATTAGTAGAACTTGATACGTGTGGAGACTGCATTCTTGGAAAGCAGAAGAGAGTCAACTTTCAAACAGGTGGTAGAACACCAAAGAAGGAGAAACTTGAGCTTGTGCATTTTGATGTTTGGGGGCCAACAACTACTCCATCCATTGGTGGAAATCACTACTTCGTGACATTCATTGATGATCACTCCTGTAAGGTATGGGTTTACTTTCTGAGACACAAGTCAAAAGTATTTGATGCTTTCAAGACATGGAAGGCTATGGTTGAAAATGACACGTGTCTCAAGATAAAGAAGCTCAGAACAAACAATGATGGATAATATGAGGACACTAGATTCAAAAAGTTCTGTTATGAGCATGGAATCAGAATGGAGAGAACCGTGCCAAGAACGTCACAACATAATGGTGTAGTGGAGCCCATGAATCGAACCTTAATTGAAAAAGATAGAAGTATATGGATGCAATCAGGTTTACCAAAGTAGTTCTGGGCAGAAGCAGTCAACACAGCAGCTTATCTCATCAACTGAGGTCCATCAGTTCCATCAGAGTACAAGATACCAGAGGAGGTTTGGTTGTACAACATATGTGTATATTAGTGATCAAGGCAGAAATAAACTTGATCCAAAATCCAAGAAATGCACATTTATTGGCTATGGCAAGGATGAGTTCGGGTATCGCATTTGGGATGACGAAAACAAGAAGATCATTTGGTGTAGGGAAGTGGTCTTTAATGAAAAGTTGATGTATAAAGACTAACATGCATCGAAAAAAGTCCCTCAGAGAGATCCTGTATTTGTTGATATAAGCAATATCCTAAATTTTCCAGTGAGGCAAATGGAAGTAAATCCTCAATTAGGGGAAACTGTTGAATAAAAAGCTCAGTTTGAATCACCACAGCCCACCACTCCTATTCCTGAGTTGAGAAGGTCTTCTCGACCTCATGTGACAAATAGGAGATTCTCAGATTATCTATTGTTAAAGAGGCTTGCCAAATAGAAGATGCCAGCAAGTGGGAGCTTGCAATGAAAGATGAGATGATATCTTTAATCTCCAATTAGACTTGGGAACTAACAAAATTACCCAATGGAAAGAAGGCTCTCCACAACAAATGGGTATATTGGGTCAAAGAGGAGTTTGATGGTTCCAAAAGATACAAAGCTCGATTAGTAGTCAAAGGGTTCCAGCAGAAGGAAGGAATAGACTATACTAACATTTTCTCCTTGGTGGTGAAGCTTAATACCATCAGAACGGTGTTAAGTATTGTCGCAAGTGAAGTTCTCCATCTGGAGCAGCTTGGTGTGAAGACAACATTTCTTCATGGAGACTTGGATGAGGAGATATTTATGCACCAACCAGAGGGTTTCTTAGAGAAAGGAAAAGAGCATTTAGTGTGTAATTTAAAGAAAAGCTTGTACGATCTGAAACAAGCCCTAAGGCAGTGATACATAAAGTTTGATAACTTTATACATAGGGAAGACTTCCTGAAGTGCAATGCCGACCATTGTTGTTATATCAAGAGATATCAGTCTAGTTACATCATTTTGTTACTTTAGGTCAATGACATGTTAATAGTGGGTTCCAATATGGATGATATCAGAAACTTAAAACAACAATTGTCAAAAAAAATTGGCATGAAAGATCTGAGTCCAGCTAAGAAGATTCTTGGGATGCAAATCACCAGAAATAGGCAGAGAAGGGAATTGCAATTATCTCAAGCATAATACATTAATCGTGTTTTGTAATGACGTAATATGGCGAATGCTAAATCAGTCAGAACACTCCTTGCCAGTCATTTTCGCCTATCCCAAAATCAATCACCTCAGACAGATGAAGAGCGAGACTTGATGACAAAGATTCCTTATGCCTCTACTATTGGGAGCTTGATGTATGCCATGGTATGCACAAGTTCAGACATAGGCCATGCAGTGGGAGCAGTTGGCAGATTTATGACAAATCCAAGAAAAGTCCACTAGGAAGCAGTAAAGTGGATTTTAAGATATCTTCGAGGCACTATTAAAAAATGCCTGTACTTTGGCAAAGGAAAAATAAAAATACAAGGTTATGTTGACTTATATTATGCAGGTGAAGTTGATAGAAAAATGAACACCACCGGTTACATCTTCATTGTAGGTACAACATCTGTGAGTTGGATATCGTAGATTCAAAAGATTGTTGCATTATTCACTACATAAGCTGAGTACATAGCAATAACCGAAGTTAGCAAAGAGATGATTTGGCTTCAGAATTTGTTATCAGAGTTGGGTTTCATGTAGTAGATGAATGTGCTATATAGTGACAGTCAGAGTGCAATTCATCTGGCCAAGAATCTAGCATTCCACTCTAGAACCAAGCATATCGACGTTCGTTATCATTTCATCAGGTCCTTGTTAGAATATGAAGTGTTAACACTTGAGAAGATCTTTGGAAACAAAAATCCTTCCGACATGCTAACCAAGGTGGTGACAATCAAGAAATTGAAGTTGTTCGCAACTTTAGTTGGCCTATAAGGGTACCAAATCTAGACGAGCTACTGCATCAACCAAGTGTGAAGACAAATTGAAATCAGTCTTCAAGTGGGAGATTGTTAGTTTTGTAAGGGACTTTGTCCTATATGGAAAGTGAGTGAGGGAGGGGGAGGCTCAACAAGTATAAATAAACCCCCTCCCCTTTCCATTTATATCATCCAAAAAAAGAAAACAAAATCTTAATCCGAAAACTGAAAACAAAATCTTAACTCTTAGTTTCTCCTCCTTTAATGAGTAAGAGAAATACTAAGAGTAGTAAGTTTTTGTGAGTAATTTTGGGGTGTATTAGGGTATGGGTTTGGAGAGAATGTGTAAATACTAGTGAGTTGAGTGTTGAGTGTAAACACTTGTGAGTATTGTTTTTCTCCCTAATAAAAAGGGTGTACAGTAGCCCCCCGAAAATGTTGGCACAATTTGGCCGAACTCCGTTATCAAATTTTGTGTTGTTCTATTGGTATTTTAGTTGTGTGGAAATAGTTTAATTTCCTAACAATGAGCAGATGGATAAGATTGTTCAACAAAATCCCGTTTTAATTCATTGTAATAGCCTGCTTCTCATAAAAGGAGTTGGCTGTTAAGTGTCTCCGAGGTTACCGATTGCCCCTCTGACTGTAATATCCTGTCCCCATTTAAGGGTTAGGACCTGAAATTTTAACACATGTAAGCTCAAAGAGAAATTAAGGAAATGCATTTTCTTGCTCATGCATAATGTTAGTATATATGCACATGAATATTGAATCTTGACACAAAAATAAGTGTACATGCAT
>JANIHY010000007.1:1469305-1486895 GCA_027479065.1 Erythroxylum brevipes | reverse complement strand
ATATAACATCTTTTTATCTTTAGAAAAACACCGATATCCGAATAATAAGAGAATAATAAAATATCAAAAAATTTGACTCTGAATCATATAAAATCCGAAAACTTAGAAAAAAAAATTAACATGTACAAACACAAATAGTCTAAAATTATAAGATTATTAAATAATTTATAATAAATATATTTAATAATTGCCTTATTGTGAGAGAGAGAGAGGGGGAGAGAGGGGACAAGACACTTCAAGCTCACGTGGGCTTCAGATTCACCACCGGTTATTCTGATATCTGATTGAAGGTGTCTCTCTATGTGAGTCTGAAGAACTAACATAACATAAAATTTAGTGAGGGGAATGATGTCTTCCCCTTGTTTATCCTGCTCTGCACCAACTTCCCAACTTTTTAATTCTATGAAGACCACTTCTTTTTCTTCTTCTTTACGAAATGGTTTACATGTTGTTCATAATTCATGTCAGGAAGCAACCCGTAACGGGAATGCTTTCAACTTCTATGCATCACTCTCTTCTTCTTATCATCGTAAAGGAAGGAGGGGCGAGTTCCTTATTGCCAATTGCACCACTAGCAGTAGAAACACGGAAGAATCATCAACCGCCGCCATTGATCAACAGGATCTTATTGATTGCGTCGGGACGGGCTTGGATGTCGAGTGTGTTGTCTCTTCTGAAACAGAAGGTTCGGCGGCGTTTAGTAATGGCAGTCTTAAACAAAAAGAAGAAGGACAAGAGGATGCTAAAGATGCAGTGGAATTGGATGTACTGAAAAGGGCAATGGAGGCTGGAGTGTTGGTGAGTCCATTCTTCTTTTGGGGAACTGCAATGGTAGCTATGAAGGAGGTGTTGCCAATGGTAGGCCCTTTCTTTGTGGCCTCTTTTCGTCTAATTCCTGCTGGTTTCCTTTTGGTTGCATTTGCTATCTCCAATGGCAGGCCTATGCCCTCTGGTTTCACTGCTTGGCTTTCCATCTTTCTCTTTGCCCTTGTTGACGCTACCTTCTTTCAGGTACGCCACAAGCTTCCATTATCTGTTCTTGTTGTTCTCTACAGATAAACATATATATATGTTGATTTCCATCTGAAATTTTGTCTAAAGTATGCTTTTTTTGTGTGTGAAAATCACAGGGGTTTCTTGCGGAAGGCTTGCAGAGGACAACAGCAGGTTTGGGCAGTGTATGTTTGCTTCTTTACACATGTTAACCGGAATTCAACTTCAACTTCATCTTAGTTTCTTTTTACGTGGGAATAAGGGTACTTGGACCAATATATGAATCAACACAACTGTTGAATTTTGGAAAGTAATTGGTCCAATAACGAGTACCATAGTCAGTCAGGAAAGAAGCGTTGAATTAAAAGTCTAAAGATAAGAAACTCAATTTTATCTTGGAGGTGAATATCTTGCTATCAATTCAATTCAGCCCTAAAAAGTAGAGCTGGTGCTTTATCGGAGAGAAGGAGATACAAGAATGGTTGATTTGATTATAGAAATTTGTTTGGGTGAGTCTTTTCAAACTAATGAGAATCCATGTTTTCTGTTTACTGCAGGTCATAATTGATTCGCAACCCTTGACAGTTGCAATACTTGCAGCATTATTATTTGGTGAGTCCATAGGGTTTGTTGGAGTTGCAGGACTTGTTCTTGGTGTAATAGGACTTGTACTTCTTGAGGTAACCACTCAAAATAATCTCTTCAGCCTTCATATTTCAGTGATCGATAATTGGATGCTACGATTTCGTTTCAACATCTTAAAATACCTCGCTAGTTTTGGTTAAAAAATAAAAAAATGTGATAGATCTCATTTTTGTCACACATGTGAAGTAGACTTTGTCAATATAATACAAAAGGAAAATGTTTGTTTAACCAGATGATAAAACTACAGGTCCCCTTTAATATTGTCCTTCTTGGAGCATTATTGGTAGCTTTATCAATCGGGAATTCTATTAGACTCAGATGCTTACAAGTATTTGCTGCTTCTGTTCTGTTCTTGAGGTAGTATAATCAATTTACAGCTTAGTGGCTACTATGCAAGTGAAATATATTCTTGGTTAACAATTATTTGCATCTGATTGCAACTAGGGATATACTTGCCTCTCTAGGTACCAACATTGGCTTTTGATGACACAAATTTTTCTCTATGGGGAAGCGGGGAATGGTGGATGCTTCTTGCAGCTCAGAGCATGGCAGTTGGTACAGTCATGGTTCGCTGGGTTACAAAGTACTCTGATCCTGTAATGGCAACTGGATGGGTAGGCCATCCTAATCCATGACATCCATCCAAGATTTATCTCTTATGTGCAGACCTAGAGTTTATAGATGATCTTTTATAGAACTTCATATCCATGTCTCAGTGCAATTGTAGATGGTAATACTGTGAAACTAATGTTTTAGTAATGGAAATTTTCATGATTATATCTTTTTACACTAAAGGGGCATGGCTATGGCCATGTGACAATATTGTCAATTAGAGATACAGAATTTTCCCGGCATTGGGTTGCATTGAATCTGAATTTATTTCAATATTTCTACATCTGGATTTCCTGTCTAGTTCTATCGTGGTAGTAAAGAGACGGCTGATGAATTGGTAATTGAAACTTGTTTGGTACAGTGATTGTCTCTTCAATTCCTCTCAGAACTCATAACCTATTGTCATTACTAAAAATTACTCTTCTGTCTCTCTCTCTCTGTAATCTAAGTGGTAGTGGCTTTACTCTTTGGAGGCTTTAAAGGGATTGTGAATCACAAATTATTGTACTCAACTTCCATACATGTTCCTGTATTCAACACTACTGTGGATTTTGGTCTTTGAGTTTTGTTCTACTTTTAATGAGCTTATTCTGTATTCTGATGAATATAAGCCAAGCAAAGGAATGGCGTAACGTGTCTCTTGCAATTCTCGCTGCAGCACATGGTTGTCGGAGGTCTTCCTCTCTTGCTTATCTCCTTTCTCAATCATGATCCTGCTTTTGAGGGAAATCTTAAGGAGCTTACAACAACTGATATATTGGCCCTCCTATATACATCAATTTTTGGTAGTGCCATCAGTTATGGGATTTACTTTTACAATGCAACAAAAGGTTGAGCCTACTGAAATTCAATTTTGAATTTTTCCCTTTTTTGCTTGTCTTCTTTTCTTAATCTAAACTAAAGTTGTCTACACTATGTAGCCATCGACTTTTTCATACTCCCCATTCTGATGTACACGATACTTCGAGTTTAACTTTAGATTTATTGTTCAACCTAATTTGGATAGTTAATTTTTCAGGAAGCTTAACGATGCTTAGTTCCCTGACCTTTCTAACCCCCATGTTTGCTTCAATCTTTGGGTAAGATGCTTCAAACACAAACTGTCTGGTCTGTTATGGCAGCTACAGCTTGTAAATAGTGTATTGCTAATATTCATATTTCTAATTCCAGGTTTCTGTATCTTAGTGAGACCTTCTCACCTTTGCAACTGGTTGGGGCTTCTGTTACTGTGGCTGCAATATACATGGTTAATTACCGCAAGAGCATTGAGTGAAACAGTGGTCAGTTTTGGTCCATAGATAAGCTAAGCAGACATCATAGAGTTCGTCTTTTGATTCTGGTGCCATGCTTCTGTACTGAGAGCATTAATAGTATACGTCTATAATGAATTCAAGAATCAAGTTGACAAGAGTAAGAATGAAACTTTAGCCATGGATTGCTAATATGGTCAGGAATCACTGAAATCCTATATTGCTATCTTCAGAAGTTATCATGTATCTATAATCTATGAATGTGACTTGAAATGGTTGAGTGATGTCAGGGTGAAGTTGGTCAAGCACTGAGTCATTTCCTCAAGTAACTTCTATGTTAGGACTATCCCTCTTATGCTTGGAACCAGTGTATAGGATTTGCATCAATTATTGCCCACATGTTGGGTTCTCAGTTTCGGTGGATCCGTTATTCCATCTGTAAGAGTGAAAGCAACCTCCATTGAGGGATAAAGGATTTAGTTCTGCAAACATTTGGACACATAGTTGGACTTCTGTGATGGCTAAGGTTTAAAACTGAACGAGCTACTGCTTCATGAATTTTTCAAAATAGCCTGCTCTAATTGTCTTGTAAGTTTCTTAGATTGGCTTTGTAATGCAGGAAAGTTTTGGAATAATTGTAATGGCGTCATGATAATTTGTTGAGACATCTTCCTGTTGCTTGCGCTTTCTTGTGTCCTTTCTAGTGGAAACTTAAAGCTTGAAAGCCTTCATTTCTGAACTTTAAAATGAGAAGAGCTTGAATTTTTCTGTTTTAACAGTGGAAGAATGGATGGTGGCTCCATTATAATCAAACAATGTTTGTGAAAGAGATGGTGGCTCCATTACTTGATTCACATATTTCTAAACAACTTTGAAGTTGCAAGTCCGTCAGAGAACTGAAAAAAAAACATGAAAAAGGGCTTTTTTCCTGTAAGGATGGAATTGAGCTATCATTTTATTTAATGACTAATGATTGGAATTTGGAAGAAAAATTAGGGAACAAAAAAATTTAACATGGAAAAGGAGATGAGAAAAATGAATTTCTTTCAATCAACCGAAATCCAGAACAATTAGTTGTAAGTTTGCAACTTCCAACAATCCAAGATTTACACAGCTGAAAACTTGAGCTGAGTATATGAGAAACAACAATCACATCTCTGTAAGTCGGCTAGAGGACGACTTAGGTTGAAGCACTTGCAGCGACAACAACAGGAGACGCTTGGACATTTCTTGCAGTGCCAACTCTTCCACGTCCAATTCCTGTCCTTTGCCCACTGAATCCTCTCCTGGCTTCCTCCATATTGCGGCCCGGTTCAGGTGTTGTATGCCTTTGGAATCCCAGTGGACTCTTCTCATCATCCTCTTTGTGATTAGATCTGGAAGTCCAACGATCTGTTGAATCTGCAGAATTGGGTTCCCACGAGGAGGCAGAAGCACCCCATTGCTGTTGGCTGCAGCCCACAAAGCTATTGCTGCCAGAGGATTCTTGGCCATCCATATCTTCACCACCACATAAGGTGGTGCCACCCCTCCTCACTGTCACATACTTGTGAAAGCTAGGCTCCATTATATCATCGGTTGAAAGTATTTCAGATTCTACAAATGGTTCTTTGACCTCTGACACTTTCTTTCCAACAAGGTTTGCAACTGCTGCAACATGGCTTCTTTTGTCATCAGCAGGTTTGGGGTCTGGAAGATTTGAGCTTGTGCTGGAGTTAAGGTCTGCAACTGCTTCAAGGATAGAGCAAGCCTTGGAAACGCATGGTGGAAGTGAGAAAGAAGGGGTGTTTGTGTTGTTCTTTTGGTGGAAATTGTGGATATCTTGAAGCAAAAGTGCAGTGTAGGAAGATGGTGGTGGGTTCAATAAAGCTTCAGGATTGAAGTCTAGGTCCCGAGATTGCCTAGCAGACCTGCTTCTTGATGAGCTGTGAGGATTCAAGCTTTCGGGTACGACAGTGGTGGTCAAAACGGCATTAAATTCTTCCGTGGGCTGTTCCTTGGCAACCTTGGTGGAATTAGTAATGGCTCTGTTGGCCGTCTCATAACTTGCTTTCTGCATCCGAATTCAAAAGACAAAAAATTTGACATCTCCTGAGTTTGCAGTAATAATGGAAGCATGAAATATATACCTGAGTCTGAACATCCTTGGCTTTGGTTAGTGTGTTGTTGGTCCCTGTAGGCTTGTTGGCAGTGGGTGGTGGGAGAACGTTGGTGTCAATATCAGTCAATGGGTTTCTCCTGTAGGGCGAATGTTCAGCTTTCCTAGATGAGCTCCTGCTAAGCGAAGGCTGCTGATTGTTGCTGCCATTAGCAATCGGTCTAGCAGGAGACTGAGAACGTGGGGACGCGGAACTTCTGTGGCCCGCGACCTCAACACTTCTTTTCACAGATATACGTTTGATAGTGTTTGAACTTGAACCAGCTGCTGCTGCTTGTGATTCATTGCTCTTATCCATCGCCAGGGACGAGACAGTTGGAGGAACAGATACCATCTTGGCTGGTCTTTTCACACTGCCTGAAGCAACGTTATGACTATCACTAGCGTTATTACTAGTCATGATTGGAGTAGCAGTTGTGGTTGCTCCTTCGGATCTCCTACCAGGTGATCTACTCACACGTCTTCCATTACCTCTCTCTCTGCTTCCTGATCGCTGATTCTGCTCTCTTTCCCTACTGGGTGTCCGCGTCCGCCTCCTTCCTTGAGGAGATTGAGGTTGACGGTTACGCTGGCGGTGCTGCCTCTTCTCATCCGTAACATCATCGTCATCACCAGCAGCTGCAGGGTCGCCGCCTTCTTGGTCGAAATCGAAACTCCTTTTGGAACCACTGTACTTCCTACCAGAAGAAGAAATAGTCGTCTTTCCGGCACCAGAGGAGTTGCTGCGGCTGAGCCTTCCACATTGGATGAGAATGGCGTCCACCTCGTCCTCCACCTCGTCCTCCGTTGTCCTCACTTTCCCCATGTCATCCATTTTATCATGACCCCCACTCTCTTCCACTTCCGCACTTCTTTCTCTATCATGGCTCTTCCTGTGTTTGATTACAAACACCTCCTTCTTCTTCACCACCCTCTCATCTCCTTCTTCCACTTTTCTGGGTGCTTCAACTCTAGGATCTGCTTCCTCAAGCATCATCTTCTTCTGCTTCTGCTCCTTATCCTCCACCTTATCGACCGTGTCATTTTTACAAGACTTGACGGGATGTACTACGACGTGGTTTGGTTGTGGTTGTGGTTGTGGTTGTGGTGGTGGTGTGGGTTGTTTCAAAGGAGAAGAAGGTGTTTTCTTGCTGAGACAAGTACCCATTGACTTGGAAGAAGGATGGATCAGGATCTATTCTATCAGAGAAGTGTGATTGGATTCATAAGAGATGGTTTTGAAAAACAGAAAAGACTGGAAGAGGTTCAAAAATAGAGGGAGAAGAACAGAAAGAAGAGCTCGTTTTACGATAATAAACTATTAATATAAAAAAAAAACTTTTTAAAAGACATTTCAAAATTTAGAGTGCGACGCGGGCTGACCTGACTGACCCACTTCATAAAAATAGAGCCGTTTGATTCAGAAAGGATAACCGACCGTTACTATTTAATATTTATTTGTCTGTTGCTCAGTCTGAGTACGAGTCTGATTTTTTTTTTTTAATAAAGTATTTTAGGAGGATTTCAATAATAAGAAAGTATCTTTAAGCGATTCACATTTAGACTAATTTTCGTTCGAATTCAATAGGTCTTCTGTAAGAGGTAAAATTTTGGTCTCAAGTTTTAAACGATTATATATATGAAAGAGGTTCAAACATGCAACTTCATTTAAACCAGGTAAGTTCTTTTTTTTTAAATACAAGAGAAAGGAAAACGAGAAAAATTTAGGGTAGATATTTGCGATACAAAATACCGTGAGAATCACGGGACATAGGGGCGAGGACGAGCGAAGGCGCCTCCTGAAGGAGGTGAACTTCGGGGCTAGTATAAGTAGCAAGAACAACAAAACTGTCCGCACTCTGATTGCCTTCCCCTCTCACCTGCATCTTGGGTTTCATAATATCTTTATATTGACAGACAAAGACATTCGTCTTTATGCATATTAATCTTTACTTTGTTAGATTCGATGCGTCCTTCTTCGTTTTCAAATGTCTTTCCAACGGCTCTCTCTTCTGTCAAAAACCAAAACACTACCTCGGGCCTCTTCTTTCTCATTCCTCCCTTCCATTATCTTATAAATCTAAATTTATAAATAATATATTTCTATGTGTAAATACTTTGTTCAATTTTATTAGGAATAAGTATAAAATGAATAAAATGGTGTACCTACCTGTAAAAGCATAAGTACAAATATAAACGTAGTTATATATTGTCAATTAGTAATTAAGATTTATTTCTTTTATTATTTTTATTTTCACTTTTAGACATTATTCTTAGCTCAATCAAAATAATAATTTAATAATAACATCAAAACTGACCCAGCAAAATCTTACTAAATGCGAAATTTGAGGAGGTCTAGTATACACAATCTTACTCTTAATTAGTAGAGAGGTTATTTTCAATAAAAATAATAATTCAATTAGAGCAAATGTTAATTTTTTTAATTATAAATGTTTTTGTTTAGAACAATAAAATTTTAATCCTTATTTATATTTTTATGGAGATTAAATAAAATAAAGGATATTTTTAATTTAATTAAATATATTAATCTCATTCCAACATCATTTATTTGAATTTAAGTTATTATAAAGTTTACAATTTTTTATTTTTATGACATGCATTAATGAATTATACACAATTTGTTCTTAAAGTAAATAAAATAATATATTGAATAAAAGGGCCCAAACCCTTACCATTATAGTTTACACTGTCTAGTATTGTTGTTGATGAGGATGAGTTCCCTCATTCTCACGAAAATTTCATTTTTGATTATAAAATTTGGTTGTGATTCTCTTTGGAAAGCCCTGTAAATCCTCTCATTCCATATGAAAAGAAGAAGAAAAAATCAAAATCAAGAGTGTGCATCTAAACCTAAATTCTAATCTTCTTTTTAGTTAGAAAAAGATTTTTACTTTTGTTTCATCTTTGTCATATACAACGAAAAACAAACAAATTGGGTTTTGAATTTTAATAAATTGTAGATAATCATGTTGCATACCATAAGAATTGTATTAAAAAAAATGGTTTTTGAGTTTTAAATTGTAGATAAGGTCTAATGCAAGTTTAAGAATTCTATAAAGTTTCACGATGAATTTATATGAAATTGGATCCAACCAAGCTTAAGTTACATACCAGTCCACTCATTAGACATCAACAAGGCTCTCTTACACTATGTAGAAGGTGTTAAGAGAATGACTTCATATTCCTTGATGATTTTGAAGGGTACGTCACTAGACATATGCATAATACTCCATATCAATGGTAATACAATCATAGTGGTGATTTGCATGTTCAATCATTGAGACTAGACATATGCATAATACTCCATATCAATGGTAATACAATCATATTTGTAAGGCCATCATACTAGATGCGCATTTCAAGTCTGTTACCAAGCACTCAACATCTCCTAAATTATTTCTTGGAAGTAAGCTTACATTTTCTTGGTTGTGCTAGTGGGCGCTTCTGGCTCGTCCCAGATAGATGCGGAATCAAGCTTTTCAACAGGGATTTTGGACACATCTCGACGTACTCCAACATCACAAGCCAACCGATTGGCACAATAAATGCCAAAACCAACAACTGCCAGGCCAATAAAGCTTCTTGCTAGAAATCTAGGTGCTGAGTTAAAAACAATACGGGCAGCAGCTAAGAAGGATCCTGCCTGTCCACTATGACCAACACTGATGCTAGGGGTCACAAGCAAACCGGTCTTGCAGTAGATTGCAAAATCCTCGCAGTTGTTCTTGAATAAGTTGTATCTCCCAAAACCTTTCTCAAGAAGGAATGAAGCTCGATGAAGGACATCTTCTGGTGAGTCTGACTGGGCAAGGGTACAGGTTCCTCCTCGAACTTTGGCAAGAAAGAAAGCTGGTGTGACACCATACTCAAATTTGTAAAGCTCCCCACCTGACAGAAAACAATCAATACAAGACAAGATGACGCCATCGACCCTTGATTGATCACCACAATTTGGGCATGGATTTTCTGATGATCGAGATGGAGTAGAACTCATGATAATATGGTCCAAAAATGTCCCAGTGCCAATTTCCTGTCCACCTCCCCTAGTAAAATGGATCACTCTTCCCTCACCAATATATATACCTGGGCTCAAATTAGCATAGCTGAATCAGAAGTTATGAAATTAAATTGATGATTGCCAATTGCAACAGTAGTTCACGGACACAAACAAAGCACAAGCTTAGCAAAATACAACGTAAGCGAAATGGTTCAAATATTATGCTAAACAAACTTTAGGACAACTACCAAGCTTAGAAGGATTGGAAGAAAATAGTTAAATTTTATTAAAAGCAAATTAGGTATAACTAGTTATACAAGATCAAAAGAACGATCTATCATCATTTTTATCCTCATACCACACAATAATGGTCACTTATATGATCATTTTTATCTATGTAGCCAAGCCAATGTGCATTAGTAACATAAGCTCTAGTTTCTCGATAATGGCACTGGCTTGTCAGAACAGACACATAATCAGACAAGTTTTCTAAAGGAACCATGCGAATGAGTTGTTGACGCAAAACAACAGAAAAACGAAAAGAAACAAAATATCCTTTAAGTGCACAAAATGAGGAAATTCAATCCTAGAAAATTCCAAAATCAGGGAATCAAATAATTCATTCATAGATTACATTATTCTAATTCCAAAATGATGATGCTGAAACACATCATCGACAGCAACACACTGACTTCAGCACATTTCCTCTCCCTTCCTCAGTTTTAGCATATGGAAAACAGAACACCGTCCAAACTTGTAGCTCATGCACAAGTGAAGCACCTAAAGCTGCAGATGCAACAAATCCTTTCAAAGCTTGTGACATAAATACCCAGTTGACATGACAACCATTTGTTTTGACGACAGGAAGTTGCAGTGTTATATCATTTAGTCAAGTCAGGAAGTTTTATCCTTTAGCAGCATAAATAAACTCATAATCGGCCCACTCTTTTCCCACATTGCATTCTAGACGCTCTTTTGTATATTCCTCTAAATTGTTTGCCTCCAACAACTGCAATCTAATTAAACCATTAAAAGTCGTTGCATTGCAGGTGTTCTTCTATTCTAAATTCTTGAAACCTTACTCAAATAAGAAAAGAATAAATTTTGAAGAAGTAAACAGAGAAGGAAGCCCAAGTGTAAACAAAGATGATGAAATAGAAGAGAAACCGTGATGAGCATAAATGTAAGCCTGGCGCCAAGAATAGATGTGATCTCCAGGCTTTAGATCTTCCCTTGAAATCTTATTGGACAGCACTCCCATCCTTGTCTCTCCGATTCTGTCTCCGTCTCTCTCTGCTCTTGAGTTTCGGTTCAGAAGAAAATTATGTGAAGAGAAGAAGAAAGAAACGCATTAAAGACACGCACTACTTCGCCCCTAAGGCTTTCCCACGCACCGTCTTTACTTTCTCACTTTAATTAAAGCATGCTCCCTTCCAAGGCTTTCCCACGCACCTTCCTTTCTCACTTTAACTAAAACATGCTCCCTCCCAAGTATACACTTGGTTCATTAGTTTGATTGAACAACCTATCTTACTTTAGTTTTTGAAGAATTGGAAGCTGCCCCAGACCATAAAAGGTTATTTTATAACTTTAATAAGGTTCTTGATGATTTTGAAGGGTACGTCACTAGACATATACATAATACTCCATATCAATGGTAACACAATCATAGTGGTGATTTGCATGTTCAATCATTGAAGTGATTCGTGTTTTGTTTTATTCAAAGGACTTATTTTATGGATGGTATCAAAGTATACTTGAGACTGGTAATTATATAAGCAAGCAAATGCAGAGAAAAGCTTTAGTACACACAGGTCTTATTTGTGGTCTCACCATCAAACCAACTAGAATGAAAAAGCCTCCTTAGACACGTAATGCTTTTTCTCATATTTGTAAGGCCATCATACTAGATGCGCATTTCAAGTCTGTTATCAAGCACTCAACATCTCCTAAATTATTCTTGGAAGGATGCTTACATTTTCTTGCTTGTGCTAGTGGGCGCTCCTGGCTCGTCCCAGATAGATGCGGAAACAAGCTTTTCAACAGGGATTTTGGACACATCTGGACGTACTCCAACATCATAAGCCAACCGATTGACACAATAAATGCCAAAGCCAACAACTGCCAGGCCAATAAAGCTTCTTGCTAGAAATCCAAGTGCTGAGTTAAAAACAATACTGGCAGCAGCTAAGGAGGATCCTGCCTGTCCACTATGACCAACACTGATGTTAGGGGTCACAAGCAAACCGGTCTTGCAGTAGATTGCAAAATCCTCGCAGTTGTTATTGAATAAGTTGTATCTCCCAAATCCTTTCTCAAGAAGGAATGAAGCTCGATGAAGGACATCTTCTGGTGAGTCTGACTGGGCAAGGGTACAGGTTCCTCCTCGAACTTTGGCAAGAAAGAAAGCTGGTGTGACACCATACTCAAATTTGTAAAGCTCCCCACCTGACAGAAAACAATCAATACAAGACAAGATGACGCCATCGACCCTTGATTGATCACCACAATTTGGGCATGGATTTTCTGATGATCGAGATGGAGTAGAACTCATGATAATATGGTCCAAAAATGTCCCAGTGCCAATTTCCTGTCCACCTCCCCTAGTAAAATGGATCACTCTTCCCTCACCAATATATATACCTGGGCTCAAATTAGCATAGCTGAATCAGAAGTTATGAAATTAAATTGATGATTGCCAATTGCAACAGTAGTTCACGGACACAAACAAAGCACAAGCTTAGCAAAATACAACGTAAGCGAAATGGTTCAAATATTATGCTAAACAAACTTTAGGACAACTACCAAGCTTAGAAGGATTGGAAGAAAATAGTTAAATTTTATTAAAAGCAAATTAGGTATAACTAGTTATACAAGATCAAAAGAACGATCTATCATCATTTTTATCCTCATACCACACAATAATGGTCACTTATATGATCATTTTTATCTATGTAGCCAAGCCAATGTGCATTAGTAACATAAGCTCTAGTTTCTCGATAATGGCACTGGCTTGTCAGAACAGACACATAATCAGACAAGTTTTCTAAAGGAACCATGCGAATGAGTTGTTGACGCAAAACAACAGAAAAACGAAAAGAAACAAAATATCCTTTAAGTGCACAAAATGAGGAAATTCAATCCTAGAAAATTCCAAAATCAGGGAATCAAATAATTCATTCATAGATTACATTATTCTAATTCCAAAATGATGATGCTGAAACACATCATCGACAGCAACACACTGACTTCAGCACATTTCCTCTCCCTTCCTCAGTTTTAGCATATGGAAAACAGAACACCGTCCAAACTTGTAGCTCATGCACAAGTGAAGCACCTAAAGCTGCAGATGCAACAAATCCTTTCAAAGCTTGTGACATAAATACCCAGTTGACATGACAACCATTTGTTTTGACGACAGGAAGTTGCAGTGTTATATCATTTAGTCAAGTCAGGAAGTTTTATCCTTTAGCAGCATAAATAAACTCATAATCGGCCCACTCTTTTCCCACATTGCATTCTAGACGCTCTTTTGTATATTCCTCTAAATTGTTTGCCTCCAACAACTGCAATCTAATTAAACCATTAAAAGTCGTTGCATTGCAGGTGTTCTTCTATTCTAAATTCTTGAAACCTTACTCAAATAAGAAAAGAATAAATTTTGAAGAAGTAAACAGAGAAGGAAGCCCAAGTGTAAACAAAGATGATGAAATAGAAGAGAAACCGTGATGAGCATAAATGTAAGCCTGGCGCCAAGAATAGATGTGATCTCCAGGCTTTAGATCTTCCCTTGAAATCTTATTGGACAGCACTCCCATCCTTGTCTCTCCGATTCTGTCTCCGTCTCTCTCTGCTCTTGAGTTTCGGTTCAGAAGAAAATTATGTGAAGAGAAGAAGAAAGAAACGCATTAAAGACACGCACTACTTCGCCCCTAAGGCTTTCCCACGCACCGTCTTTACTTTCTCACTTTAATTAAAGCATGCTCCCTTCCAAGGCTTTCCCACGCACCTTCCTTTCTCACTTTAACTAAAACATGCTCCCTCCCAAGTATACACTTGGTTCATTAGTTTGATTGAACAACCTATCTTACTTTAGTTTTTGAAGAATTGGAAGCTGCCCCAGACCATAAAAGGTTTTTCAATGGTTATTTTATAACTTTAATAAGGTTCTTGGGAATAAAAGTAATAAGTTGTAAAGGATAGTATAATGAAAGTAACAAGTTGTATTCTTCCAACGAAGGAGAGTATCTTTACAAGCAGATGGTACCAAAGAATACTTGAGAATAATAATTATATAAGCAAGAAAATGCAAAGAAAAGCTTATATTACAAATAGGTGGGGAAGATTTTCACATGCTTGTACGTAGTCTCAACATCAAACCAATTAGAATGAAGAAGTCTCCTTACGCACAATGTTTTTTCTCAAATTTGTAAGTGCATCATACTAGATGCAAAAGACATGCATTTCGAGTCTGTTATCAACCACTCAACATCTCGTAAATTATTTGGTCTTTTCTTGGAAGTAAGCTTACATTTTCTTGCTTGTGCTAGTGGACGCTTCTGGCTCGTCCAAGATGGATGCTGAAACAAGCCTTTCAACTGGGATTTTGGACACATCTCGACGTACTCCAACATCAGAAACAAACCGGCTGACACAATACATGCTAAAACCAACAGCTGCCAGGCCACTAAAGCTTGTTGTTAGATATCTAAGTGGTGAGGAAACAATAGCACTGGCAGCAGCTAAGATGGATCCCGCCTGCCCACTACGACCAACACTGATGTTAGTGAACACAAGCAAACCAGTCTTGCAGTAGATTGCAAAATCCTCGCAGTTGTTCTTGAATACGTTGTATCCACCAAAACCTTTCTCAAGAAGGAATGAAGCTCGATGAAGGACATCTTCCGGTGAGTCTGACTGGGCAAGGGTACAGGTTCCTCCTCGAGCTTTGGCAAGAAAGAAAGCTGGTGTGACACCATATTCAAATTTGTAAAGATCCCCACCTGACAGAAAACAATCAATGCAAGACAACATGACGCCATCGACCCTTGATTGATCACCACAATTTGGGCATGGATTTTCTGATGATCGAGATGGAGAAGAACTCATGAAAATATGGTCCAAAAATGTCCCAGTGCCAACTTCCTGTCCAGCTCCCCTAGTAAAATGGATCACTCTTCCCTCACCAATATATATACCTGAGCCCAAATTAGCATAGCTGAATCAGAAGTTATGAAATTAAATTGATGATTACCAAGTGCAACAATAGTTCACAGACACAAACAAAGCACATGCTTAGCAAAATACAACATAAATGACAGAAATGAAATGGTTCAAATATTATGCTAAACAAACTTTAGGGCCATTACCAAGCTTAGAAGGATCAGAAGAAAATAGTTAAATTGTATTAAAAGCAAATTAGGTACAACTAGATATACAACACCAAAAGAACGATCTATCATCATTTTTATCCTTATACCACCCAATAATTCCATTTTGTTTTAATGAAAATAAGGCTGAAGCTTTCAATATGTAGCCAAGCCAATGTGCATCAGTAGCATAAGCTCTAGTTTCTGGATAATGGCACTGACCTGTCGGAACAGGCACATAATCAGACAAGTTTTCTAAAGGAACCATCCAAATGAGTTATTGACGCAAAACTACAGAAAAACAAAAAGAAAAGAATATCCTTTTAAGTGCCTAAAATGAGGAAATTCATAACTATCAAAACTAGTTATCAATCCCAGAAATTTCCAAAATCGGGGGATAAAATAATTCATCATAGACTACATTATTCTCATCCAGGAAGAAAAGACTTAATAATTGAGTTCTCGGTTGATGAAACACATCATCGACAGCAACACGCTGACTTCAGCACGTTTCCTCTCCCTTCCTCAGTTTTAGTATTGAATAACAAGGAATTATGGTTAGGAAATCCCCTTTGACAAAATCCCCAATACTCACTATACGTTTTTCTTAGTTTACAGTAGTGGTGACCTAGTATTGTTGCAGAATCTAAGACGGGATAAAAACTATGATTGTCTCTCTTCACAGAATCGCATTCCAGCTTGATGGCTGATTGGAACAAAGAAGTTTTATCCTTTAGCGGCATAAATAACTCAAATCGCCCCCCTCTTTTCCCACATTGCGTTCTAAACTTTGTTTTACATTCCTCTAAATTGTTTGCCTCCAACAACTGCAATCTAATTAATTCCATCAACATTCGTTTGCATTGCAGGCGTTCCTCTATTCTAAATTGTTGAAAAAGAAAAAGAACAAATTTTTATGAAGTAGAAGTAAACAGATTTGCAATAGAAGGATACCCAAATGTGAAGTAAAAATTTAGGAGAAACAAAGATGATGAAATAGGGGAGACGGGAGAGAAACCGTGATGAGCATAAACGTAAGCCTGGCGCCAAGAATAGATGTGATCTCCAGCCTTAAGATCTTCCCTCGAAATCTTATTGGACAGCACTCCCATCCTTGTCTCTCCGATTCTGCCCCCGTCTCTCTCTGATCTTGAGTTTTGGTTTCAGAAGAAAATTATGTGAAGAGAAGGAGAGAGACAAGCATTACTTCGCCCCTACGGCTTTCCCACGCGACGTCTCACTTTAATTAAGACATTCTCCCTCCTTCGGATTGACAGTAATAAATAAAAATAAAACGCTCAATTAATCAGTAATTTTTAATTCCTAAGTATATATGTTCAACGCCCATAAGCCAAACACAATATGGATTATGGAAGATTGGAATCATTTGTATAAATAACGAAAAACGAAGGACCTATTCTATAGAAGGTTGGAATCATTTGTATAAATAACAAAAAATGAAGGACTCAAACATTTAAATTTTGAATCGTACTTGAAATTCTCTAATCCAACACTCCTCTTCTTCTTTCATTGAACCCTAATTTTACCTACAATCTATATAAATCCTTCTTTCTTCATTATCTCCAATCTCATCGCACCCTGGCCTTGTAAATCTTGGAAATCACTCTCCTTCCCCAACAAAAGTTTCACTAAAACTTAATTAACCCCTAATCACAGATAGCTTTAAGTAATTGGGGTTGGGTGGTTTGAATAGGCTGCGTAATCCCACCTTTTGGCTATTATTTCAGTTTTTCCACTAATAAGTTGTAACGTATGTTTATAAAGTCTGCAAATATTGTCTGTAAAGGTGGGAAACAATGGCGGAAGGTGGTCATCCTATGGTCCCTCTTGTTCCAGAGACTGTCAAATATGAGTATGAATCCATTTGTTTCCTTAAATGTGAAAATTCTCCTACCCATCAACACTCTATTCATTGTTTTGA
Organism: Erythroxylum brevipes; assembly: GCA_027479065.1. Lineage (NCBI taxonomy): Eukaryota > Viridiplantae > Streptophyta > Magnoliopsida > Malpighiales > Erythroxylaceae > Erythroxylum > Erythroxylum brevipes. The sequence goes on along the minus strand of JANIHY010000007.1, from coordinate 1,469,929 downwards.
TTGAGGGGTTACCTCTAAACGTCTTTCCACCTTAGGTAGATTGACATTAACTGATCTTACTTTAGCTTCTGAAGCATTGGAAGCTTCCCCACACCATAAGAAGTCTTTCTAGAGTTGTTTTATAAGCTTCTTCGGAGGATGAGATGAGAGGGGCAATACATGTGCAAATCCCTGAGCACGAAAATATCAAGTTGAATTTTTCTAGCAAAGGAGAGTATCATGTTATTCGAATGGCTAATTCTCTACTGTATTATGTCAGAAAATGTTTGAAAAAAATGAATCATTTCGATAGATTTTCCTTGAGTATTGGGTCCCAAGGCAATTAGCTTACAACAACTGCAGCATCAATGGTAAAAAAATGAGTATTGGGTCCCAAGGCAATTAGCTTACAACAACTGCAGCATCAATGGTAAAAAAATGAAGGGGTAATAAGACTGTTATATCTTGTATCCGCATCCACCAGTTCCGGCATGGAAACTTTTCATATGCACTTGAACCAAGTCAGATATGCAGTGAATTACTAAATGTCATTCCTTCTTGTAATTGTTGATAATCCAAAACCAAATTTTCACGATCAACATCACCATCGTCTTTCATTATCTCTGTCAAACTTTCCAATAATGC
>JANIHY010000007.1:1412261-1429919 GCA_027479065.1 Erythroxylum brevipes | reverse complement strand
TTATGTTGAACTGAAGTGTTTGATGAAAGTTAGGTTGAATAGGTGGGTAAATTGAGTGCTAATTGAAGTAGAATTGATAAGGGAATGAAAGGAATTGAATTGAGTATCAAAGCTGGAAATTGTCATTTGTACATGGGTTAATGTTTTTGCTATAACTAGTTGTGTGCTTAAGCAATTGAGGTGAGGTTTGTTTTAAATTAAAATTGAGACATGTGGCTACAATTTTTGTGAGGAAGTGCTGGCCAATTTTGATTAGAAGAGTGTTGAATCTTGCTTTGAAAGTGAAGTTTAGGTGCAGTATGAACAGTAATTCGAGCTTGATGACCTGAAACTTTGATGAGTTTTCTGGATTGATTTAAGAGGAATTGGTGAAAATGGTCTTAATGAAAGTTGAGGCCTATCTTGCTATCTTTCCATTTCCACTGACTATGCAATTTTTCGATATGTATATTGTGAGTTATTACCTGTAAATGTTGGCTGTTTGTGTGCATTATGTTGGAACCTAGCCATAAGTGTAGGTTTTGTGAGTATTGTGATTGGAAGCAAATTTAGAGATTTTTTTGATTTGAATTGGCTCAAGTGATCTTCTGTAAAGTTGTATAGGAAGCAATTGTCTTGAAAATGAGATATACTATACTATTTTTGGATATCAGAAATGAGAGTTATGAATTTTCAAAGATTGGACTTAAGTTAGGTCATTGACTAGTGATCAGAGCAGCCACTTGCATGACAGTTTTGAGTTTGTTATAGATGAAATTGGCTGTTAAGCCCTTCATGAGAAGTTTATGATTCTATTTGATCTTTTCATAAGTATAAAGTATGCAATTTTTTGACATTTGTGCAAGGAGTTATGCTTTTTATAAAATTGTTGTTCAGTTCAGGTGGTTTCAGTGGGCAAAATCATTCACTGAATTGTTTGACCTACTTAGAAATTGAATTTGATTTCATGTTGTTCATAAAAGTTGTAGGTAACATTCAGATATTTCATTTGGCATAAATCTTGTAATTTTTGGAAAAGGGAATGAGAAGTTATGGATTTTACAAAATGTTGTTAGTGAAGAGTTCAAAATCTGAATTTTTGTTAAAACTCAATTGAACATGCTTTAGTATAAGGGGCATAACTCTTTGTCTAGAACTCGGAATGAGATGATCTATATATGGTTTTGATATTAGACTTCGAGATCTAAAACTTCTATTTCAGGTAAAATTTCGAAATGCTGATGTTTTGAGGGTCGAAGTTTCAAAGTGGTATGTCCGTTTAACGGACATTCACTGGATTAATGGTACTAATCAAGCCTCAAATGGGTGTTTAAGTGAACCTAGAATGATCCTTGGTCTATGGGACTCATGTATAATAGGTTTGAAGTGAAATCGAAGGTTAAAACTTAGTGAATGAATGGGTGGAATCAAAAGTGTCAAATGCATGTGTAAATGGGAATGGAAATGTTTACATGCTTGTGATATTGTTCAAGGAAGTTATGTAAATGGTACTAAGTGATTTATTATGATAGGGAATTGGATATGAGGCGATCATATAAAGTTAGAAATGAAATGAAGGGAAATTGAGTTATGTTCTCAAATGAGCAAGTATTCTTAAGATGTAAGTGTATGGTTTTGCTAGACTCCTAAAGAGTCAAATTTGAATGGATAATTGAAAATGATCACATAAAAAGGGAGTGTAAGTCTGAGTCGAATTCAGGTAGACACCTTGAATTATGATTTGAGAATGGATATTCAGTGTAAGTGTAAAGCATATACCCCAAAATTTGTCATTGAGCATGCATTATACTTTACGCATATACACATGTGAAAATGGGATGGTTATGATTGTACTTTTATTAATGTGTGTGCAAATTATGGTTTGCATATGATTGATACAAGACAAAACGTCCTCAGCCAGACGTTTCCGGATCGTGAAAGCAAATGCTAATCTGGAGCGTACGGTGAGTAGACCTAGATGGTCTCATTTATTGGTTTATTGCTTTTGTTATAAATTGAATGAATATGGGTTCCAGACAGGAGGTCCGATGATTGTATACTGGGAATTGTGATATTGAAGTGCTCATTGAATGTGAATTGGACGAACTAAATGTGCGTGATGTGAATTCTAAATTTCTTTTGAATGCAAACTTGGATATGACTGCACGTGTGATTTCTTGACTATATGTTGCATACCTGACTATGGTCCGATTCAGTGATTGTGATTGAATAAGTATAGAAATGTGAACAATGCATTTCATTTCATGAATGCACGAAATATAACTTGTTGTGACCAGAGGAGCCAATGATCAGAGCTTAAAGCTCAACGAATGCAAATGAGCTTCGAGCTCAAAAGTGATTCAGAGCCTCAAGCTCAACATTCAATGAGCCCCATATGGGACAGTTTACAATGAGCCCTATATGCGACAGTTTACAATGAGCCCTATATGGGACAATTTACAATGAGCCGGATATCCAATAGATACGGGACAGTTTAGGCACTCGGTCACAACGAAGAAATAAATGGAAATTTGTCCTCATGTATATATGCATGATATGATTGACTTGATTGTATTGAATGGGATTAGTTTACTTGAATTGAATGGAATTGACTGAATTGAATGGGATTGGTTTACTTGGATTGAATGGAATTGACTTCATTGTTTTCAATGGGATTGACTTAATTAAATTACATGGGAACGTTAATTGGCGTTGAATGTGAACATGAAATTGAACTGATTGTGAATATAAAGTGTGATAGTGAATGTGAAATGCGATTATGGGAATGTATTTATGTATTGTGTGACTGGGTGAACCATCAATGATGGTCACTCACTGAGTTCGCAAAACTCACCCAAAATTTGCATCTATTTTTCAGGTTTCAGAAGATTACCCCGTTATGCAACGGGAGTAGGCTTTCTGCAAAAATTAGAGGATTGGGATCAGTTCGTGTCTGCATTAGGATTTTTGTATGAAGTGTATTCTGCGATTTTTATGCAATGTATCATTGAACATTTCAGTTTGTACTAAGGGCTGAAATATGGGAAGCTGAGTAAATGGGACTGATTAAATATGAATGTTCTTGTGTATATCAATATGTATCAATTGTAAAGGTTTGTGAGTGTTTTGTTCATTGAAATGAGCCCCAATGGCTCAAAGTGAAATGGGTTGCAATTGAAATGCATTAGAAATGGAATTGGGCCCCTATTTGACTAGTGACACTGTATTGATCGTAATGTGTTGAAAACAATGTTTTATCAACTTGTGAATTGATTTGGCCCAAACTGAAAATGGAATTCTGCATTTGTTAATGCTTCTTTCTTTCAAAAAAAAAATGGTACCATTTATTGACTGATTGAGTGATCTAGTATGCCACCCTTGTAGGTCACGAGCTCGGATATCACCGTCGATATCGGGTTCAGGTCTTGCAGGAGTGGGATGCTACAATGAGTCTAAGTGGGAGATTAATAGATATATACTATTAATCATGCAAATGTAATAGTATAGTCTTTGGATGTTTTTCATTGAACAATTGTTGACTTGTATTCAATTGGAGATTTGCATAATATGAATATGTGTTAGTGCATTTTGTATGTATCTAACTGGACCAAGTTAAGAATAGTTGTTTTATAGTGACTATTAACACATATTCTTGAGGACAAAATAAACAAATTATTTTGTCTAACACATAGTGAACTAATGCCTATATTATGGTAATAATTTAATTCTATTAGCAACTTTTTGAACTATTCACATTTTTCTATTTATTTCTAATCAATTAGAAACTTATTTCTAATATTCAAATCATATTCAAATATGAATAAGTTAAATTGAATTAGAAACTTATTTCTAATTTACATTATAATAAACTAATCAATTTATTTTTTGTATAATTAGAAACTAATTTCTAATGAAACTCCTATCTAATTTTAACTAAACAAATTAGTATTGATTTAATTAAAAAATAAACCAACGAAAATAGTTTCTAAATTTATTTTAACTAAACAAATTAATTTTTTAAATTAGAAAACTTATTTCTAATTTTTTTATACTACATTTAATTTTAAAATATCAATATAGATATTAACATCTATTCCAACCTTAATATGTTGAATATCAAAGTCCAAAGCCTTAATGTTGTTATTATACTTATATCCACACACCAAAAAATAAGAACTATTTGATAAGACTTTTTGTCTTATTATACTTATATATATATAACAATGTATCTATTGTTGAGAGCCACGAATTATGTGTGTGTGTGTGTGTGTGTGTGCGCACGTGCGCACAAGTGCACACACTGTCTTATCCAACGTATTTAGGAAGAAGTCTCTTCTTCATCTGTGTTTCGTTTTCATCTTAAACAGAAGAAACGAAAACAACTTTGTCTTTTCCTAGGAGGAAGTCTCTTCTTCATCTGCGTTTCGTTTTCATCTTGAACAGAAGAAACAAAAAACAAAACAACATTCTCTTTTCCAAAACAGAATGAGAAGAAACGAAAAATAAAACACCATTTATTTTTCACTGTCAACAATCGTAACATAAAACTGACATTTTTAGGTTGGATTATAAGAAACATAATGAGTAAAACCATAAAAATAGGATGAAACATAATCACAGAGATCATGTCAAACAGGATTTGTTCATATGTATATAAAAAAAAAAATCACCTACTTGAATTCTTGTTGTGATTCTACCGGTTAAAGAACTTTTTGTTTCCAAGTTATTGCAGAAAACCTCTATATTTCTACTCAGTTAAGCAACTTTAAAAACATATCTCTCTCAATGTATATCTTCAAGTTTTGTTTTTATGGTCTCCAAATAACTACCATCATATACCTTTGGTAGTTATTTCAAGACGTTTGACTACTATACCCTTCATGGGTGTATATAAGTCATCATCTCCCACTAACACATGATGGGTTTAATAAAACTCTGCAGTGCTCATACTTATTCAATAACCAGTGTGACTAGTATACGACGAGATTACATTGTCACATATCTGCTAGGAGTATATGACATTTCGATTAACAAATTGATCCTGGGTCTTATGTGTCCTTGAGCAGACATTGTATGCTATACCCTAGGTCATATCTCGTATTTGCACTATTCTTTGATCTCCTTTAGTTTCTTATGTCATGACTATATTCAAGTTCTCTATTAAAGAGACGATGGTCATCTATGAATACTTTTCATGCGATTCAATGATTTAAATTAAATGACCTTCCTCTATTCTCAATTCTCTTTTGAATTAAATTTAATTTACTTTCCTAAAATTATTCCATAGGATCGTATCTTGTATGATCTTTTAGCAATAACCTAAAGTAACAAACCTTAAATTCAATTCTCAAGAATGAAACAAGAGTCATAAGGGTATATGATGAGGTTTTTCTCAACCTCAAGGGTCTCACACAATGTAAGATGAGATCTGGCGACTTACATTAATCCCTTTCTTTGGTCAATTGTGCATACATGGTACAAGTTATATGCTACGGTATTTACCCACTTCGCTTAACTTGACATTTTTCATTTAAGAAATACCATACAGATGATAGTTCAAATATACTCAATGTTTAACTTGAGTTTACTTATCTACTCAAAACCTATTCAGAACTCACATCTAGCAACGTAAGACAGATATAATGATTAACAAATCACTTTTGGACCAATTTTTTTGCGACATTTATAGTTTAAGTTTTTTGCTCTCAATTATCACCTAGATAATAAACTTTAAACATGCCTCATCACTAGCGAGCATAAACACTAGAGGTGATTTCCCGTGTGAGAAGGCCAATCTTAATCTATCTCATTTACTTATGATTCATCTCAAAATATATTTATACACAAACATATATATTCATGAATCAAATGATACACAATGTATAATCTTCATCATACATTATATCCAAACATATGACATTACCAAGTGAACACACACAGAGAAATGTTTTATCTGTACATTTCAACATCTATGTAGTCCTAGTGACTTTACATGCCCAATGTATACATCTATAGAAATTGGCTTTATCATTGGTTCTGCTATCATATCTCGCATAGATATGTATCTCATATTCACCTCTCCTCATGCAACTATATCTTTCATATAATTATACTTAGTATCTATGTGTTTTGTCTTACAATGAAATTTGGGGTCTTTGTATAAGCGATTGTAGCTTGACTATCACATTTGATGGTCACTGGATTAATTTCGCTTTTAGTAACTCCCAAATGCACAAAAACACAATGAAGTCACACAGCCTCTTGTACTGTAGTTGAAAATGCTATAAATTCAGCTTCCATTGTGGATAATGCAACGCAAGATTGTTTCTTACTTTTCCATGATATTGGTTCATGGTTTAGTAAGAATACATATCCTGAGGTAGATTTCTTTTCATCTAAATCTCTTCCCCCGTCTGCATCTGTATACCCTTCTATATGTAGATCATTGCCTTAATAACATAATGCATCGTCCACAATTTCCTTTAGTTACCTCAATATTCTTTTTACTACTTTCCAATGTACTTAGCCTGAATTTGATTAATATCTACTCACCATCCTAATAGCGTAACAAATATCTGGTCTTATACACATCATTGTGTATATAAGACTTACAACTGCACTAGAGTAGGGAGCATTTTTCATTTGTTCCCATTCTTGTGGCATTGAAGGGCAATTTTTCTGACTAAGGCAATTATTTTTAGCAATAGGATTATCAATTGGTTTGGAATCTTGTATACGGAATCGTTCAAGAATTCTTTGAATGTACATTATTGCTTGTGAAAGAGATAACAATCTCTTTGAACGATCTTTTGAAATCTTGACTCCAAAAATGTATACCGCTTCACCCACGCTTTTCATTTCAAATTCAGATGGTAACTAATCTTTAATTTGTGTAAGAAACACATGGTCATTACAAGCAATCAATATATCATCCACGTATAAAGATAAAATTACGAATTTATTTTTGGATCTCTTAACATACACACAATGATCTTCATCGATCATTTGAAAATCATACGAAATGATTACGCTATGAAACCGAATATACCATTGTCTTGAAGATTGCTTCAAGCCATAAATTGATTTTAATAACCGACATACTTTATTTTTTGACCTTCCTTGATGAAACCTTCATTTTGTTCCATATATATTTCTTCATCTAATTCTCCATTGAGAAAATCAATTTTTACATCCATTTGATGCAATTCAAGACCCATACTAGCTACTATAGCCATAATAAGACGAATTGAAGCAAACTTCACAACAGGTGAAAAAGTTTTCTTGTAATCAATGCCCTCCTGTTGTGTGTATCCTTTTGCTACAAGACGTGACTTATATCTTTCGATATTGCCATCAGCTTTTCGCTTAATTTTGAAAACTCACTTGCTTCCAATTGCTTTATGTCCTTTAGGGAGGTCAACCAAGTCCCATACTTGATTTGAGTTTAAAGAAGTCATTTCTTCTTTCATTACTTTCATCCATTCTTCTTTAGTAGGGTCAGTAAGAGCCTCATTTACATTCTTTAGCTCTTCTTCCTCTTACGAAACAATCATATTAATTTCTCCTTCAATCTCAAAACTATGTCCGGGAATTATTCCTCGACTACTTTGTCTTAAATGAGGTTCATCATAAATGAATTTATGATTGCTCTGATTGCTCCCATTCATATCAGTTATCATAGAAAACCTTTTTGTGGAATTGCTCCCACTTGGTTGAAGTTCCTCATCTTGATTCTTCATAACATAATCATTTCGATCAAACGACTCATATAACAATAGATCTTTACCTATTTTACCTTGCTTGGGAAAATTATTCTCTAAGAATGTTACATGTCGTGATTCAAATTCAGTTACACCCAATGAATACGTATCTTTTTTAGTGTTCTAAGCATCTAATAAAAATAATTTTCTTCCTCTTGGACCTAATTTCTCATGTTTGTGAGGGAGATCATGAACATAGACTGCACAATCCCAAGGTCTAAGACTTAACACATCAGGTCTCCTACCAGTTCACAAATCATATGGTATGCTAATAACTGATTTCGTGGGCACATAATTAAGTGCATAGGTGGCTGTTAGCAACTCATCACCCCAAAAAATGATTAGTAAATTTGCTTGGGCCATCTTGGACCTAATCATTTTTAATAGCATCCTATTTCGTTTTTCAGTGATGCCTTTTTGTTGTGGGGTTTTAGGAATTGTTAATTGCCTTTATATTCCTTTCTCATCACATAAAGCCTTAAATTTTCTGACAAGTATTCTTATGCACAATCAGTTCGTAATGCTTTTATTTACTTATCTAATTGATTCTCAACCAATTTCATGTATTTAATGAAACAATCGAATGCTTTTGATTTATGAAAAATCAAAAAAACATGACCATACCGAGTATAGTCATCTATGAAGGTAATGAAATAAACCACTCTACATCTAGCCCTTACATTCATTGGACCACAAATGTTATAATAAATTAATTGCAATGAATATAAAGCTCGTGTTCCCTTTCCAAATGGCTTTTTTGCCATTTTACCAGCTAAATAATACTCACATGTAGGTAGATCTACCTTTCTTTAGCCAATCGACCGGTTCGATTTTGATCAATATGACATAGTCTAACATGCCACAAAGTTGCATCATTATTGGAATTACTAGATGTAAATAATGAATAACTAATATTATAATTTCCCTTTAACACATCCAGTATAATAAAACCATCACATAAAAAACCATAACCATAATAAATAGATCCAAGATATAAATCCATTCTACTACTGTGAAAATTTATATTGAAACCAAGTTTAACCAACATCAACACAAATAAAAGATTCATACGAATCTGTTAAGCAAATAATACTTCATATATGATAAGGGGTCGTCCTTCATGCATGTCCAATTTACATGTGTCAATTCCTTGTACATCAACTCTGGAATTGTCACCTACATAAAACCATCGATTACCATGTGAGAGTTTACGAAACTCAACGAAGGCATCTCTATCCTTCGCTACATGGTTGGTTGCTCTTGTGTTTGCAATCTACAAAGGATGTGATTCAGTTAGAAAAATAGAACAAGAAACATTCATAGAATAAATGTTTGTACTATAAAGTTGTACCTTCTTGGGCTCGGTACAATCTTGAACAAAGTAGCCCTTATTATCACAATTATAGCACTTCACATATTTCATGTTCTTCTTCTTGAAGGGACGCTTTCAATTTCCTAATTGGTTCCATTTTTTTCTTAGATTCTCGAGGAGAGTGGTTGAATTTTTTATTCTTCTTTCATTTATATCCACCATGATGCTTGCATTTCTTGTTCATAGTTTCATGTGAGCTAGAACTAACTGCATATGTCTCAAAAGACATTTTTGATGCTTCAAGACGCTTTTCCTCCAAGATGAGATGCCTTGTAGCATCTTCTATTGTTTTGATATTTTCATTATGAGTTAGGTGTATCTTCATATGCTCCCAACTCTGAGGCCGTGAACGAATCACAACTTGCACTTGTTGTTCATTAGAAAGCTCATGACTAACATCATGTACTCACTTACCATGTTGTATATTTTCCTTAGATGCTTTTGCATTGTATCATCTGGGCATTTCTTATAAGTATCAAACTTAATTGTAAGTGACCTCACTTTGGTCACTGAAGCACCTCTAAAATGAACAATCAATGCGGACTACATGTCCTTTGTAGTTTTAAATTTACGGAACTCATGCATGATATTATTATCTATGCTACTCAACAACGTTATGAGAGCTAAAAAGTTCTTCTTTTTCTATAATTCATATACATCACATTCCCTCCTATGTTGAGCTTTAGTGCCCTCCTTAAAAACTTCTATGGTTAGGTTTAATGGTTTAAGAGCCTCTTGCTTCTCCAATACATATTGGGTTTTCATATTCCAGATTTCATAATTATCACCATTGAGTTTCTCACCCCTATTGAGTTCAGCAACAATATTCTTTGAAGCAGTAGCCATTTTGAAACACTAAATTTCTATAATAAGAAAGAAATATATATGCACGTTAAAGTCACATTAGTCGTTCATAGAATGAATAATTAGATCGCAATTGCTTATGAAATCAAAAATCTATAAATGTGTTCAATCATCATTCATACAACAATCGAATATTAATTACTTTACTTTAGAAAAATTCTTATATAAAATTCATGTAAACATATTACATAAATATCAAGATTATGTTCTTATAAAAAAAACATATTGTATTAATTGTGCTAATATAAAGAGTGTAGAGAAGAGAAATTACAATTTGATTTTATAATGGTTCAACAAACAATCCTTGCTTATATCCACTCTTTAGTCCCTCTTAAAATTCCATTAAATTCTTCTTTGAACAAGGTGAAAAGAAACCTTTTTATAATAATCTTTGATCATATAAATAGTAACTCTTGTACAATCTTTTTTAAAACCACAATTCGTCTTTAATCAATCAAATAAAAGGAAATAACCCCTAAAAGCCTTTAGAACTTGAATAATTATTGTTTTCTTTCTTTAATACTTTAAGGCTTACAAACACCTTGCCATGAATGTATACATGTTAATGAATACTCTGAAACACTTTTAAATATGTTGTTATAACACCCAAATGCATAAATATGTTCAACAGTTAAAAACCCAACAATTTATATATAGTATTGCTCTAAAATGTTTGACATAAAAACTAATCATTATAACATCTAACAACAAAGATATTAGTTGACCAATTTGGCATATTGATCAATTATTATGGTACATTAGTCGATAATATTGACATAAAATTATAGTGTGTGTATGTGTGTATATATATTTTCTAATTGAACTACATTGTTCAATCATTCAAAGATATTGATTGACCAAACATGCCATCCTAGTCGACCAATTTATCAACTAATATAGTTAGAAATTTATGGTACACTTTTTAAATAATTTTTGAAAGATATTGTTCGACCTCACTTAAACATCAGTCAATAAATATTCCCAACCATGAACTTAGATTGGTCAACTAATGCACTTGAAAGCATGTTTTAAAAAAATTTTTCAAGTTAGTCTACTTATTAAACTCATTCTCTTGATAGAAATTTAATTAACTCAAATTTTCATAAAATATCCCTCAAATAATATTTTAAAGATCAAGAAGTTTTTCTTTGAAATTTAATCAAAACCTTAATTCCTTTTGACAATTGAAAATATTATGCATTAAGTTTAAAATATAATATGCTTATAAGAGCTGAGAGATACAAAAAAATTACAATTAAATTTTGTAAATTTGTTATACCTTGATCGTCCTTTACTTTTATCCTTCACTTGACTAGATTTGAAGTTTAAGACTTTCTCTCTATAATCTTTGTAAGTTGTCTCTTGACTTTATATTACATTGCTTTCTTTTAAAATATAAAAAAGCAAATTATTGTAGTCATTATATTTCGTTATCATTGAAATATGAATTGAGATCTTTCTCAGACCAACACTCTCTTTTATTTTGGTATATCTCAAAAAATGTAATTCTAATGGAATATGTCAAACTAATTTAGCATTAATCTTAGTAAAAAATTAAACAAAAAAATAAAATAGCCACTTTATAAATGAATTCATGAACTTGAATTAATTTAATTAGAAATAAAATTAAAATAAAATATTTTAATAATCTAATTAGTACACATGAAGTAATTAAAAATACAAATGGTACGTAAAAAATTAATTCGTTAAGAATTTTCATAAATTCACTATTCAATTTATGTCAAAGAAATTTTTGTTTAAACTAAAAATTACACGGCTTTTAATAAATAAATTTAGAAATTTATTAGTTATTAAGAATGTACTTAATATTAATTGGATAATTAAATTGAATGAAGCTATCTTCTGACCTATGGTCATATGCAACCCACAAATTTGATTAGTTACATGAGTTTGCTAGATGTCTATACGGATATGGAAATTGTCTGGCAACTTATAAATGCACATATATTTAACCTTGAAACGATTTGAAGCCAACTTAACTATGTAAAAGCAGGGAGGACAGTACATAAATGTTATTTAGATGACAATCTTGCGTTTTAGGACGATGCATATTTCTATTTGGTTGTGCATTAACCCATCAAACATGTTGGACCTTTCTGCAAATTTATTCACAAGGTAGCTGAATATCTGATCAACAACATTTTCTTCTCCAAAGTGCTGCTTCAAGATTCCCTCGAAAATAGCCCTAAATTGTAAATAACCAGATTCACCAGAACTGGGCTTCACATGCAACATCGGATGTGTCCATGTCTTCATGCTTTCGATGGTGAAACATCTATTTCTTTCTATTATTATTTCTTCCCACTCCTTAACTGTTGAGTAGTACAGAGGCAAATTGAAGGAGTCCACCTTTTCTTGATTAAGTACTCCCTAAAATCATTGATGATATTATTTACAAGGTACAGTTGGCATCAAAGAATATGCAGACATATTATGATTTGGTATGCACCTAATAGACTACTTCTACACCAATTCCAAACCCTAATCTATTTCAGATAGATATATCAATTTAATATCAAAGGAAGGAGGCGATTTGAGTGCTTACCATCTTAGCCAAGTCAGCGAGACATAATCCAAGAAAATCATAAAGTCTACCAGTGTTAGTCTGAGACATAAGGACCCCTTCAGGAAGGCCAGGGACGTGGATTATCATCAAACCTCCTCCCACGATTTCTTGTGCTCTAGCAGCTAGAAAGTCGTCCATGTCATTCAAAAACTGAGCCAAATATGCCTTCCTTACCTCTCTATCATGTCCAGTGCAGTGTATACTTCCCTTGTTCCATGCTGGAGATTGAGGGTCCACAACCTCTCTTGGGACTCTGGAGAGCCAATGAAGTGCATAGGATGAGTGTCCAACGTGAAGGGAGGACTTGGGGAATAGTCGGACGAAAAAGCTGCCTGGAACTCCAGCAGCATAATATTTTTGATAGGAAGGAAGGGTTTTGAACAGAGTGTTGAAGTCATTGCCAGTGAGATCGTTGAAGAACACTTGGAATTCCAAAGGCGAAGAGCCTCGCTTCTGGGCACCATATTTAAGCTCCAATGATTCTATCATGTTTTCGACTGCAATGAACGTGTTGGGTCCAGCAGAACAGCCGAAATCGGCTATCACAACTTTATTCCAAGAATTAAAACACGGGCTCTTGAAGTCAATCGTCTCTATAATGCCTTTCATGACTATACCCTTTGTGGCGTCTACCACTTCCTTCTGTAGCCATTGAATAATCCCATCTGAATCTCATGTATTCAGTTTCATGGAACATATCTAAAGTACATGCATGTCATTTCCGACCTTCCCTTACAATTTGTGTGATGGTTTTTAACAATAAAACATGATGGTATTGGTAATATTATTAATTGTTAAAGCATGAAAGTTTGGGACTATGGATTGTTTTCCAAGTTGAGGTTATCAGGATCATGTTCAATAAGCAATATATCGATTTTCTGTTATAACAAGTAATCATCGGTACCTGAAAGGAAGAATTTTGAGTATAGCTGCAAGGCCCATCCCCAGCAGTCATGTGAATTGATTCTTGCAACGTTTTGTTCTCTACGTTTGCCATCTCTCTGTGACTCTCTAAGCTTGAATCAGTGACTTATTTAGATAATATAATTGGCCTGCTTCCGATGAATTTATAGGACTTTGCGAGTGCTTGTAATCAATAGGAAGCAGCTTGAGGGTTCAATTAGATATTTGCAATATCATCTAAAGTTTTTGTTTGACTTATTCTTTCCCTTTCCTTTTGATTTATTGTCTGACTGTTTGATTGTTCTCAAGTTTGGCTTGTGTCATACAGGCTTTGTATGGTGAAGATAAAATCTTGGACCATTGAATTTTAAATCGTTTTCTGGCACCATATTGTTAAGCTGTAATTGCTGTAATTGTTAGGTAAACGTGACAATGAGGGGGACAAATTGACAGAACGCTGGTAGGTCTTCGGGAGAAGGTAATGGTTAGTTGGAAATTCGCAAGTTGTATTACCCGATGACATGCTTATGATGTAGCAATACATAATTATTTTATCAAGTAATTGTGTTGTATGGTATAATGTGCTACATAATAAAGGTGTATCTACACGTCATGAAGATTGAAGAGAGAAGTGTATCTTGGCTAGGTCTCTACTACTTCTGGTAAATGATTTGTTTAAAAACTAATTATTAGATACTTAGAATTCTTGTGTGACTGTAAATCTTAAATGATTCGATTTGATGGACTTAAGTAACTATATATACTGGTTTGGGGTGAGCCCGCACCATTGGGTTTTGTCTCCTTTGATCACGTCGGGTTCTAGATTTGACCTCTCTCTCGTGGGGAGTCGAACCTGTGACCTCAGGGTTTTGTTGGGTGCAAGACCCACGCCTCACACCATTGGGCTACGTAGCTCAGTGGTGAGAGGCGTGGCCCTTGAGGCCAACAAAACCCTTTGATCAGGGGTTCGAGTTGCAACCTCACCCTGGCAGACTAAAGGGCACAATACTTGATTGAGGGGGCAACGGTCGAACAAGATATCGGCCGGGGTCAAACAGGATCTCGCACCCACAACCCCACCTTGAGTTGGGTCCGTCCCAAACCAAAAAGACGCCTTTTTGGTTTGGGTCGGGAGCCTCACCGGCCAGGTATTGTCCCGTTTGGTCACACCCACATCCCGTAGGGGGGCGCTGCGCATCCCGTGGGGGCAGTGGTGAGAGGCGTGGGTCTTGCACCCAACAAAACCCTGAGGTCACAGGTTCGACTCCCCACGAGGGAGGGGCTAAATCTAGAACCCGACGTGACCAAAGGGGACAAAACCCAATGTTGCGGGCCCACCCAAACCAGACTTATTCCTCCATGTCCAAAGAAACCAGCCGGTGACTCCGAACAACACGGCCCAGTCATGGCCTAGAGGGCGGTGGTGATGGTGGAGGTTGGAAAGAATCCAGTCCCGAAGAGGCTGTGTGAAGAAGTCAGTAGTAGCGAGATGGGGCCACAACGCGGTCCACACTCGACGAGCCTTGTGACAATTGTGAACCACGTGAATGGAGGATTCTTCAGAGGGGCAGTAAGGACATGAACTGTCCGTCGTAAGATGCCTCCAGGCCCTGTGTTGGTTCGTTAGTAATTTGTCATGCGCAAGGAGCCAAAGGAAGGAGTGGACGAGCTGCGGGCCCGGCCATTGCCAAATGGCCTGCCAAATCCCATGAGATACCGCGACATCGTGTTCTTGAAGCATAGAGTAGGTGGATGCAACGGAGAAGAGGCCATTGTCGGAAGCACCCCACACCAGTCTATCAGGCCCAAGAAAAGGTTTAAGAGGGAGCGTGCCGGCGATAAGGCGACAAATCGGGGAGGGTAGCCAGGATTGGAATGCGGCCCAATTCCAATTGCCAGTAGAATCCACAAAGTGGGAGACGCAAAGGTGGAGCTGCGACGCGGGAATAGAAGGGAACAAGTGGGAAACCAGCGGGCCAGTGCCAGTGATCCAAGGATCAAGCCAGAAACGCGTGCGACTGCTATCACCGATCATCCATTTCATGCCGTGATAGACGATGTGCCAGGTGGCCCGGATACTGCGCCACACCATGGAGCCCTTGGTGTCCGACAGGGAGGGAGAGATGTGGGTTGCGTCGAACTTATATTTATCGGAGAGCACACGAATCCATAAAGCTTGTGGGTTGTTAACCAAGGCCCAGCCAAGTTTAGCTAAAAAAGCGTCGTTAATGGTCCGAATACTCCGAATGCCAAGGCCTCCCAGGTCCTTCGGTTGGCAAACATCCTCCCAGTTGACTAAGTGGAGTTTGTTGTGCTCGCCCGTCGAACCCCACAAGAATTGTCGCATGACTTTCTCCATCTCGTTACAGAGACTGCGAGGTAAGCGAACCGTCTGCATGGTGTAACTCGGGATAGCGGACAAAACCGATTGGGCAAGGGTGATCTGACCAACAAACAACAGGGGTTTGGCCGACCAGCCAGATAAGCGCTGGTGGACCATATCGAGGATATGCTGGTATGTGCGTTTGCTAACTCGTTGATGCAGAATAGGAACACCGAGGTACCGTCTGAGATCGGTAGCGCAAGAGAAGCCTAAGGCGGTACTGAGGGTGTGGCCTGTGGCGGGGGGAACATTGCGGGAAAAACAACATCGCGACTTAGCCCCGCTCACTCGCTGGCCAAACGAGTCACAGAAAGAGGTCAAGACCTCCCGGATGTCGTGCACCTGATCGAGCGAGGCTTCAACGAAGAGAATGAGGTCGTCCACAAAGAATAAATGCGAAAGGGGTGGTCCAGTCTGACTTAATTTGATCGGGAGTCAGCGGTCGTGGGACACAGCTTGGGTGATGGCATGGCCCAACCGTTCCATGCACAGAACGAAGAGGTAAGGGGAGAGAGGATCCCCCTGGCGAAGGTCGCGGGAGGGAGTGAAGGCATTTCCTAAGTCCCCATTCCAATTGACTTGGAAGGAGACCGTAGTGATGCACTTATGATGAGAGAAACCAAGTCCGCCGGGAGGCCTACATCGAGAAGAGTGTCCTGAATGAAAGCCCAATGAAGACGATCATAAGCTTTTTCCAGGTCTACTTTGATAGTCATGAGTCCCTTACGCCCAGATTTTCGCTTCATGGAATGGATGACTTCTTAGGTGATGATTATATTGTCGGTGATATGACGCCCCGAAATAAAACTACACTGGGTGGGGGCAACGAGATCCGTGATGTAGGGTTTGAGCCGATTGACGAGAATCTTGGTGAGACTTTTGTATAAAACAGTGCACAGGGCGATAGGGCGGAACTGGGAAATCGTAGTCGGGGACGGGGTTTTCGGAATGAGCACCAAAATGGTACGGTTGAGGTCGGAGTCTCAGGTTTCGTGGCGGAAGAGCCTCTGGAGGAATCGAAACCCGGGGCTTTATTAAGAGCTATGGTAAAAAACGCCGTCTTGATTCCGTCCAGGCTTAAAGGCCGGGTGAAATCCTCATGGGCGAGCTGGGGGAGCGGGGGAAAATGGTCGTGAAGACCCCAAGCGGGGACATACCACTCAGCTTTAAGAATTAAGACTTCCAATTTGGAGTACGTTCCATTAAGAAAATCAAGCCCATTTTCAAAGAAAGGTTCCTTGACGTCTCTATCTCACATGTGCTTACTTTTGGTGTTCACAAATGGACGCTATTACTTCTATATGCATAGCAAGGAATGCTTAACTATTCGTACAACTACATTGTTCTTGGTGATATTGTTTTGTTAGTTAACTAAACCAATACGATTGACTACATCGTTGAAATTCTGTTTAGCTATTTAACTTCATGGCCAATCTCATGATGATAATGCATCCTCTAATCAACATCAATTGCTCTTGCATGTCAAGAAGTACAATTTTCTAAGACGTGAGCAATTGATATTTGGTAGATGGAATAGGTTTTAGTTACGTTTCTGAAAATGTAGCTAAATTTTTTTACTCATGTTTTTAAAAAATAGAATCAAACAAGTCAAATTGCTTATTTTAAACAGATATGAGTTAGCGAAATAAATATGATTTAATTAAAAATAAAATTATTTTGAAATTAGAATATTAAAAAATTAATAATCATTAAAATTATAATCTATCATTTACTTACACTGATATTTTAAGAAATTAAAATTTTGATTTTGTGACTTATACTATCTGCACATTTTGAAAATAAAAATTTT
>JANIHY010000007.1:1387406-1398887 GCA_027479065.1 Erythroxylum brevipes | reverse complement strand
AAACCTGTTCTTAAATTTGAATGATGTAATTATAGAAGTCAATGAGGAGTGATTTAAAGTATTAAGGATCTTATATCAAACTTCATGTATATTTTATGGCTTCAAACTGAATTTTTTGTTATGTTCAAGGAACTTTAGTTTTGGCATCAAGTATGTGAAAAATAAAGGAAATATTTTTATTGCCAATGATTGGTCTTCTTATAACGATAAAATATGATAGAAAATTGTTAAAAAAAATTACAAGAAGTTGTATGTTTAGTTTAATTCAAAAAAGCTATTTGATTCTTGTAAAATGCAGAAAAGACACGTCAACATTATCAAATGTGAAGACAAAGCATGCAGAAACTATAAATGCATGTTAAGTGGTTTGTTGGTGAAAGAAGCAACAAAATAACAAGAACCAAGACTATTTTTTAATTGTTGTTTTTCACTCAAGATAAAGCATCAATACATGACTTTAAGTAAACACATGTTCCAAAAACTCAACCACAAATATTTTGAATCATCTTTTAAACACTCTTCCTTGATTCAAAATCTTATACTCCTAATTGTAACCTGAAAAATTGATGCCTGGCCTGAGAAAGAGATTGTGTAAAAATATATGTTTATTACTCATTAGTGCTATATAATTGTAGCTCTGTTTTACCATCAGCTACTAGCTTTATGATAACTTGATGATGCGTATCAATGTGCTTAGCTCTACCATGAAAAGTAGGATTATTTGCCATGACAACTGTGGATCAACTATCACATAATATTTCAGTAGCTTCCTTTTTCTAAGTCGTAAAGCTTGTCACGTTGCTAAAGTTGATATTGTATACTCTACTTCAAAACACTACTATTTATTTCTTTTTTAAACTCCTTGTTGCTGCTTTAGAAGTAAAGCTTAAAACATTTCCAAAAGTGTTTTTTCAATCATCTACACATCTTAACAAGTCACTAACAAGATGTGATGATAAAAAAAAGAACTTCTGGTGAAACTAATCAGTCTAAAATTTGATATTTTGTATACAAAATACCAAAATTCACAATCCCTGCAATATAATGAAAGATCCTTTTTTACTATTCTAAGGTGTTGTTTTAGAGGACTATGCATAAATTTGGACACAACACTAATAGAGAAAGCAATGTCAACTCTTGTGTGTGTGTCAAATAGTTTAAACCACCAATTGAACTTTTAAATAATGTTGGATTACTTTTCTCAATCCCATATTCACATTATAGCTTCTCATTTATGTTCATTGATCTAACTGTCACTTCATAATTTGTCATGTTAAACTTCTTTAAATAGTCTACAACATATTTATTTTGACATATAAAAATTCCATCAACACTTTACATGTCTCAAGTAAAAAAAAATGCAACATATCAAATCTATCATCTCAAAATTTCTTAACTTACAGGACCTCAAAATCATCATAAATCATATCATCCACATAAAAGAAAACTACTAAAATATCTTTATTACCTTTCTTCTTTAGATAAAGAGTGGATTCATTTTCCCTTCTAGTGAACCCGTTATCCTACAATCTTACTATAGCAAGCTCACAATGATGGCTTCAATTTGTAAAGGATTAACTAGTAAATTTTTGGTCTATTAATAACAAACCTTGAAGGTTGTGAAACATAAACCTCCTCTTTTAAATCACCATATAAAAAGGTAGAATTTACAACAAATTAATACATAGGTAATTCCCACAGATCATCTAATGCTAAAATAAATTCTCACAATTCTAAATCGAGAAATTGGAAAAAAAATCTACAAATTTTACTCCTTAATCTTGTATCCCTTTGCCACAAGTCAAGCATTGTGTTTTTGGATGCTTTCGCTATTGTAACAGCCCATCTCCATATTAAGGGTTAGAACCCAGATTTCAATAATGGAGAGAATAGCAAAGTGAGAGTTAGAAAAATTTGCATTTCATGCCCAGCAGCATGTCAGCATACATGCATGTGAATTTGAATCTTTGTGCATACAAAAATAAGGTACATGCATTCATTGACAACTTCTGAGTATGATTGTTTTTAAATATGATTTTGTTGAAAATGAGAAGTAGAGGGAGTTGAAGGAGTGATCTTGGTATGAGTTATGATAAGGAAAGATTTGGAAACAAAAGTGGTTGTTGATCTGGAAAGTATTTACTGAGTGTGCTTCTTTCTGTTAGCCATAACTTTTTCTCTAGTTATCCAAACGGGATGATTCTTAATTTGGATTAAACTAGAAATATATGGATACATTTCATATGAAGACATCAATTTTAAATTTTGTCTTTAAGAATCTCAAAATTTGTCATGAAATTGAGAAATGGGTGCAGCACATTAGTGGATGAATGTAAAATTTGTGTTCTGAATTCAAGGGAAATTTTCGATTTATTCTAGGCTAAATTAGAGAAAGGTGTCTCTAGAAAGTTGTAGGTATGTCTTTCATCTTTCCAACGATATACAGTATGGAATTTTTGGACTTCTAGGCTTAAAGTTATGGTCCCTATAAGGGAAGATATATCTTCTGTCTTTTCGCTTCTTCTATGTTTTGCTTCTTCTGTGATGACATCATATGGTCTGTGATGACGTCATATGTTCTATGTTTTGCCTCTTCTGCTTTTTTGTCTGGCCTATTTTCTGGTCCATTTTTGACCCTTCAGAAGATGGAATCAGTCTTTGAGGTCTTCATGAAAGTTGTAGATCTTGAAGTCTTCTTTCAAACCATATAAAGATACCTTAATCTGATATCTATAGGAAAAGTTATAGCAATTTTCCCCATTCGTCTGCCTTTTCCATTAGTCTGCTTTTTCCTTTGACTTCGTCTGATCCTATCGTCTGGTCCATTTTGACCATTCAGATGATAAAATCTGACCTAAAGGTCTCTTCAAAGTTATAGATCTCAAAGTTCTCTTTGAAATCATCCTAAGATGATCTTAATCCAACATCTATAGTGAAACTTAGATCAATTGTCCCACGACGGGTTCAATATGATTGAGAACAAAACCATATTGGATTCTTTTGGCCATAACTTCTACTTTAGACACTCAAATGACTTGATTCTTATGTCATTGGACTCATAAGACATTTCTCTACATCTCAACCAAAAATCATAGCCATCTGAAATGAAGTTAGAAAGATTGAGTGAAAAATGTGGGATGGGTATAGTGTGTGTGCTCTTAAATAATATGAACTGGAGCTATTCCACTTAACATACGTCAATATTTTGATGATTTCTGGATAGGTAGAGCTCCAAATGAGATGATTTTTAATTTTTGGTAAACTAGAGATATGGAACTACAAATGGTATGAAGAAATTAGAATCTAATTCAGTTTCTAAGATGTTTAAATTATGGATAGAAATTGTGCATAGTATACTAATTTGGACAAGAGCAGTCCAAAAATATTTAAAGTGTATCTTTCGAATCACTTAACCAAATTGAATAATTTTAGAGTCATTAGAAACTTAAGACAATAGGAGACATTTTTCTAGAAGAAGGTGTTATGTTAGAATGTTAAAAGGTATTGACAAGACGCTTAAGCATAAAAGACATAAGGCATAAATGGAAGGAAAAATGGGACAATTCTCAATCATTAAGGGCATAATTGAAAGAAGAAGTGTTGTCTTGCTTATAAATGAAAAAAAACGTGAATGGAAGGATAAAAAGAAGAGAATAACGAAAATGAGAAAGAAAGAGAAATAGAGTTTGGTGATTTGAGAGAAAAGAAAAAGGTTGAGCTAAGGTTTAATTCTTTTTAGTCTTCAAGAAAGATTTTAGAGCAATTCAGGAAGAGAAAAAGGTAGAGGAAGAAAAGAACTTCCCTTTGAGCTAAAGATCCCTTCATTTGGTGAAGAATGAAGGTAAGATTATTTTGAATCTTTTGAATTTTTGAAAGGATTTTAGTTCATGGAGTTTAGAAAATGCTTGGGTTTAAGTATTCTAAAATCAATTTTTATTGATTTTGTATTATGGAATTTTCCATTGGATTCCTATTGAATGAGACTTGGTTTGTTTTGGAGAACCAAGAGAATCCTACCCAAGAGCAAGGGGAAAGACAACCTTAACTTGGAGTTATGATATAGAGTAACTAAGTGTTTTTCATATGTAAGCTTGTGAATAAGCTAGACACCTAAAAAAGAGAGGGTAAAGATTGACTGGAAAATTTAGAGTGATCATATACAAATGAAGTGTAAATTTAGATTCAATTAGACATATATGAATTATGAAATGGGAATGAGCATAAGACGCGAATTTAGAACAAATAACCGGGATTGTCATTGAGCACGCATTATACATAGTCCATATAACTATTTGTGCATAAAGGAGTTTTATAACATGTATGAATTGAGTATTGCATAAATGGGATGTGCAAGATAAACGTCCGCATACAGGCGTATCCAGAATTTGGAAGCAAATGCTATTTTGGAGTGTATTGTGAGTAGATCGAGATGGTCTCACTTTATTGTTGTTTGTATTATCTGACTATTGAATGATTATGTAGATGTGATTGCTTATGTTAGTTTCTGGACAGAAGGTTCGATAATTGTGATGTTTGATTTAGATATGGAAGTGCTACTTAAATGTAAATTGAATGAACTATGTGTACTTAATATGATTGTTAAATGTGTTCTGAATGAGCATTTGTATATGAATGATAGTTTGTCATTCAACTAAATGTTGAATGTCGGACTACGGTTTGATAATATGTGAATATGATTGAATGGGATTATGCAAATGTGAGTTATGCATTCCATTTCATGAATGCATGAAACATAAATGAGTTATGACCAGAGTAGCCACCGATCAGAGCTTAAAACTCAACGAGTGATTCAGAGCCTCAAGCTTAAAAGTGATGCAGAACCTCAGGCTCAATATTTAATGAGCCCTATATGGGATAGTTATCAATGAGCCCTATATAGGACAGTTATCAATGAGCCCTATATGGGACAGTTTAGGCACTCGGTCACAATAAAGTAACAAATAGAAAGTGAGGCTCATGTGCACTGCATATACATTATATGAGTGATTAAATTGTATTGAATATGAAGTGAGAAGTGTAAAATGATGTGAATTATGTGTTATGTGATTGGGTGAGCCATCGATGATGGTCACTCATTGAATTTGCAAAACTCACCCAAAATTTGCAATTATTTTTTAGGATCAGAAGAATACCCTGTTAAGCCAACGAGAGTATACCTACAGCATGCAAGTGAAGGATAGAGGTCAGGATCAGTTCGCGTCTGCATTTATGATTTTTCCTATTTTGTATAACATTGTATATTCTAAAACTATTGTACAAATGATTTATGCTGTAATGTAAAGGCATTATGACTAAAGTGTATTATATTTGTGAAAGAGCCTAAATTGGTTATAGATTTTCGCATATTGTGTTTGTGGTTTAAAAGACAAAGTTTTATACCGACTCCTGAATGATTGAGTGCTTTAACATGTCACCCTCGCTGGGCACGAACTCAGGTATCACCCACGATGTCAGGTTCAGGTCATTGCGGGAGTGGGGTGTTACAGCTATCATTATACCTTGTTTGAAATATCCACTTAAGTCCTGTGACATTCTTACCTTTTGGAACATCAACCAACTCTCATGTTAAATTTGTGTTAATGGCCTACATCTCCTTGTTCATAACAATTTGACATTAAGGTTATTCCACAGCTTATTTAAAAAAAGTTAGGTTAGTGAATAATAAAACAAAATTATATGACTTAAAAATTTCCTAGAGACATTGGAGTTTTCTTAGTAGTGTTTCAATACTGCTGCTAGAGAAATTAGATGTTAAAGAATTGAAACAATAATAATTGTCATGGTGTTATCACCAGGTGAGGAAAGGACTGACCTTGTAGGTAAGAAAGGAACTAAACTTGTAGGTGTTGGTGAGTTTAAATTTGTTGGTTATTTAACTTCAAAATCTTCTATAACTTGATTTTTCATACATTCTTTGTCAAATTTTCACTTCAAATTTGCTTATTCATTGAACACAACATCCATCTTAATTATCACTTTGTAACTTATAGGATTATATTTCAAAATGCTTTTGATTGGAGACTATAGGCAATGAAAATGCATTTATCTGATTTTTCATCAAGCTTGGAATGGGAATTAACTTAATCATATTTTATACAACTGAAGGCTTTTAAGTGGATTGTCTATGGCTTCTTACTTATCCAAGCTTCATAAGGCGTTGATTCAAAATCGCACTTTTTGGTGAGATGTTCAAGAGGTACACTACTATTACAACTATTTCTCTTTAAAATTAGTCTAAAAACCTTTTTGCCTATGTTTATAGCCATTTCCATTATAGTTTGATTCTTTCATTCTGTGAAACCATTTCGATATGGTGTGTACGGTGCTATAAGTTCCTTGCGAATGTCAATCTCATCAGAAAAATAATGAAACCATTCCATCACAATCAGCTCGAAGCGCTTTATACTTCTCCCACTTTACTTTTCTACCAGTGCCTTACATTTTTAAAAATTCTTAGAGGTTTTCCATTTGAATTTCAGAAAATAAATCCAAATCTTATTGCTATAGTTATAATATCAAAAAGTAGTGACTTCATCCAAATGACCATGTCTTCATAATTCTACATAAATCAGCATGCATAAGTTCAAGACAATTAGAAGCCCTTCATGATTTTCTAATAGGAAATGACCTCCTATTCTACTATCATAAACATATCCCTTATAAAAAATAAGTTCATCATGTTTTGTTAAACCAACAACCGTTTCTTTGTAACTTAGAAGTTACAAATCATTCATATTCAAATGCCCATAATGTCAATGTCATAAATTGGCCTCGTTACTTCCCCTAACAGTTAAAGCTTTACTCACAACATTTGAGACATCAATAGGAAACATTCTATTTTGTGTCATATGGACAATTGCTATGTTCTGGCTAGATTTTGTATTTTGAATGGCACATGATTCACCATGAAATAAAACATAATATCATCTAGTCATTAACTGTCCAATACTAAATAAGTTATGAGCTAAACTAGGCACAAATTGCACTTTATAAAAAAAAATTAACATTACCTTGAACAGTTTTGATGGAAATTATATCTTTTCTTCAACTTTCATTTGTTTTTCATCCTTGAGTCTGACTTCACTTTTCTGTGATTCATCAAAATTTTTGAATAATGACTTAGTTTCGAATATATGTTTAGAACATTCACTGTTTAGAAACCATACGTCTTTATTGTTGACACCATTTTGAATCTATGAATGGGTAATGAACAACTTTCTCTCTTCTTTAGTCTTCTTTGTAGAATTTGCTTATTTATGTACCTTTCACTATTTAGTCTAGCAATCTTCTTCTTTATCTCTTGATTTGCTATAATATATACATTAAATTGAGTTTTTATAATGAAATGGTTCACCAAATTGACCTTTACCCTCTACTACCACCATTAGCTCATCCACATAGTCCACCTTTACCTTTACCATGGACTGTAGAGTTTTGTCTTTCCCTTTTAGTCTAACTTTATGAGATAATAAGGAACTCATCATTTCATTAAAATTATAAGCAAATAAGTCCTTAATCTCTTCAATTATAGCAACACATGATCAAATTTTAAGATTGAGCTCCTTAATACCTTACTCTTAATAGTTTTCTCTCATAATTTCACCATAATACTTCATTTGATTAACAAGCCTAGATACTTTAGAAAGGGAATCTTGTACAAATTCTTTATCTTTCATAATTGTAGTCTCAAAGTCATGACAAAAAGTTTGTAATTTTACAGCAATTACCTTCTTATCACCCAAATATTCTTGCTTCAAAATCTTCCATGCTTGATTGAAGGTGGCGGTTGCTAAAATTAAGGAAAATATATCATCATCTAGTGTTGATTAAAAAAGCAGTAGAGCCTTTGCATCCTTTTTATGATTTTCTTTTAACCATTAGATTATGATATTATCAAATTCAATTCTTCATAATAGTTCCCCACTAAGTCTCGTAGTTCTTAAGACTTGAACATTTTCTTTATCTTAAGAATCCACCTTTGAAAATTGGAATTAGTGGTTATATAGTAGATTTTGGTTCTGTTACTTGCCATAACTTACTCTTTTCCTATCAGCTTACTGTTTTCAGCTACACTTTTCTTCCTAATTGTTTGACTTATATAGATGGATTACACTCTTAATAATGCACTTGCTCCTTATGCATTAAATCTTAAAGGATCCCTTGCATCTCCTAAGAATGCTACTAAGATATGCTCCCTCTCTCATACCACAAATGTTATTAAAAGGAGCAATAAAATATAACACTACAACAAATAGGAGTTTTTGCTATGATTTAAAATTTGTAGCTAAAAGTTACTATTTGGATGAAATTTCAAAATCATAGCCTAGCCTATTGATACCTCCAACTTAAAATATTTCGTGGGTTTTTAAAACTATTATCTACGTTTATAATAGGTTGCATTTTGTATTTGTAGCTAGTAAGACTTGATGACATTTTTTTAATTGTTAACTTAGTTTCATAGTGAAAGTTTTTAGCTAAGAAATATTTTTCATAGCTAATAAGATTTGGTGATGTTTTTTAACTATCAACCTATTTTTTAGCTAAATTTTTTTAGCTACAAAATATTCTACGCAGTTAAAACATAAGTGTGTTCTATATCCTATAACTATCAACAACAAAAATAAATTTCGTAGTTAAAAACCTTTTGCTACCAAAATATTTTCGTAGAAAAAAGAAGAAGAATACAAACAATGAAGCCGACATCGTTTTATCCACCAAAATAATGACACTACTTCTCTTTGTCTTTTCTTTATTTGTCTTCGTCTTCTAGTAGCTTCAACATCATTGTCTTCTGTGGTTTGGGTAATGATTCCTATCTTTGTGTTGAACTTTAGTATCCTTGTGTTCTCTCCACTAATTGGCAATATCTATTTTAACTATTCAGAAGGGTATTTCTTCTCTAGGTAATTATGTTTTTAGTACATTTATGGTTAATTTAAGTTAGGGCTAAGTCAATTGTTTAATGTAAAGTTGTGATATGTGCTAATTGGCTTCTGGTAGGTATGAATAATATATTGATGTGTTTCCTTTTCTTCCCTATAATCACCTCTCTTTATATACCCACCTTTATTTCCCACTATTACTGTAAGTTGAAAAACAGGGATGATATGCCTAAATTCACTTGTACAAGTTATATATATAATGTTATTAGGAAGATTTCTACTTTGACAAGTAGGATCAGGATGAAGTTCCTAATGGGTTTAAATGAAAGCTTTGAAACTTTTAGGTTTACTAGTGTTGAGATATGAGAAATAGAAATGTAACAATCATTCTTTACCTAAAGTTTTTAGAGTTCAGTTATACCTGTTAAGTTCTGCTATGCTTGAGAGTTATGTTATGCTTATTAAGAATGATGATATTAATAATTTAATTACAAATGTATTCTAACAAAAGGTGCTGAAGCTCATGATAGCAAAAAAAACACATTAAATCAATTTTGTAGTTGTTGCTTCTGAATTTGGAGGTATGTTTAAAATTGACTACTTGAATTCTTGTAAAAAACTGAGTAAAATCCCACATACATAGATTGTAGACACGGGAGCCACCAACAATATGATACCACTTTTGAAATTACTATACCAAGTTGTCAAATTACAAACACCAATACCAATATTTTTACCAAATGGAGACTATACCTTTGTTACACATACTAGAGATGTCAAATTGTATTCAGATATATGCTGAAAAAAAAGCTTCATATATGCCAAACTTTAAGCTTTATAAAGCTAATGAGATTATCTCAACTAAATTGCAGATACTATGGGTTAGAGATTATTGAACAAATATTTTTCATCATTTGAGATATTATTTTCATAAACAAGATCAATGCTTGAATCAGGCTGAGATTTTCCAAGTCTCTAATGATCACACGGCCTTATAGGTAACTATCAAGGAATCTTATTAGGAATTATAAGTTGAGATAATAGAAACTGTGAAATTGAATTAAGATAAAAGCCTACACAACTAGTAAGTGAAAAAACTAACAATACTATGAATACTAAAATTATTTAGTTTAAGAACACACTCACAGTTCTAAATGTCTTTATACCAAACCAAGGCCATTTTAAGCACTAATTGTTCTAAGAAATCAAACCAATAGGACAATGCTCCTTACTAACCTTTCATCAAACTACCATTAACACTTAGAGCTAACTAAAGATTCAATGATCAGGAATAGATGATTCTCTAAATCAACAATCGTATGTATGAGCAAAAAATATCCTTCTAATTGGCGAGAACCTCTTAGATTAACTCAGGATTATAAGATGACATTCTTGTAAGCAAACAAACTTCTAATTCAATGTTCTCTGGCAAAAATATTAGACAACCTTCTATTTAGAACAATAGATTTGGCTCATGTTTCTTATTTTAAGATAGCTCATATTTCTTAACTACAAAACCTTCAAATAAATTTATTTTGTCCAATTTACCCACTTGCAAAACAAAATAGATTACCTTTTCTTAGAAGCATCACAATCTCTCAAAAGATATTTTAGTACATTTTTACTTGTGGAGGTCTTAAGTGAAAATTTTAACTAGAACTCAATATTTCTTAACATCATTGATGATTTTTCATCTTAAGTATGGACCTATCTGATGCAATCTAAACTTTTTCATACTATTAAATATTTTATTAACCTTATTGTAAACTAGTTTTAGACCACCATTAAAGCTATTTATAGATAATGGCACTGAGTTTATTAATCATTAAATGAATTAAATTTTTATCTAGAGCTATAGGAATTTTACATCAATGAAGTAGTCCTTATAACTTTTGTTAAAAGGGGTTGAAAGAAAACATAGGCAAAATTTTGATGATGCTAGAGCCTTAAGATTTTACATAATAAGAAACCTACTTTATGTTAGAAATAAGTTTAAAACTTCATCAATTCAAAATTTAAGTAAAGTAACACAATATATTACATATATAACCTGCCTTAGATATGTATACAATCATAATGACATGTTCAGACATATTTAAAAGTGGCTTTCATGTTCTTACTCAATAAAAATGAATATGCCTATGGGTTTTGGAGATGGGTTCATGCTTCCTGTTCTAACCTAGCTCATATTTCTTAACTACAAATCCTTCTATAAAAAAGTTTTTGGTCCAATTTGCCCACTTATAAAACAAAACAGCTAGAAGCATCACATTCTCCTAAAGGATGTTGTACAATTTTTGTGGAGGACTTAAGTGCAAACTTTAACTAGAACTCAATATTTCTTAACTATCATTGATGTTTTCATATTGTGTATAGACATATTTGATGCAATCTAAAAGTAAACTTTTCCATATTATTAAACACTTTATTAACCTCATTGCGAACTAGTTTCAGACCACCATTAATGTTGGACCCCACACCTGGGCTAGCATTTCCCACCAAGCGTGTGTTTGCGGGTTATACCGCGGCATCCAACACAAATCAGTATTGTCCTCTTTGGTGGGAATCGAACACCCAA
>JANIHY010000007.1:1316650-1333526 GCA_027479065.1 Erythroxylum brevipes | reverse complement strand
TAAAGTATTTAAAGTATTTAAGTGCTCCGTCACCGCAGTGGATTCCGCCATGCGTAAAGTGTATAGTTTCCTCTTCAAAAAAATTTTGTTGTGGAGTGATTTGATCTCGTACAGTTTTGTGAGGTGGTCCCATATTTCCTTTGTAGTTTTCTTTTCCTCTATACTGGATAATACTCCATCAGCTAAAGCTAGGCGAAGATTAGCTACAACATGCCCGTCCATCTCGTTCCATTTCTCATTTGTGACTCCAACTGGCCGTTCATTAATGGCTGTTAGACAATTATCTTTCCTCAAGATTGCTTTTATCTTCAACTTCCACAATGAGAAATTACTTACATTGAACTTCTCATTCTCAAATTTTACTGTCATTGCTTCTATCACGAACAGAACTTAGCTCCCACTATTTCACGTGAACAGTACCCGTACGTATGAATAATATCTTTATACGTGAATAGTATCGTATGCGTGAATAGTATATACACATGAATAGTACTTTTTGTTTACTATTCACCGACTTTTACTATGCCGGAACTCCGAATGGATTACGCCAAAAAATTCGTCGTAATTTTCTGACCTCACAATGATACCACTTGTTGTAAAAATTGACCGGATTAGAGCAGGTTCGCAACTAAATAGAATTGAGGGAATAGTAAAGAATACACAGATTTTACGTGGAAAACTCCTAAATTAGGGTAAAAACTACGGGCAAGGATAGAAGATTTTTATTGTTGAAAACTAGAGTATTACAAGAAGAAACTAGACTCATAAAAAATATACAAAATATTTTTGTCTCTCTTTGTTCTTTCTCTCTCTCTCACACCTTACTTCTCTCTATTTTCCTCTTCTGTTTGCTACTACTTCTCCTCTTCATCTCCTACCTATTTATAGGCAGGAGAGCATGTGTTAGGCAGCCAACAAATGTTGGCTTGCCTTGGCTGTGTTAGGCAGCCAACAATTGTTGACTGCCAAGGTTGCTGCCAACAATCGTTGACAGCAGCCACAGCAGCCAAGGCTAACATTATCTTCAAAGAATGACGTAGTCTTTATCAAAACTTGTGTGAAACAATTTGGAACGTGACTGGTTAACATTCTCTTTCTATCAGATTAAAAATATAGTTAGTTTAATTTTGATAATTAGTAAACACATTCCTTATAGGATGATACTCTTTTAATTAAATTATTACTTGTTTCCTATTAATGTACACTTGCATTAAAAAATTAACAATAGGTGTAAAGTTTAAATGGAAGTTTAAAGTTGAATCTGTAATTCTGATTATGATGTAATGATTTACTTCCAACTTTTTAAACACATCTACATAATGGTTTATCTAGCATCATGCTTTCCTTTTCTTCAACAAACCAATTAGTGAAAACAGTCTCCACAAGTACCTCTTTATGAATTATTGATATTAATTTTTCAAACCCAAAAATTACATCAATGACACCTTCATAAGGATCGACTATTCAATAATAGCTTTGAGTCCCACCATATTTGGCTTTTCCTTGCTAAATGACTCCAAAACTTATATCCTATTCAAAAATGGTACAAGACATTGTTCATTTGGTTGCAAAAATTATCACGTGTTTATTAAGCTAAAGGGCATGACATAAACTTATAAACACCTAAAGTAGTCAGACATGCAATTTTTGGCTTTTCTCTTATGTTATTTTGAATTACTAATTGAGATTAAACTAAATTTAATTAATTAAAAATAATTTATCTTTAAATTTTATCTAATATGTAATTACAATAAGTAATAATAATACAACTACACTGATATTAACAATCAATTAATCAAAACAAAAAACTACAAACATAAAATAAAAATTAAAACCTAGAAGACAACTCTATTAATTTTTTAAAATAATTTTTTAAAATTAAAAGTATAAAATGTTTTTTTAATTAATCTCGAACTTATGTGAGTCTAAACTCAAGTCCAAATATGTTTGAGACTCAACTCTTATAAAGATAACAAAATTATACCTCAAACTTACCGATCCTAGGCCAAACTTATAAATCAACCTATTAAAAACACTTTAATTTAAGTATTTTTATCGACCGTTGCCATCCTTCAAATTCTAATTTTAATAAGCATTTGTAATTAAATCATTTTTGTTTGATTTTCTTAAGAGATATTTTAGGAGGATCTTAATTATAAAAAGGTACTTTTAAGTCATTTATATTTAAACTAATTCTCGGTCAAATTAGATAAATCTCTTATAGAAGACAAAACTCTGATCTCAAGTTTTAAATTGGTGCATAAGAGTTCAAACTTGCGATCTCTACCAACTCACCCGTGCGTCAGTGTTTACAATCTCGTCCTTAAAGAAGGATTAATTTATGTTGAGCAAATGAATGTCTCAAACCCAATCTCATCGAAGATCGAACCGTCAGTAAGGAGTCAGCAACTCAGCCTCATTATTATGTGTTTATAAATTCATAATCCCAAGCCGGCCCTTCACATTATTCATTGATTGCAAATTGGTCATACGAGATAAGCGAAGAGATAAGAGAGTTGAAGAAGAGGGGTTTAGGCATCCGATCCCAAGAAAAGGGAACCATATATCGGCTGATGTTTGTTCAAACTGGACAGGATTATGAGCTGCTCCAGTTTTAATCACAAGTTGAATCAGCGACTGCTGTTGCTGCTTTCTTCTTCCTGTCTTAGCCGATTCATTGCTGGCCTTCTCATCTTCCTTCTCTACCATTCTTTCCAATTGATTTCCAATTTTTTGATTCCTATACGTCCGATTTACCTCTCAACCATTCATACTTCTTAAACTCTTCTGTTGATTGGTTTCGTTGTACTGTCATCTGGGTTTCTCTCTGTTCGATTTCATACTCCAGATATCTGATTTTTTCTATTGTGGGATTGGCAAAATGGACGTGTCAAAAGGACAAGCCTTTAGCATGTCGGCAGATTCAAATGGTTAGTCCTACTAGCTTTTTGTACAATTACATTATGTGGTTATTGCTCCTCTTTCAAGCTTTGCCTTTTTTGGTGGTGGCCCTCTGCATTTACTCCGCATTAACAAAAAATCTTTCGATCAGCTTACCTTTATGGATGGACCTTACTTCTTATTTTTTGTCAGCCTGGTGACAGAGTTTGTCCTTTATTTTGTATTACTAAACGTTTTTCATGATGCAAAAATATCTGTCTGGTACTTTATAAAGCTGGAGCTTCTGCCAACTCTTTTTCTCCCTACTTGGGCGTTTCACTAGACATGAATGGTATTTTCTTTCTCATTTATATTGGCCTTGGTGATTTTCGTGTGTAATTTAGTTTTTGTTGCCTTTCCTAATGATGTAAGTTTTCAGATCTCGTTCTTTGCATGTCTAATAAGTTTATGTTGAGGATCCCATTAGTAGTTTGGTGAACTACCATTTGCTCATTTAATCTGCTTAACTCTATGCTTTAATTTGGTGGTCAATGTACATAATGTCGGAGTGGAGCTCATGCATCACGACCCCGTTTGAATATGTCCTTACCTTATCCTCTTTGTATAAGGTTTAAAAAGTTTGCACTGCTGAATCTTTGCTGATTCATGTTCATCCTATACCTAGATTCTTTTTCCTCGAATGGTGAGTGGCAACACAGTTCGACCCCTACAGTCATTGTCATTGGTGGTGGTATCTCTGGTCTTGCTGCTGCACGTATTCTGCATGACGCAGCAATTGAGGTTACAATGATGTAACACTTGTGTTTTCTTCTGTGTCATTGTTTGTTTGTATGCGTGCATAAACATACATATTGCATATGGATATACATGTAAGCCATGGTGCTTGATTGTTGCTATTTTCTGAAGGTAATTTTACTGGAATCAAGGGATAGGCTTGGTGGCCGTACTCATACCGACTACTCATTTGGTTGTCCCGTAGATTTGGGAGCTTCATGGTAGGTTCTTATTTTTCCTATCTCTCAATTTCCAACCTCCCTTTCTGTATATGTCTTTCATAAATTTGGTTGCTGGACATTAAATTTTCTCTGTGTAACTCGGCTATCATCAAGTGGCGTCTAGTATTTTCTATAATGTCACTTATTTACTTATGGTCCACTGAATTGTGAGGACCCCCAATTTGGCGACATGAGATAACAATTTTGAGGTGAATTCAAAAACCATTAGATGAATGAACTTACTTGATAAGGGAATGAAACGGCCAGTTCACTGTATACCACCAGACTTGGTCTGCAACATTGGCTTCACCATGCTTAGGACAATTGATGTAGCAGATTTAGGTGCTTCTTATATTCAACAAAAGTCTATGACTATCCTAGAGCTAGCTAGGACTTGCAATACAAGAAACTCCACCTTTATCAAGCTTCAAACTTTGGATCTTATATTAAAACTCTACTGATTCTAGTTGGATTGGCTTTGGTTGCCTTGCATCTTGGTTTGAAGTATTCGTGTGCTAACTAAAATGAAAAGTATCCACTCATTAACTTGAGAGAAGTATTGAAGATCTTAGAGATTTATTGTTAAATACATTATAGGAATACAGTATTTATTCTGTAGTAAAATAATTTAGGTACTCTATATAGGGATATTGTTGACCTAATTAATAGAACATACTCTAGTGTTCTTGTGGCATTTGTGTTCCAGACTATAAGCCTCACAACTGAATCACATGAATCTTGTGTCTCGAATCACATGAATCTTGTGTCTCTTTCATTTTATCGTTTCTTGTTTACTTTAGTTTTACAACCTGATTGTGTACAACTAACATAAGCATAACTTGTCAAATCACATTTTTTAATGGTTTTCAGGGTACATGGTGTTTGCAATGACAATCCATTGGCACCGCTTATTCGTAGTTTGGGGCTTACATTGCACCTTACCAGTGGTGATAACTCTATATTGTATGATCATGATCTAGAGAGGTAAATCATTTGAATCATTTTATCATGTTTCCCATAGTGCAAGTGAGGATATCATCATGACTTGAGACTTCACTGGATTACATTAGGTCACAACTGGTGCACCTTGATCCAAACTACTTATATATTGCATTTTTTTTTGTTCTTACTTTGGTGAGAGATTGAAAGGTTCTTTCCTAGAGAAATGAGAATGCTGGCCTGTAGCTATGCCATGAAGCCTTTAAGCTAAATAAATAAGCTTATCGAGGTAGATGAGATGGTAAAACAACAATCTGATGGTATTTTAAGGGTTGTTCTATGTAGGCACTCTCTCACGTTTTCCATGGCATTAGCGAACAAACAAACACTGAAATCTTTTTTATCTAATACTTTTAAGTTCTTTTGGAAAAAAGCATGTGATCTTATACTTATCATCATTGTTTACATTTTTACAGCTACAGTCAACCAATGATGTCCATTTGATTTTGATTTTCTTTGAAATGCTAAACATGAAGAAAGTGAGATTGCATAGGATTAGAAAACCCCTTGGGTTTTTGTTGATAAATATTAACAGTGACAAATCATCTTTGTGATAGGATCCGAGAAAATAGGTATGGAAAATATGTAAGTTGCTATTGATTTTCTGTAAACGAATACACGATAAGCTGGTTTCGAGGACCAGTAACCTCCCGCCTATGGCTCACTCACACTCAACAATATACTCAATGCCCTCTCCCTTATACCTATTGCTTATTTATACTAAGAATCTGTTATTGCTAACAGATTCGGTTAGCTGACAACCAATCATAAGGTTGTCAGCCCCCTTCCCGCAACCAACAACATATACGTATATATATATATTTACTATATATGTAAATTCATTGCTGGTTCTATCACTCTGCAACAGAATGACATTTAACAGAGATTTGGATTGTAGGTTTCATATTGTCTTTTTGGAGCGAGGCCAGTCAGGTTAAGATAAATACTCTTGGAAAGCTATCTGAAACTCAAGAGTTTCTTTGGAGGTCTCATTTCTTTATAATAGGAGGCTGTTTCAATTGGTATTTTAAGGTGAAGATAAGAGGATGCTTGCTGAGTATATATCTTTTGGTGTGACTCCCAATTGGAGTTGGCAAAACATTATTTTTGCCTCATTGTGAATGAATAAGGCCCCCAGCCATTCTAATGAATTTTAAAGATTACTTGTGATGGTGTTCCTTTAGTAGTATGGTGAATGATTGGGAAAAGAAGGAATCTTGTGAGTTTTGAGGATGCAGAAAACTCTTAATTTCTTCTTTTAAATAATGGAAAGACATTTTATGGTTTTGGGTATCAGTAAATACAAATTATTTTGCCTTTTCTGTTAATCCACATTGCTCTAGGGCTTGAATTATACAGAACATTGCTGCAGTGGATAAAATACTACAAATGTTTAGCATGAATACTTTCCTTCTGTAAACTGCATTAAAGTTATGGTGAGTTATTTGTCCTGAAAACGTTAAGGTATTTTATGTAGGATAGCTAGAGGCATATATACTAATCAGAACTAGGAATAGGGTGTAAAACTATTTGGAACTGACCATAAGTATAGCCATGAGTGTGTTCTATGTTCTATATCTTACAAAGCATATGGAGCTATCATAATTTTGGCAACTAAGATTTAGATGTTTATTTCAGGGATAGTGAAGTTTTTTAGATACTTCTAGTATTGTCCTTTTGGCAAATTAGTTGCACCTGAATCATTTTTGTAACTTGAATTATTACAAAATACTCAATCAGGTTGCATGGATCATAAAAATATCAGATGATGTCTTAGACTTCACAACCAATAATTTTGTTCCTGTAGATTCTGACCGCTAGAAAACATCTTTACTGTTTTCTAGATAATGCTGCAACTATGTTATTGAAATTTGAAAATCAGCTTTGGAACAAAGAGATTTCTGTGATTCAGGCCAAATTTTCATAGTACGTGAGGTCGTAATTTTGATGAGATGACAAAGATGATGGGAGAAAGGAACCCGGTTTAGCTATTAGTGAGAAGGGTGTAAAATAGATCTATTGTATATTGGAAGTGTTTTCCCCATTGACTAGAGACAAAGTTCCTAACCAAATGAGAACCGAGTCAAGTTGCAACATTAGAAACTACCTGGAGAATTAGGTGAGACATCCCAGGTGGTTACACTGAATGGTGAATTTACCTTACTAGCAAAATAGTCCAACTTCTTACTCTAAATAAAAAAATGATAGTGCACACCTACAATCTTGCCGAATCATAATTCTGCAATATTCAATTAGAGTTTGCATATGTTGTATTGCCAATTTTAATGGCTATAATATTGCTATATCTTCTTTTATTTTTACTCCACATCAAAACATACCAAACAATTCTCTGTATCACTTCTCTAGTGGTAGAAGATGATGACATTTGATGTTTTTGATTAAATATCATGAAACTTTTCGATCATCCCATAAACATAGTGACAGAGTAACCTGAGTATGTTATGGTGGTATCTTTTTCCTTCTGATTTCAAAAACAAGGGCTTTATTTCCCTTTACTTACGGGTTTGTTTTTGGTACTCTCAGCTATATGCTTTTCGACATGGATGGAAACCAAATTTGCCAACAGTTGGTCATCGAAGTTGGAAATACATTCAAGAGGATTCTAAAAGAGGCAAGTTCTTCATATTAAATTTATGGGGTGAAATATCTTTACAAATTTTCCTCTCTTACAATCAACATATGAAATTCTTTTCGACACCTTCAGACAGAGAAAGTGAGGGATGACAACATTGATGACATGTCCATTCTTCAAGCAATTTGGATTGTGTTAGATAGGCATCCAGAATTAAGGTAAAGGAAAAGGCTATTCTCTACATGAATTCTTGAACAACTGAAAAATGTTATTTTATTTTGATATCACTTCCTGTTCCATATGTAACTTCAGTTTTCTGCAGACAAGAAGGACTTGCTTATGAAGTGTTGCAATGGTACATGGGTAGAATGGAAGCTTGGTTTGCGGTTGATGCAGACATGATATCTCTGAAAACCTGGGACCAGGCAAGTGACTATTTGATCATATACATCCACTTTCGGGCATGAGTTCCGTCACACTTACTAGACACTCCTTACTAATGTTGTGATTCTGTATTCACTAGGAAGAAATTTTTTAAGAACCGTATTTTAAGAAAGGAGGTCATAAGCAGATTTTCTTTGTTTCCATGGCGTTGTGTGTAGTTATCAACAAGGAGGATCTAGGGGTGGTTTATAACATCAAAGTTTAACAAATTAGGGTTGGCATATGGTTGATTGTAGTTGGAATAATTAGGAACAAGAACTCTGTTAAGAACCAGCCCTTAGAATAACAGAGTATTACTATATTATTGCAGTATAACTATGGTGTATACACCACTATCTTAGAGAAATATAGTATTTCTCCCTACCAGAGCAGATTTGCTCCTAACCAGAGCTGAATAAGCTCCTCAGAAGGTGATAAACCTTCTGTCACTCTTCTCACAAATATTCTCCCCCTTCTCTCCCTACTTCTATTCCCTCCTTTTATAACCTCCCTAGGTACATACGGTTATAACTAACTCCTTCTAGAATAATCCTCTCTCTCTCTCTCCTGAAGATCCTAACAAACTCCTTCGGTAAAATAATGCAAAATATTAGGACTGCTGAATTTCTCCAGCAACCCCAATTTATAGTAATCTTATTAAAAATCCTATCATTATAGGAAAGATGAGTAGTTGGAATAATTAGGGTTTGTAGTATTTATAGTAAGCTTATCAGAAATCCTATCAATAATTGGAAAGACAAATCCAAGACATCTAGAGATAAACCCTAACCGTCAGCTACAATTGGATCTGTAGGAAAAATATGAATGAAAACATATAATGAAGTTTCAATTAAACAAGACGATAACATAATGAACTTAGCTCCAACTTGTAGAGCTTGACATACTATTCAAAATTGTCAGGATTAATTTGTTTTGTTTTTTCTCCAATCCAAGTGTTTTGCTGGTTTACAGCCATTTCATCAAAAGTTTGATATACAAATTACGATGTCCTAACTGATCCTTTTTAACATCTAAAAACATCAGTTTTAGCTATATGAAGTTGCTGGACTTGAGTGTCAGTGGTAGATGCAGCACCATTGCACCCATCAAATGGATACAAGTTTGAAACATTAATATTATGACTAATGCACGAGCTGGGCAATGATGATGAGCCTTTTCTTGTGGACGAATCACTCTTATCCATTGTCCATTTCTGATATAGGACTTACTTGAACCTTTTAATTCATTGTATCTATTGGAATCTTTGAGGTTTCTAGTCGCCTTTTTGGGAATAAACTAAATAAGAATCTTGGACTTTAGTCCCTTTTGAGTTTTAGTACAAGTCAATGTATTAATTATTTTATAGTAGAAGAGTTCTTAATAAATTAAAAAGAAAACAAAAATCATGTTCCTTCAATCACTATAAAACTGCTTACATTGTTCATGGAATTCCTTGAGGCAGGAGGACATCCTTTCAGGTGGTCATGGACTTATGGTACAAGGATATGATCCCATAATAAAGGCTCTTGCAAAAGACATAGATGTACGCTTGAACCACAGGTATGATCTTCTCCTAATGATTTCTATTATTTAACTATATATAATTGATCAAAACATACAATACGTGGAGAAGAAACAGAGAAAACTAGGAGAGAATATGAGTATGATATCATGCATAGAAGATAACTGGTGTTGATTTATAAAATATGTTCGTGTTGGCTGAACAGAGAAGTAGATTATCACTTGGTGCAACATTTGTCTGCTATTTTGTTCAGAGCATTTTTACTGGTTGATAGGTACAATATCTGTTACAGAGCTGCATTCATTATAAGCTAGTACATGTAATTCAAAAGGTCGCATAAAAGCAAAAGACGATCTTTTTCTCTTAGTAACATTAAGTCTCGTATGGCCTACATCTATTTCCTTCTATTCTCCTTGCTCAACACTTATTTTCTGATGACTTGTCCACTACTTGAACTTCACAAGTTGCATAAACAAGCACTATAACAGCCAAATAACATGCAGAGCAACCTTCTTCCTCCATTCAGAAATTTTAACTGCCTTTGTACTTTACTTGAAGTCATATATGGAGATTGTGCCACCTCTTTATATGTGACACAAAGCACAATCCAAAACCTTGGCAATATCCCTTCATTAAGCCCTATCATTTTATGCTATATTTTGTTTCTTTCTCCCTATGTTTCATCCCAGTTTTTCTTTAAATATGATCAGAAAACTATCTTTAGTCTGCCAACGTAAAAAGTCCAACAGCGGTCTACTAACTGAAAAGGACATGGAATACAAATTCATATACGCATCATCATTTATCTGATAAAGGAATGTATCTTGGGTATGATTTTCTTTTATACCTTTTGCTGATATTTGGTTTATTTCATGTGAAAATAAAGTAGAGAAAGCAAGCTGTTAGCATAACATGTCTGGGCTAAATCTCATATTATTTCCATTTTCTTTACCATAGTAACCTGACTCAGTTGAAATATGTCACATATTGATTGCGAACGAACTGTTTGTGCTACAGGATTACATAAAAAATGTGATTCTTTTAGGATCAGTTTTAATACTTGTGGGATTATTTCTGTGCAGGGTAACAAAACTATGCAATGGGTCTAGTGAGGTTAGGGTTTGGGTTGAAGATGGGAGGAGCTTTACTGCCGATGCTGTTATTCTTACAGTGCCCCTTGGTGTTCTTAAAGCCAATCTCATTCAGTTTGAACCAAAATTGCCTGAATGGAAGACTGCTGCAATTTCAGATCTTGGTGTAGGCAATGAAAATAAGATTGCATTGCAATTTGATAACGTATTTTGGCCGAATGTGGAGTTCTTAGGCATTGTTGCACCCACATCTTTTGCTTGTGGTTACTTTCTCAATCTGCACAGGGCAACTGAGCATCCTGTTCTAGTATATATGGCAGCTGGAAGGTGTGCTTATGATCTTGAAATGCTACCTGATGAATCTGCGGTCAATATGATAATGCTGCAACTGAGAAAAATGTTTCCCAATGCAACAGAGCCGGTAATAGTTTCTTTCTGCTTGCATATATTCAATTTATATAATTAAGCTATCTATGACAAGCACATAGACTGTAAT
Source organism: Erythroxylum brevipes (assembly GCA_027479065.1). Taxonomy (NCBI): domain Eukaryota; kingdom Viridiplantae; phylum Streptophyta; class Magnoliopsida; order Malpighiales; family Erythroxylaceae; genus Erythroxylum; species Erythroxylum brevipes. Next base: position 1,322,506 of record JANIHY010000007.1, on the reverse strand, counting down.
CTATTGATGGGTTCAACTGAATTATTGGTAATTTTTAGTGTTTTATGTTGCATCTGTATCTTAAAACCTACCTCTTAAAAATCCCATGGCTTCCAAAACCTATGAGTAAAGACTTTATACTCTTTTCAAAATGCAAGTCTTAGTTCCGGGCTTGGAAAATCTTGTCCGAAAAGACATTCCTGAATAAACTGGTGATATTATTGGAGGATTCTGTGTTGGACTGTGAAATAACTTGCATATAAGTTTTTGACCAAATTCATACTCTCAGTAGCCCTCTTCCTGTCTGGTTTGCTTGTAACTATTTTTTTCCTTCAATGTATGCTGTTTTCTTCTCTCCGGTTTTCAGTTATTACATTTAAGTACGCTGCTAAAATTTGTGACATGCTTAACCAATACATCGTGACTGATGTGAAAGCTCTATTTCTTGTTTCCAATGATGGATCAGGTGAAATATATTGTATCGCATTGGGGAACAGACCCAAATTCTCTTGGTTGTTATTCTTATGATGTGATTGGGAAATCTGTGGATGTGTACAAGAAACTTCGTGCACCATTGGGCAATCTTTTCTTTGGAGGGGAAGCTGTGAACGTGGAGTACCCAGGAACCGTTCATGGAGCTTATTTAGCAGGACTTATAGCCGCACACAATTGTAAGAGTTATTTATCCGGGAGGCTTGTCAAATTGGAGAAGCTCCGGCTGGAGCCTTTCGCCACCAAAGTTGATGAATCTTCTTTTCCTGTCCAAATCTCAAGAATATGAAACAATTGTTATTTGTTGAATGATGAAATTTATGCATTCCCTTCAAGTTTAAAAACAATTGAAGTTTGAGGTATGCAAGTTCTCATTTAATGAAATGCATTTCAATTGAAGTATAATCTCGTTGCTTTCACTTCTTTTCTTACCCTAATCCTCATCTAAATCCCCATTTGGATTGGGAAATCCATGTGTTCAAGTGACCCTTTTCTTAGTTTGTGTTTCTATGATAATGACACGAGAGAGGTGGCTACCAACAGTAACTGTGTTACGGTCTAATTGTCCGACATTGGTTCAATAAGGGGTTGATGTGGGGTTTATAAGATTATGGGTTCTCCCACCTTTTGGGCTAGTTTTTGGACCTGTAACAAATAGTATTAGAGTCAACACTATTCCTCTAGTCCTCGTGTCAAGAGTGGTGATGCCGATATTGCAGTGTTCGCTTGGGGAGTGTGGTGATCTATTTGTCCCACATGGGTTAGATAATGGGCTGATGTGGAGTTTATAAGCTCTCCTACTTTTTGAGCTAGCTTTTACGGTTGGGCTCACTCTTCAGATTTGTAATAGATTTCCTCTTATTGCATTCTGAATTGAGCATACTTGTGTAAGTCTATTTTAGTAAACCAATTCGCACTATGCAACTCATCTAACAGTTCTTCGATAAGAGGTATAAAAAATTTATCCTTAACTATGTGTTTATTCAATTTCCTATAACCTACACACATATGCCAAGAATTGTCCTTTTCTTAACGAGAACAATTGGTCACAATATCCTAACAACAGTACCAAAGCCTTCATGGTGAACTGAATTCTCTGCATAGTCCATTCAAAGTTTTCACAATACTAATGACATTCCAACATTAGTCCCGCACCTATCGTTATTGAAATAGGTTCCATCTCCTAAACATCACATTAGACAACATAATGGCTTCTTGTTTACAAGCTAGTATATAAGCTTGACACAATGAATGAGGTTCATGTAGTTTCATCGTTACTCCAATTTTTGGTTTGAATCCCTTCACAAAGAACCCGATAAAGTACTCCTTTTGGTAATGATAATATGTTTGATTAGTGATCAAATTGAGCACAGTAGTCTAACATCATTCCATCTTGTTTTAGCTCTTGAAATATCTGGCTGGATCATCGAAGCTTTCTGCATCAAACCTTTGTTTAAGAGCTTTTGTGAATTCCTCCCAATTGACCAATTGCACCTTATTACAATTTTGAATGTACAGTACAGATGATATCATTCCTACGCTTGTTCGTCCATGTATAAAATAACAATGTTCACCTTTGCTTTATCTGGAGTTTAATCCAGTTGAAAGAATTGTTTACAATGATACAACCATAATTTGACATTTTTAAGGTTAAATAATATAAACTCAATTTGATTCAACCTCATTGGCATTGCATTTTCATCCTTCTCCTGCTGTGGATGATTACACAGGGATATGGGATCTAACGCCCTTGAAGTTGCAGCTTTTGGTATACAATTTATCAATGGTTTTTTAAAATTACAACTTAATATTTTTAAAAAAATTACAACAATTTCTAGACATTTTAAAAATTGTCAAAGAAGTTCAAAGATTTTTAGGATTATTAAATTATATAATTGATCAAGGATTTCTTCATAATTTAGCCAACGAACACAAAGTTTTAGAATAAAAATGTAGTACAAAAATCCATTAGAATTGGACTAAAAAAGACACAAAAACTATAGAAACATTAAAAAAATCTTTGTAAAGATTTACTAGCATTATATAATTATAATGATAAAGATGAATTAATTGTATAAATTGATGCAAATAAAGATACATGGGCAGGTTGCCTTTTGGCACCTACCTAATTCAAGAAAACATCTTTTATGTAAATATATCAATGAGACTTTTAATCCCACTAAAAGTAAATACCCTACTCATAAGAAGGAGACACTTGCATTTATAAAATCTTTAAGAAAGTAGAAAGTGGGTTTATTACCTATTGAATTTTATATTCAAATAGATTTTAAATATTTACGTGGATTCACCATATATAATATTAAAACTAATTATAACCAAGGAAGATTAATTCGATGGCAACTCGAATTAAATCAATATACTTTTCATATTAATTATATAAAATTATCTACTAATAGTCTTGCAGATATATTGACAAGAGAATGGAAGCAATTGTCTTCAGTCTGAAGGATTCACTCATTAAAAAAGAAAATGAGTTAATAGAGCATCAACAATAAGTGGGTATAGTAAGTAAAGAAATTAAACAGTTATGAACAACTATTATCCTCCTTGAAAAATAGATATCCATTGAACCAGTCACACTCGACAAATTCTCCAATCACCAATATTCAACCACAACCACAAAATATCCAACCAATAACAGCCCAACAAAATACTTAGACACCTTTACCCATCTTGCAGAAAAAAAAAAAGATGACTTTAAAGAAAGTAAAGCTTATGTCATTTTCAATGGACCTATGGCTGAAATACACGATGAATGGTATAAAGTTGTTGTTCATATTACAAGAAAATCTTCCATTATTTATCGAAGTTATAATAACTGCATGGAAGCCGAGAAAGCTTTGGTAGAATTCAGAGAACCCTCTTTGAAGCTATAATATAAACAAGTTTTTGAAAAACCAGCAACTTCCACTACCATGAAAATTTTTAGAAATCTAATCAATATGGAAAGGATCAATACTATACCTACCCCAGCCTTGAAAGACGAAATGAAGAAAATTACTCCTGAGGTATTTTATGACTATTTCCAAGCACTTAATGAACAAAAGGAAGAATAAAAAATCTTTCAGTATTATCCCTAAAACAGAGGACATTATGGACCTAATGCTATCATCTTTCCATAAATAGATGCACTCACTACCTATCTCTTCTTCCAAAGTGGTTCGATCGACACCATTTACCTAACTAATCCAAACAATCTTGCAGAATTTTCAGTTGGATTTACTCTAGTAATAAAAAATTACAAAGAAATATTTGTAAAAGAAAGAGAAATCTTCATCAATGTTTTTAGCAATTACCCAATATTTAAAAAAGTAGACAGTTTACAAAATTCAGATATACAGCTTTCTCGAATAATGTATGTACAAATAGGTATTAGTAATGATATGTATCTACCTATTAATGACCCACCAAAATATGAATTCAATTAGGATCTCATTAATCAGTTTAATCTACAATGCCTGGAAAGTGTCTATCAACAATGTTTAAACATTACCCCATAATCATTGATTAAACTCAATTACAGAGGACCAAATAATTTGATGACATCAGCCTATCGTACACCCATAGATACTGATTCCTTCTAGCTCACCAAACGAATAGAGGCAAATTTCTCAACTACTTCTGAAGTATTCAGCATATTATTAGACCACTGGAAGCAATCTCTTTGTTAACAATTCAAGCAGTATCCCTCTCATCAATGTACTCACCGTTCGTCCACCTTCAAAGATGACAGCTCTTCGGTGGATGTGATTGTTGAAGAATGATGGAAGCAATGATGTAAGCTTCAAATCATGTAAGCATTGGAAATGCACATTCATGTCACATTCATTTTAGAATACGTCAATTGAGTGCTCATACCACCTTTACAACGTTTTTTGAAATCATAAATCATGTATGCATGTTATTATTATGTATATGAATAAAATCATAAAATCATGCTGTAAATGTACCAAATTCATTCTATATGATGTAACTCATGAGATTCAATAATCTAACACTTTAATTCCTCAACAATTCAAGAAATGGAATATTACAACAACCACCCTTTATGCTTATTCTGATAACATGGAAATGAATTATTTGATCATATGTTCTTAAGCTACAATATAGCGCCCCCTTACAGTAGGGTATACACTGGGACACCCGCGGGTCGTTCTGGCGCATATCCCACAACAAGGGTGCACTACCTTTGAACATTTCTATAATCCACATGGCATCCATACTATAAAATCCACAATATGAAAAATCACTAAATTTTAAAACCAAAATGCTTTTCTTATTTCATAATGTCAATCAGAATATAGACAAGTCTATCAGTTCCCTACAGTCTAAATACAATAATCCAAAAAGGAAACTGATACAAAAGTCTATACTAAGTCATCCCCAAAATCCAATCCCAGCTGACCGACCTGTGTGCCATCGCCTCTCTCGCCAATGCGCTCACGCGGCAGGAAAAGTCTATCTGTGGAGCTAGGAGTCTAATCTATCAGTCCTGAAAAATAGGCGCAATTTTGGGTGAGTTTGCGAACTCAATAAGAAACCATCATCGATGGTTCACTCAATTCATGCATTATGCAAATTGCGTACAGCACATCACAGTAATAGTCAAACATCATAGAATAGTTTGCAACATCTCATGCCAATACAGAATTCAATTAAGTACTTATCACAAAACAGTGATCACATTATATGTAATGCATATGAGACTCTTTTCCAGTTATTCAGTGTTGTGACTGAGCGCTTCAATGACAGTATACAGTGGACGCGTCAGGGAGTAGGAGAGCCCTCATACAAGATACACTAACTCCCCTCGAGCTCTGGGCTCGGTACAGTAATAGTATTAGAGCTCTAGGCTCTTTTCAGTAATAATGGCATCTCGGTTCACAACGTTCATTATCTAATCATGCATTTATGCATGCAGTGCAAATGCCCAGTCAGTTGGCTATAAAGCCCATTTATCACAGTTCAGTATCAGTCAAAAGCCCAATTTATCCTTAGCATGTATTTCTATTCTCAATATCCATGTAATTCATACGTTTCACGTTTTCACACAATTCACACATAGCATTTAACACTTAATAATTGAGGAACCAGCTAGGTTACTCACCTATAACTTCCGAGCTACTGCCTGGAAGTTCCAGCAATGTCCGTGGAATGGCGGTCCAACGGTGCCTCTATATCAATTAGAATAAATTCCCATTACTAGAATTCCCAATAAAACAATTCAATGCTGTATGTTTAATGAAAATATGTACGATGCATATTCATGATTTTCTGGCGCTAAACCCCAATTTCATTATGTCTTGTCCCATAACCACAATTCACTATTTACTAGATCAATTGAATCCATCGATTTCAAAATTC
>JANIHY010000007.1:1299247-1310915 GCA_027479065.1 Erythroxylum brevipes | reverse complement strand
TTGATCGAAGTATTAAACTATTAATAGAAAAAATTCATTGACTAAAATAATATAATCATTTAGAGATTAATTAAAGAGATTAATAAGTGTAAAACATATTTATTAAGAAATCCTACAATTTTAGTTTTTATATTAGCTTAGATATTTATGAGATATTATAAACATTAAACAAACAAGTAATACTGATTCTTAAAAATATATAATATAGTTGCTAATAAATAATAATCATATAATAATATTATCCTGTATAAATACAAAAATTAGTTTTATTTATTAGAAGGGAATGAAAAATGAGTTGATTTAGTAATAGACTAAACTATGGGATTGTATTTTTTTATACGGTTAGGTTTTTATAATATACTATTTGAAGTTTTAAGTATGATATTAATTGCATTTTTTACAGTAAGTTGCAGTAATAAAAATGATACTTTTTGTGTTTATTAGTTTATTATCATTATTTTATTTTAACATGATAAAATAAGATTTAATGATGTTAGAAGAATAGTTTTATTTTTTTAATCAATGAGGTCTAGTAGAGCGGTTCATTCATGTTGAGATATAGAGCCTGATAGTATATTTTGGACTTTACAGCAGGCCCACGATAAATTAAAAATTCTTTTTTCAATTAAAAAAGAAATAATTAGTCTAACTTTTTTATTCTTTATTTTCTACAAATGTGGCTTCATGTATAACAGTGGATCATCCTACCATCTTATTCGAAAAATAATTGTTTAATAATTTATCTTTTTTTCTAATATGGATCTTTTATAAGACAGTTTTTAGTTTATTTTTACTTTGCTTGGATTTAACATATTTGATTAATATTTGATGAATTTTATATGCATAATTTTATGAATAATTTATATTTGTTTTCACCAATTATTTTTATAATTTTTTGTTATATGTATTAATATGAATAGGTTCTGATTATCTTGAAAATCGAACTTGAAAATAGGTTAATCGATTCTATAGGTTCTTTAGGTTCAGATTCAAGTTTAAGTTCAGGTTTATAAAATTACCAAACTTCACATTCAAATTTAAGTTCAGATTATTTATAAAAGAATCAGATTACCATGAAACCTACTTATTGTCATTTTTCATTGAAGAATTCTAGAGAATAACTTTGCTTTATATGTATAGACTTAAGGCGACGTGTTGTGAAAGCCCGGCCCAATCTTAAGATGCTGACGTCACGTCTAATGTTCTCCTCCTAACTTGATGACATAAATAAAATCATTTACAGACAGAACAATGGTGGAGTCGAGCAGTAGTCAGCATTCATCAACAAGTCGCTCGCTATGATTGATAATCACTGCTAGTAGCAGCAGCAGCAGCAACTCAGAAAAGTATATCGAATCGAATCGAGTAAATAATTTGTGGGTTTCATTTCATGTATGTGAAAGCAACTCAGAAAAGTATATCGCTGTTGAAACAATGCAAAAGCATGTCACATGTCAAACAAATTCAGTCCCATCTCACTGTCTCTGCCACTCTCAGAGACCCTTTTGCTGCCTCCAAACTCCTTTCTTTCTGTGCTCTCTCCCATTCTGGCGATCTCCTTCACGCTTACAACCTCTTCCTCCATCTTCACTTTCGTTCCACCTTCATCTGGAACACCATGATTAGTGCTTTCTCTTATCGAAATCAACCTATTAGAGCTATTCTTCTTTACAAGTTTATGCTTCATTCCAACTTCTCTCCTAACAACTACACTTTCTCTTTTCTCCTCAGTTCTTGCACTTCTCTTTCCGATTCCAAGTTGGGTTCAAGCTTCCACGGTCAAGTCGTTAAGCTGGGTTGGGAGTACTATGATTTTGTTCTTAATGGATTGGTTCATCTTTACTCTAATTGTGGCTCCCTGCACCTTGCTCGCCAATTGTTTGATGCTAGTTATATACGAGATGTGGTTACTTGGACGGCTTTGATAAGTGGGTACGTGAAGGCTGGGAATGTCCTGATTGCCCGTGACTTGTTTGATCAAATGCCTGAGAGGAACGTGGTTTCGTGGAGCGCAATGATTACGGCGTATGTGCAAATTGGGTTATTTAGCGAGGCTCTGGAACTTTTCTATAATATGCAGATTTCAGGATTTACGCCGAATCATGCCAGCATTGTTGGCGCGCTCAATGCGTGTGCTTCTCTCGGTGCTCTTGATCAAGGAAGGTGGATACATGCATACGTCAAGAAATCGAAGATGGAAATAGATCAAACGTTGGGTGCTTCGCTTGTTGACATGTATGCCAAGTGTGGATGTATTGAGACAGCTTCTTGTGTATTTGAGGAGATGCCAGACAAAGATGTATATGCTTTTACTTGTTTGATTTCGGGAATGGCAAATCATGGTAAGAGTTCTATGGCTTTGGACTTGTTTTATAGGATGCAAAATGAAGGAGTTACAGCGAATGAGGTTACATTTATATGTGTCCTAAATGCTTGTAGCCGAGTGGGGTTGGTGGATGAAGGGCTGAGAATATTTGAAAGCATGAGTAAGCTTCATAATATTGAGCCTCAAGTCCAGCATTATGGTTGTCTTGTGGATCTCTTGGGAAGAGCTGGAAAACTTGAAGATGCGAAGAAGGTCGTTAGAGAGATGCCAATGCAGCCTGATGGTTACGTGTTAGGTGCTTTGCTCGATGCATGTCGAGTTCACGGCCATGTTGATTTGGGAAAAGAAATGGTTGACAGTATCGTTACAAGGAGCTTTGACCATGATGGAGTGCATGTTCTTCTTTCAAACATGTATGCTTCTGCACACAAATGGGATGATGTGGCAAAGGTAAGACAGGGAATGGAGGAACAAAATTTAAAAAAGGTGCCAGGATGTAGCTTGATTGAAGTGGATGGTATCGTCCATGAATTTATTGCTGGAGACAGGTCTCATGTGTTTACAGAGGAAATCATGCTGTCATTGGGTATGGACAAGCATGTGCATGCTCTTTGCTTTGATGAGAATGATGATGACATGACCACGGGACAAGTATTCTCTTAGCCAACACGGGTAAAGTAGCTGACCGCTTCATCATGGTAAAGCATTAGCCTGGATTGATATAGTTAAAACTTCGGGCATTTCAGGATCAAAGCTTGTCTACTTGTTTTTTTGTAGAAGATCTACAATTTGGTTCAGACAATGGGATGGTTAGATTTGCAATGTAATGATTATATATATGCATGTGAATGATCAAAATGAGCTCATTTTTTAGAGCTGCTATTTTGTTCTTTTTCTATTTTGTATGGAAATTTTAATTTTGGGAGGATGAGAGGTGAAGGTAAGTGATCTGCCTAACAGTTCAGCATACTGGGTCATCATGTACTGCTATAGTTAGGCTAAAATATCAATGAAACAGTTACGGAGTACTAAAAGAAATGGCATCTGGTTTTCATGGCTTTAGGATGATTTCTTTATGCAGAATTTACAGATAAAAGTGGATGCTCTCAGCAATTCTCTTCTCAATTCTGTTACATTTTTCTTATTTTGTATGTAATTTGATCCCAGCTTGACATTTTCAGAATCTGCAGGTCAGCAACATGATATATCTGAAATGGAATTACTGAGACACTGGATGGGTAGGATACAGTAGAAATGGAAATATCTCTCTGCACATGATTCATGAAACCAACGTAGGGAAGTGCATTTGGCGGATTGTGCTTCAGAGGACGCTAACCATTGAGCAAGACAAGTACTATGACTCAATTATTAAGTAAATAGTGCAAAATACTTCTATTGGCCAATTTTTCATAATAATAATTATTATTATGAACGTAGAAAAATTGGACAGTTGCGTAGAACTTAGAACTGAGAAGCTTCCAATAATAAAATCCAACCCCAACTCCAACTACTTTTATAAATTTCTCATTCGGTATGCTCATCTTAACGGGTCTAACTGTGGAAATCAGATATTCTGTCCAGTTTTATGGTGTCTTATTGTGTTCAATAAATCTCAGCCATTCATTTATGCGGACTCCATGTTTATTTATATGGAGCCTACATGAGACCCATATAAAAAAATGACTGAGACCATTCACTGGATATAATAAGACACCATAAAAGGATCTGGACTCCTAACTGTGACCATTCACTTTGCCAGCTCCACAGATTTTTCTTAAGTGTGACGGAGTCAGCACGTTCGGATTCATTTTCTGCATCCTCCAAACAGCCCGTGTCAAACTCAACCTAGTGGGTGACAAATTAAGGACCTATCTGCAATAAATGCATAAAATATTTTCAAAGGGTATACTCAGGAATGATTGAATCTTTAGTGGTGGATCATGGATGGGTAATCATTCTCACTAACCTTATTTGTTTCAATATGAAAGAAAAAGATTATGAGTAAGTGCGTTGCATTCAAAGACTCGAGTCGTATGATATTAGGAAAACAGAAAAGAAATGGACAGCTGAGAAAAGTCAAGCCAAGTGTACATTTGATTATGATAAGAGACAAAGAAACCACCTCAAGAAGATAAAGAGTTCTGGTTGCAGAGTTCTTGATGATAGTAATGGAGTCCAAGTTGTGGCGGATGCTATGCACGGCACTCACAGTCACGGTCACGTGGTGTAGTTACATGGCAGCTTCTGACCCGGGAATCTATATGCTAGATATGGGTTGCAGCAACTACAACGTTTCAAGCCTGTCAACCTTCGCCAACAATCTTAATGCTACCTTTGGCCAGCTGAGAAGTCAGTTGCTCAACAATTCAACCTTTGCCACCCATCAGCAGATCATTGGTTCTGATCCTGTGTACGGCATGGTTCAATGCAGAGATTACATGTCCACTGCTGACTGTGTTGCTTGTTTCTCCGCTGCTTCTGTCCGCATCCGCAACTGCTCCTCCGCCAACGGTGGTCGTGTTGTCTATGATGGCTGCTTCCTCAGGTACTACCTGTTGAAAACAGAGAGAGAGCAATAAAATTTGCAGATGTATTATTGCCTTTTTATTGACTTGATGATTCAAAATGATTGTGATGTGCCTATATATATTGGCTTAGAAACACAGCAAAATCGAAACCACTACTCTACCAGAGTATTATTAGCAACAGAACTCGCTAAGCTATTGACCAAAACAAACTCATCGTCATCGTCAACACCCACTTGAGATCTCGATGAATCTGAACAGTTGTTTGCTGACTTAATTAATTGAAGATATCTGTATTATATATATGAAATGTTAATGTATCCAATTGATAGCATCAAATATAAGAAGATGCATGAAATTGATGATAGCTATTTATTGTTGTCGTGTGTTTTAAAAGGTACGAGAGGAGTGATTTTTACGGAGAGACCACAAGGGATGCTAATAGGGAATACTGTGGGAATCAAACCACATCCATAACACCAACAACTGCATTCCAAGCAACAGTGGCGGAGCTTTTACAGGAACTTGAAATAGCAACTCCAAGAATAAAAGGTTTCTTTGGTGCAAGTAAAAGACAAGTAGTTGGTTCTAACAATGCTTCCGTTCATGGGATTGCCCAATGTGTTGAAACCATCGACACACTTGGTTGCCAAGCTTGTTTGCAAGTTGCTTATAGGAATATTCAGAGATGTCCTCCCAATTCAGATGGCAGGGCAGTTGATTCCGGCTGTTTCATGAGATATGCAGACAAGGCCTTCTTTGCTGACAACCAGACTATTGATCTTCGTCCCTTCTTGAAGACAAGTACGTCTATAAACATTTTCTTATTTGTAGACTCTTTCTGTCTACATAATTTTTTTTACAGTGATGCTCGTTCATTCGTGTTGCATAGGTTCAAGCACAAACAAGGCCTTAATCGGTGGGATAGCTGGTGGTGCTAGTCTTGCTTTGCTGCTTCTTGCGTTGCTTGTCTGGTTCAAACTTTCTAGAAAGCGGAAGAGAGCTCCTCGAGGTACTTCTTAAATCTACTTCTTTCCATAGTTCTAGTCCATTGTAATGATTGTTGTTAACATATATATTTCTGTAACAGCTGACATATTAGGTGCAACTGAGCTGCGTGGTCCTGTGAATTACAGCTACAAAGACCTGAAATCTGCCACAAAAAACTTCAACGAAGAGAATAAACTTGGAGAAGGGGGATTCGGTGATGTTTACAAGGTAAAAATGGCGTTTATATTCTCTTGCTTCTGAATAACTAATGAATAGTGGTTGCTGTGCATTTAAAAGGGTACTTTGAAGAATGGGAAATTAGTTGCAGTGAAGAAACTGGCACTTGTGCAACCCCGTAAGGCTGAGGCGGAGTTCAAGAGCGAAGTCACACTTATCAGTAACGTTCATCACCGGAACCTCATTCGTTTGCTTGGCTGTTGCAACAAAGGACCAGAGTTACTTCTTGTCTACGAGTACATGGCAAACAGCAGCCTTGATCGCTTCTTATTTGGTAATTACTAGCAACTTAAGTTCCTCCTCTTCAAACAATATACACCTGACAAGCAATTCGTATTATATTATATTTGGAAAGCAGGAAATAGACGAGGACACCTCAACTGGAAACAACGAGTTGATATAATTCTGGGAACAGCACAGGGTCTAGCTTATCTCCATGAGCAATTCCATGTATGCATAATCCACCGAGACATCAAATCCAGTAATATTCTTTTAGACGACGATTTCCATCCAAAAATTGCAGATTTCGGATTGGCAAGGCTGTTACCGGAGGATCGGAGTCATGTTAGCACTAGATTTGCTGGGACATTGTAAGTTGCTTATCAACTACCACTACTGCTACTTTTTATGCCAAAGTCTGTCAGGTTTTTCTTACATACATGTTTTATATATGAATGAATCAGGGGATACACAGCTCCAGAGTATGCAATTCATGGACAATTGTCAGAGAAGGTTGACACCTACAGCTATGGCATTGTTGTCCTCGAAATCATTAGTGGAACAAAGAGTAGTGAGATGATAAATGATCCTGGCTCTGAATTCCTCCTTAAACGGGCAAGTTTAGTTTTTCTTATGTTTTGAGAAAATTTTAGTTGGTGTAAATTCAGCATTTAGACTTACATGTATACCTGCAGGCCTGGAAACTGCATGAGAGTGGGAATCAGATTGAATTGGTGGACGAAAGCTTAGACCCGATTGAATATGAAGCAGAAGAAGTGACAAAAATTATAGATATTGCTTTACTGTGCACCCAACCGTCCCCGACTTTACGGCCAACAATGTCGGAGGTGATTGTTCTGCTCAAAACTAAAGGTTCAGTAAACGACAGACAACCAACCAGGCCTACGTTTCTTGAAACAGAAGTAAGGATCCATGGAGAGAAGTCCACGTCTACTGCGTCTTCCTCCTCCAACGCTAACGTTTCTATAAGTCAGGTGTCAGGTCGTTGATCTCTGAGTTACTTGAATTAAACTTCCAAGTGTATCTACTGGCTTTTTAAGACAATAATGGTCATGCAATTTCGCTGTAACTCTTAAAGTGTACTTGAATTTAGGGTTTGTGGATTTTTGGGAATGATTGTATTCAAACTATATAGATTGCGAATGATGGGATATTTAAAGAATAAGGGCGTCAATTGAAACCAAAGTGACTATGGAGAATTGAATATGGCTTTAGAAACAAAGCCAAATTGTTTTATTCCTATAAAAAGTTCTATGTATTTTTATTTCTATAAAAGGTATCTTATTGAGATAATTGAAATAAAAGGACCCGTCCAGGCTTGTTGGGCCACATGTCAGGGTTCGGGTCGGGTTGAGTTTGGCCTATTGACATCTCTACTCATGATACTACATAAGCTATCTTTGATCGGCGAGCATATAGGGATATTATCATCATCAAGGTACTTGGTGTTATTTACATCAATGTTTTGAAAAAGGCTCTTCTCATTATGACTTTTAAACTCGTATAATATTTCAGCGAGCATATAGGGATATTATCATCATCAAGGTACTTGGTGTTATTTACATCAATGTTTTGAAAAAGACTCTTCTCGTTATGATTCTTAAGCTCGTATAATATTTCATCGATAAGTCTTAATGGAACTGTATTGTAGACTTCCAACTTATATACTATCAAAGTGATTTATAAAAATAATCCATTAGAGATCAAAGATAAACAAAGATTGATTATAGCTTATAAAGGTAGTCATGCATGCATCAATGTCAACATCTAAGTCCTTACCAATATTTCTTACACATTTGGGAATAATATCCGAGAAATCAATAAAGGACAAGAATTTATGCATATTTTCATTCAAGACTTATAATATGTCCAACTAGTCATAATACAATATGTCATTCAAGTCTTTTATGACGTTAATTAGTTTCTTTAAAATCAAACATGTTAACATTATGAGGCGTAATAGCCTTACTCTCTAGTAATGAAGTTAATGAAAAGCTACTAACAAACTGTTACATATTTATAGCATAAGATATACATAAGAAATTAGGTTTTGGAGGAATAAATTTAATATTACCCTCTATATTACTTATATGACACCTAAGTCTAAAACATGTAAAGAAATTGTTCAATATGAGTCCAAATCTAAAATTCATCACAACCTCATTATTGTTGAATATTGGCTCAAATGAAAAGTCAGAAATCTCAGCTACTTTCGGTGATCAAAAATGGTGGCTCAACAATGGAGGCTTGGAGGCTTTCACACCCAATGGAGGATTTCACACCCAATGAAGGCTTTTACACCCAATAGAGGCTTGGAGGCTTTCACACCCAATGAAGGTTTGGAGGCTTTCACACCCATGAAGATCTCTATAAAAGGGAAGCAAATGAAGGAGGAGAGGTAGAGCACAAGAGGAGAGCAACGTTTCTGTTGTGAGAAGGAGAAGAGAGAGTTCTTTAGTGAGAGGAAAAAAAATTTCCGAAAGAAGAAGAAGAGAGAATAGTGAAAGGGAGAGAAGAAAAAAATATTTATATATTTGTTTTTTTCTCTTTTTTAGTAGGAGTTTAGGTTATTTTGGGTCTCTTAAAATTGAGTGACAAACACTATTGTTTGCTCTCATTGATTATAGTGAAATACTCAGTCGTCTCTAAACTAGACGTAGGCATTGCCGAACCAGTATAAAAATCTTGGTGTTCTTGTGTTGTTGTTTATTTTTCACTCCGAATTTATTCACGTTTTCACACAACAATTATTAGTAAATCTGTAATAACATTTTAATCAATAAAGTAATAAGGTTAAATAATATTCACTAACATGCCCATTAACAATCATTAAACCAATCCATAATAATAACATTACCTCATTTTGTAACCAAAATTTCCTCTAAAGAAATCAATGTACATGAATTTGAAAGTTGGACTTCTCTTATAAGATATAGATTACTTCCCAATTACCACTAACTTTATGTGTGTAATATCACCACTACTCACTTTTAAATCCTTGATTGATTACATTATAATATAATTATCCTATCTAACAAAACTTCGTACAATATGCAATTTCTTCTTCTCTTCTCACATCCTTATCCTTTTCTTTATCCATTATCAATGTCTCCCTGTACCTTAAAAAATAGTCTATTTTTTATGTCTATCATTAGTGCCATTTTTCACCTCAGGATTAGTTTCTCAATAAACAAAGCCATACACAAATCCAACAACTCACAAACCTAAGAGGAAATCTAACAATTCACAAATCCAACTATTGACAAATTATCCAACATCATTGTGAATGGTTCGGTGAACCTAAGAGGATTTCATGAGAGATATGCATGGAGTACGAACACTTATACCGTCATAATCCAACGAAGACAAAAATAAAATCTAACACCATTTATTTATAAATCTGAACCACGATGATTATTTTCCAAAACATAAATCTAACATCATATACCTATAAATTTGAACTAATGATACCTATATTTACATTTAGTCATTACAAACATATATAAATTGATATCGTTGGAATTAAAACACAAAAAGATGATGACGATGTACCTCAAGTAGATCCGATGACGACGACGAGGAGTTTCAGTTTGATGATGGCGAGGAGGCACAGTCAGACGACGACAACGACGAGACGTCATGCCATGACAAGGAGGCGCGGTCAGATGACGAGAGGCTCAGTGGGATGACGATGATGACCACGACAGGAGAGAAATGGGGCTGCAGGTGAAATAGAAGAGAGGAAATAAGGGAAGACGCTGCAGGGGATTCATCTTAATTAATCAAAATGATGTCATTTGGTGACGTCGTTTGGTATTAAACCAAATGACATCGTTTTCATTCTTTTTAAAGCGCTAAAATGGAAGCAAATGATGACATTTAGGACTAAAGTTTACCGACGGTAGTCCCGTCAGTAAATTTTCCTTTATCGACGAATATTTTTTATCGTCGTTATGTTCTATCAAAAAATGTCTATTTACCGACGAATTTTTGTTTCGTTGCAAGTTTAAATTTTTGCCTACAATTTTATGGACGAAACATGATTTTTTGTCAATAACTACTAACGGTTTAGTTTCTGTCGGTAATTATCATAACTAAAAACTAATTTTCTTGTAGTGATATAAAGAAGTTACTGTAACAAAACAGCAACAATCTAATAATTTTTTTAAAAAACGTGAGATTTAAGAAATTCTAAGGATACACAGCTTTACTCCTATCAAGCAAATTGTTAGAAGTACCTAAATTGAGAAAATCAAAATCAGAATCGATAAAGCCTTAACAATGGTTCATTTGTTTTGGGTTCACAAAAGAAATTAGATAATTAATATAATTTCTCCACTCTCTTTATTTTAACTAAATTTATATTTTATTTTTACGATTAGAAAACTATCTTATAATATTAATTAACTTGGAGTATATTTTATTTGATTAATTATTTTAATTATTATTTCACCACTTTAATTTTTAATTTCTTAACTCTAATAATCTCTAAGGTTTAAAATATTTTATCATCTTTTTTATGTATTGATGCCTATAATATATAATTGTCTTATTTATAAAATTAAAAGCCGAGTTTTAACTTTGACTCAACTATTAAGTAAATAGTGCAAAATGCTTATATTGGCCAATTTTTCATAATAATAATAATTATTATGAACGTAGAAAAATTGGACAGTTGCGTAGAACTGAGAACTGAGAACTGAGAAGCTTCCAATAATAAAATCCAACTCCAACTCCAACGACTTTTATAAGTAACTTCTCATTCAGTATGCTCATACCAATGTGCCTAACTGTGCATCATTCACTTCTCCAGCTCCACATACTTTTCTTTTTAATACTACAGCAGGTCATGTCCCTTTAAGTGTGACGGAGTCGGCACGTTCGGATTCATTTTCTGCATCCTCCAAGCAGACCGTGTCAAACTCAACAATTTCTGGACTGAGTTAAAGACTCGAGCCGGATGATATTAGGAAAACGGAAATGAAATCGACAGTTGAGAAAAGTCAAGCCAAGTGTACAATTGATTATGATAAGGTGAACAAGAGAAAGAAAGAAACCACCTCAAGAAGAAGATAAGAGTTCTGGATGATAGTAATGGAGTCCAAGTTGTGTCGGATGATCTACACGGCACTCACAGTCACAGTCACCTGGTGTAGTTACATGGCAGCTTCTGACCCAGGAATCTATATGCTAGATATGGGTTGCAGCGACTACAACGTCTCAAGGCGGTCATGTAAGGATTTTTTAATCAAACATGTGGGCTTATATGTGTGTAATTGTATATAAAGGCTATCATATAAAGTTGAGCCCAATTAATTAAAGTGGTCTAATATGTTTATGGTATTTGGGC
>JANIHY010000007.1:1285876-1299147 GCA_027479065.1 Erythroxylum brevipes | reverse complement strand
AACTGTTTTAAATGAGAAAGAAAATGTTATAAAGAGTTTTAAAAAGTTAGTGATCGTTCTAGTACGCCACCCTCGCGAGTCACGGGCTCGGATATCACTGTAGATGTCGGGTTCGGGTCTTGTCGGGAGTGGGGTGCTACACCTTCATTACTTATTTCCTCTTCCTGCATTGTCGCCTCCTCCATCGCGGTCGGTTCCGACTTATCACATCCATCAGCCGATACCCAAAAAAATTGCAACTGACGCTTCTTACATTGGTGACCAATGGTGTATCTCTCATCACACCAAAAACATAAGCCTTTGGCTCTCTTTTCATCAAAATCTCTACTACTGATTGACTTTGACGACAAGGGCACTCTCCCCGGCAAGGATCGTACGTTTGCAGGGGTGGGTAATATCCCAGCAGTACTGGGTTGGTGACGCCCAGGTGTAGGGAAAACAGGTTTACTCCCTTGCATTGTCTTAGAGGTCGTATGTCGATTCATCGCTGAATGACCCGTTGCCGCAAGAATGGCCTCCTGCTTTCTCGCCAGACTGTAAGCCTGGTGGAGGGACTGAGGCTCATGAAGTTTCACTGCCACCCCAATCACAGGGATCAACCCCTTACAAAGAACCCTACCAGGTACTCCTCAATAAGAGCCAAACGATTTGAACAATGATCAAACTGTGCGCAGTATTCCAAGACTGTTCCCGTTTGCTTTAGCTCCTTAAAATCCCCCACAGGATCATCGAACATCTCAGCATCAAACCGCTGTTTAAGAGCCTTGGTGAACTCTCTCCAATCGACGACTCCCAAATTGGGTCTGTTTCGGGTGAATAGTCGGTACCACTCTTGAGCCTGTTCGTCCATGTGTAAGATAGCTACGTTCACCTTCATGCTCTCCGGTGTGTGGTCGATTTGGAAGAATTGTTCACAGCGATACACCCATAACGTAACATTATCTCCATCAAAGGCCGGGAAGTCAATCCTCCCCAATCTAGCGGAAGTTCCAGCATCATCCTTTCCTGGTTGTACTTGCACCCCTTTCCATGGAGGGTCGGACGAACCACTACCTTCTCCTTGTTTCAAATTCTCCGGGGGAGAGGAAGAGCGTAGATCGCTCATCTCTCGTTCTAGCTTATCTATCCGACTTTGTACCTCGGAAAGTACCTGCTCACTTCGTTCCTGCAACTCACCTAACATTCGCTCCAGCCGTCCTTGAGCTTCCATGAGACCCTTTAGAGTTTCCTCCAGCCTACGATATTCCGCCCCTCGTGTTCCTTCGGCCATGATAGTTTCCCAGACTTGACTGCTTTGATACCAAAATTGTTACGTTAAAATAAACGTGTGATAGTAGTACAAGGGATTCGGATGTTTGAGCACAGAAGAAGAGAGGAGGGAAAAGACAACAACACAGAAGACAGAGAAAAGAATTGCAAATAGGAAGAGAATATTCTATAACAACCAACATGTCTTACAACGTAGGAAACATCCGAATATATAGTTGCCTAAAAATGAAAAAAAGCAATTCCTTAATGCGGCGTACACAGTACGGTCCTGCTCCAAACACGAACTACTCGTTGCGTCTCGCTTTCTCAGCCGCCGAATCTTCGTCCCTTCCCTTTAGCCTTCGTCGTCTGAATAAACCGTAACATTGTGACTCTTAATCTGATAGAATATTTCACCGATAAGTCTTAATGGAGCTGTATTGCAGGCTTCTGACTTATATACCATCAAAGTGATTTATAAAAATCATCCATTAGAGATAAAAAAATAAATAAAGATTGATTATATCTTTTGATATACAAGATTCTCATGAAGAGTTCGGTATGACTGTGACTATATTATTCAAGAATCAAGAACACACAATATTTTTATTTTTATAAAATAATAATTATTTTTTGATTATATACATATCAAACTTATTAATTGGATTGGATTTGATACTTATAAAAGAAATATTAATAATACGAATAGAGACATAGAGGGTTGACCACGAGCACGGAGTCATTAAGACTTAGGTGGTCATATTCCAAATATCCCGAAATTTGTGGTTTAGGTAGGACTAGGACTTTGGTGGAGGGAGAGAGACTAGAGACAGAGAGAACCTATTGATTTTGTTATTTTGTAAACTGTAATACAAATATATATTTTTCTCTGCATTGCCTATCATAACAATGGCGAATTCAACGCTTCTCTTCCTCCTCTTCTCCGTGCTCGTAACTCTGCTTTCCACCCCCACAGCCACTGCAAGGCCTTGCAAGACCCTCTTCATCGCTTATACCTTCACCATCAAACCCCTTTATCCTAACCCTAACCTCAACCCTAATTCGCTTCAAGATCCTTCTTCTTCTTCTTCTTCTTCTTTTGGTTTCGTCACCCAAATCACTCGCCTACGATCCTTTTCTTCCTCTTCCTCTAATATTGTCTTCAATCGCCCCCCCGTTGACCAAGATGATGGCGGTGATTTCGAGGCCCCGGTCCACCGTCGTCCTGTTTTACCTTTCGGAATCTCTTCCGCATCTATCCGGGATCGGACCAAAGACATAGTCAGTGTGGTTGTGGCTTTGCTTTTTGGCGTTGGTTGTGGCGCTCTCACCGCTGCCACCATGTACTTGCTCTGGTCTCTCTACGATTATCACTGCTGCTCTCCATATGACTCCGATGACGAATCCGATGACGATGGTGAAGTCAAGAAGATAGGCTATGTCTTGATTCCTGAGGTCGATTCCACTCCTAAGCCTGCCAAAGAGGTGATATGAGCTCAGCAACCGTCCATCTTCTACCTAATATCTATTACTGTCCATCCATAAAGTCCATGTTGGCGTCTATTATCAAACTCTGTTTAATTTACATGTTTAAATTGCGAACTCTTATGTTAAAACTGTGGATCTAAAGTTAATTGAGCGGTTTGTGTTTCTGTCACTCACTGACATGCTTTATATATGTATATGCATAATTTTATTTCAGAGGCTGTGTTTTATCTATGTATCAGCAATTCTTCTCTCTATACTTTTCTGATACCACCAATATATTTTGTTAAAGTGTATGCAAGATCAGGGATTAGTTCTTTATTCTTATCTAAGCCTTACAGTTTTACTTCATGATGTATGATTGAATGTTTTTAGCTCAACTTACCTTATTGTGTACTCTATCCTACTTTGTGGATATATAGGAGATTTGAACATATGCGATGACATTATCTGAAACCCAAGCGAAGTGTCTGATGATTAGATGAGCTGCAAAATGAATTTAGAAACTTTTGTTAGTTTTCTGTGAAATTTTTACTGGGGAGCGGGGAGAAACATTGCAGAAGACTGAGCATTATCTGCAATATTTTTCAGAGTTTGATTTGCTGAAAGGACAAGTCTAAGTTCAGTTTTTGCAAGATGATGTGAAAACTTAGCTATTTGGAATGATGAGTCTATATCTCTGCCTTTGTATGTTTGAATTCATTTGCGAATAACCTCAATTAAATACCTTGGACTTGGATATAACATAGAAATTCCAATTGGGCGAGGACAATGAAACTGATGGCAAGTATACATCTGTGCTGTACATTAATTTTGGTTTTCTCATTATTTTTCTTTCCCTGTTTTGTGTGCAGTTATTCAAGTTTTGACGATATCAAGTTAAGAGTTTTTTTTTTTTTTAAAGTTATTAGTTTGCTTAGGATGAGTCAAAATTAGAGTTTGGGTTCCATTAGAACTTATGTTAGGTCATAAGTCATGATTCTGATTTTCAGATGGAATGATGTTAAGGAGACAAAGACATCTACTAACTCTGTCTTTACTAACCTTTATGGATGCGATTACCAATCTGCCAGATGTTAATCTTTCATTTCAAGTAATAAACCAGATATCAAATCCCTACCCGTATTGACAAGTAATGGGCTGGTTTTCTTAGCTAGAATCATATTACTTTGGCTTGTAGAAGAACCTTCTTGTTAAATATTTTTCATTTTGATGAAGCCTTAGATATAAACCTTCTCATTACTATTTTGTGTAAGACTAGAAGAAAGGTCGATGCAATCAATGATGCAATTTATAGTATATCAATTTGGTGTTAGAACTGTTAGCCATGTTGATTAAGATATAGCTAATGACACCCTTTGGTCCATTTGGTATTTTAGCTTTCACCAAGTCTCTTATGTATAGGCACCATGGGTTGAACTCCATGAACTTGATAGATAGAAAGAAATCTATGGATATGATCATATGACTATTAACCAATAGATAATTGTTTTCCATACTATTCTTGGTTCTTTTCTTCGTCCTGAGCTTCAAAGGTTCACATTCCTTTGCTTTTGACATTGCCATTAACTTCCATTTGGGGATAGGCATGTTTGCTATAGATCACGTGGGAAATAAAGGGCACGTGCGTGGAAACACTGTTCGATAAGCGTGTGTTTAGTCCCGATGATGGCTCTGACTGAACTTCTGTTATTTAGTCGTAGTACTTGAACTTTTCATATAACAGGATGTCCTTTCCTTTTGGTGAGCCCTTATCTTTTATTTTTTATCTTGAAGACTTTTTTATGTTACAAATTGATGATGTTGAACAAAAGCACTTGAAAGGTACAAACATATTACCAAAAAAGATGAACCCAAAATTTAAAAGAATTTATTATTTTTTAAAAAATAAAAAGCAATCTCCCTAGTCCCTACTTTGTGCTTTCCCTCTCTTTTAAGCTAATCTCCTTTTTCCAAGTCCAACCATGGCTGCTTCTAAAGCTTTAATCACCAGAAAACTGGAGAGCTTTGTTTGTCTTTTCTCTGATCCAGCCATACTCATCTCCTTCAAAACATCATCTACATCCTATTCTGCCAAGGCTTTCTCTTATTTAAATTTCGAAACAATTCAGGACATGATTGAAATTAATTTTATTAAATAAAGTATTGTCTAAGACAAGCAGATACAGTATTATTCCAAAGAGGGCTTGGACTGACAGGACAAGAAAAGGAAAGCAATCTCAAAGAAAAGCAAAAGGCTTTTACTTTTTACTCCATGCCCTGCATCTTTCTCATCGTCATCACAAATTCACAGACCTTTTCTGGGTCTGGAACGACCTTGGCCACGCTCTCTCTTTGCAGACACCTCTTTGTCCAAGCTGTTACTTTGGGACAATATCCCTCCAACTTGAAATTTCCAAACTTCTCACTTGCCAGAAACCAGCTTGTAAAAGGTATTATTTCAATATCCACGTGTCCGAAACTATCTCCACCGAAGTATTCCTTCTCTCCGAGCACTTCCTCTAGCGCTTCCATTACCTCTATCAACTCCTTCTTAGCTGCCTCTTGAGCCTCCCCTTTGGTCATCCAAACACTTCGAGCCGCGTCAAAGAGCTGTCGTAGTAGTAGTGTATGCATTTATATATTAATAAGCTAAACATGTATTTTAATAATGATTAAATAAAACCAACCCTCCATCTCAAACCTTTTTATCCACATAGTCGACCCAGAAGCGAGCTTGAGCACGTCCATATGCATCAGATGGTAGCAATGGAGGTGAAGTCCAGGTATCCTCGATGTAGCCAACGATGACGGTGGATTCGCATAATGGCCTACCATTGTGTATAAGCACCGGTACCTTCTGATAAATGGGGTTTGAGTTGAGCAACAGTTGGCTTTTCCCCCCAAATAAGTTCTCCTCTCTTGTTTCGTAGTCCACACCTTTTTCAGCCAATGCAATCTTCACCCTCATGCAAAATGGACTAACCCAGCAGTCAAGCAGAATAACCTTTCCTTCGCCTTCCTGTGACATCTTATCTTTGCTTTAAAGTTCTGATTTTTATGATTACACTACACTGCTATTTATACATATGGGGTTATCGTGTCAGATGACGATGCTTTCTATGTTTGTCATTGTTGAACAACGAGCTAATTAAGCATCTTTGGTCTCTTCCCCTTGTAAATTGCATGAATGCTTTGTTATTATCACTATCAATGAAGAAGCTGCCCAATCCCTGAATTTATTTGGCCTCATGCTCCTGGTCCCTTCGATGCAAATTATACCACGATCTGCAAAGTTTTTGTTTTTGTTTTCTTTTTTCATATTGACTTTTCTGTTTTTAGTTTTTGTTTCTTCGTATTAAAGAGGATAGGTTTTGGCAATTGGTAGCATCACAAAATAGGGTAGTATTGTGAGCAAGAAAAAGAAAACAAAAACAAAAAGGTGTCCTTGTAAGAGTCTCTTATTTACTTTCCTTGTGGAATCCAAAATTACACTTTCACGTACACCAAAGGCAGTATTAATTCACATTTATGAAGATGATAAAGAAACATCAAAAGGAAAACTGCAGAACTTAGAAGAGTGGCTTACAAGGAAAACAGTAGAATTTAGTTGAAGACTAGTCAACAAGATTAGGCATATATACCAAGGATGGCAGCGATACTGCTTAGAGCTGGTTCTATCTGATTTTGTTGTGATTCAAGAACTCAGATGGCCACACTTTCCACATTTGAACTGATACCAATAAACATATCTACTCCAGTAATGGAACTGGAAACTACGGCATGTATACCAAGTTAAACTACAAAGAGAGGCGGATTCTTTGTTCCTCCCTCTCTTCACTTATGGCTACAGAGGAATGGCTGTCTCTCTCTGCCATACGTTTTTGGTATGGCACAAAACCCTTCTTGGATTTTTCAGGGCTTGCTCTTGATTCTGGAGAGACTGATCCCACATTTGGTTTGATTCCAGCGGATGTACATATCAGCTTTTCCTCGTATGAAAGCTGCTGACTATGGCTGTCACCATCCACACATTTATCAGCATTGTCATCCTCATTTATCGATCCAAAATTGGAGCCTGTCCAGGATCCCTCGGCGCGGATTTCTCTATCTTCTACTCTGCCATTGGAATCTGAATGAGCTTGGACAAGCTTGTGCTGCGGATATGGTATGAAAGCAAATGGCATATGTCCAGAAAAGGTCCACCACTGCCTATGGGTGAGAGAGTCAGCCTCTAATGTACTGGGACTTTTCGTTTGGAATTGCATGTTATAGAAGGTTGTTTGGAGCTGTTGAGCCATCTCATTTCTTGTGCATTCCTTGCTTTCAGATGGCGCTTCCGTGGTGTTGAAATTACATGTCAATATTTGATCTGATTTTGGTTGAGTTACATCTAAAGGCAATAATTTTGAAGTCCCAATAGCTGGAGAAGATTGTGTATGGCATTCTGTTACCAACACAATCGTCCCAAAGAGCTTAAGTGTCCTTTTAGATGCTTCCTCACTGAGACATTCTTGGGACCTAACATTTTCGTTGGGGCAAAATTCAACTTCCTGAACCTTCAAGAAAATTCAAACTGAGTTTGAGAATATAGAGACCAATTACTTATTCATGACAACATGAACATTGGATGGTTAGCAGGTACCTTGGGACATCGGTTGTGCAGAACTTGAGGCACCGTGGACAGGTTTTCATCACCTTTGACTGACAAATTGGGTTCAGAAAGTGTGAACTCAGCTGGTGATGAGCTATGATTTGGTGAATTTGAATCGATTGAACCAATAGCATCCGAGCCAAATACAGACAAGACAGACGTTGGACTTTGGTTTTCTTGGTCGGAAATGGATGAATCAGGCAATGAAGCCCTGAGTGGCTTCTCCAAAACTAAGGGTTGTTTATTAAGCGGCGTCATCACTTTTCTGGGATATGGATGCATAGGTTTTCGCTTTGGTCGAGGAGGGGGAATCTCAATAGGTTCCAAAGAGCCTGTGTTGTTGCCACTCGAGTCCTGAACAACCTAACCCCAACACAAAAAAGAGTGAGCCACGAAGTCAATATTGAACTTGCCTTAATAGAGGGCATACAGATAATTAAAGAGTTAGGGACTGAAATAAGAGCAGTCAACCTTAGAGAAGAACTTCTGAGCATGGCTCCTAATTTGAACAGCAGTCTTGGTGCCCACATGCTCTATATTAAAATTGAGAATGATAAAACTATACCCCTCATTAACCAACACAAAAAAACAAAAGGAAAAAAGATTACCTTCAATCCGTCTCCATGACCGGCCATGAAGCTTTAAAGCTTCAAGGAACTTCTTGTGCTCTTCCTCTGTCCATCTTTCTCTCTGTTTAGTAATGGTGTAGGGCTTCCTCACCTAATATCATTGATGTAAACCGAAACTCATCACTTAATCATCAACAGACAGGCAGAAATTAAACATGCCAAGATAAAAAACCTTGGGATTATAGTCATTCCAACAACGAATTGGGTCTTTTGACATGGAAGATAGTGTTGTAGCATCTGATGAAATCACATCTCCCCCTGGATCAGATGCTTTTGCTAAAGAAACCCCAGACGGATCCTGCATCGAAAAGTTCAAACCTTTTTCTCATTACCACCACAAAAGTTTGACACAATTAATTACATCGACTCTGCAACTTAAAAATCTACAGATTTGCTATCTTGTGAGTGATCCTATCTTATATGTGTCTACATGAACACAAAAAATACCTCAACAGTCATAGCTGCAGCAATCACAAGATTTAGTCTCTGCAACTTCCTAATACTACCAACAGCATCCACGATCCACCTATGGTTTGAAGGGAGTAGAAGAAGGAACTACTGAGATTCAATCTTCCTGTTCACCACCCATAAGTCTGGTTCCTCCAACCATGTACAGTAATAGTTGACAATCATTCAAGTCTGAAAGAAAAAGCACAAGAACAGGTGAAACTGATGAAGATAGCGAGAGAGAGAGAGAGAGAGGTAGTGTGCATTTGGCAGGTACAAAGAAAAGGGGCAAAAGGCGAAGCGAGAGGAAGACAGGTCAGATGGGTTATGTTTTACTTGAGAATTGGATGGGCATCTTGTGGCTGAGGACAAGGGGCCGTTTGATTTACTGTTATTACCGTTTACAACAGTAAACTATCTTCTTGCCACGTAGTCCACTTCCCTTTCATTACACACGTCACCGAACAACGATTGGTCCGTCCTTTTACACTTTTACCCCTGCAAAATATATATTTTATATCTAAAGACGGGGGCCCACAAAGGAAAAAGCAAAAGGGTAATTAAAATATCTAAAATGAAAGAAGGAAAAGGTGAGGCAGGACTTGTGAATTAGTATGAGAGAGAGGAGTGGTGGTTTGCACTTTTTGCCACGTCTGCTTAGTTGGCCGCCTTAACTCATCCAGGCCACCACGTGTACAGTGTACTTTCCAAATGGGATATATATTAATGTCAAAAATTGGTGTCCACAAGCTTCCATTTTGGGAGGTTTGAGGTTTTATTGTAGGAGCAGGTGGCACCGCCTCCACCATAGTCGATGTGACACCACATGAGGTGATATCTCAATCAAGTTGTCTATTTTTCTATTATAATTATATCACCAAAAAAGCAAATTGCACTTTATATTTTTATAAAAATTATTTTTATGACCTGAATATATGATTTTATGAATACATTATTAAGAAAAATAGGGTTAGATGATGTAAACTATTTTTTTTAATAATAGGCAGTAATGGATTCTTATGAAGTGTTGGCTGCAAATTAGGTATTTGTATGGTTTGTGCCATTTAAGCATAAGTCACCAAGTGTTTAAGATATTTCAGCTAATGCATTAAATAATCTTATAGTTTATTCCCCAAAGGTATAAATTTTATAGCTTGATAAGATAAAATGAATAACAAATCTTAAGCCCTTCATAATTAACTTTTTTTTTTTGTCTGGAAGCACGGTGTAGGTTGAAAAGAAATACAAAAATACAATACATAAAAATCATTAAGGAAAATTCACAGGTCATTTTTTATGATATACTTTGGGTAGATAGAGTGTTGATTCTGTAAAGACTGTAAATATCAATATTGACCATCTTCTTATTATTTAATCTAACGTAACGAGTAATTAGATTAAAAAGTAAACAAAACTAAAATAAAAAATAAGAGTTAATTATCCAAGGTAATAAATAAAAATAATATGCAATAGATACAATAGATTTAGAAGTTGAATCTGCCTAAAACTTTATTATACTTAAATTTATCCTTATTCAATGATTAATCCTCGTTACTTGGATTGATAGAAATTTCTAACTATATTCTCTCTCAAGCAATACAATCCATATTTTCATATTGGTTGACTAAAATCTTTTTTTAATCAAAACAATCAAGAAGTTAAATCACAAAAGAAACAAGACTCAATATACGTACCTTTCATAGAAAAGTATATTTCATTTTTTATGTCATTTTTGTGACTTATACCTTATCCCCTTAAACTTCTTAGAACTTAGTTAAGAAGTTTAATAAAGGACCTTGTAGCTACTATACAAATTCTAGACATCACATTTTTTTAATGTAAAAAATGATTCAAATAAAATTTCCGACAAGTACTTCTTCCAAGTCATTCCAGCTTACTTCTATTGTTGCTACTAATGCCACAAAAGGTCCAATAGAAAGTATCCTTTATGAATTCTCCTTAAAAGATTTTTACGCTCTTCTTTAGCAACTCAACCTTATTCTGGTACTATATTTTATCATGCCCTATTTGTCATATTAGGTACTTCAACCTCACGATTTCTTGTTCTACTTATTGTAATTTCGTAACCTCTGATTCTTTCATTCTTGAATCTATAAAAATATCATATGCTCTAGTTGGGTCGGTCGTGCTAGGCTCAAACCTACTCAAAACGACTCATGGGCCGATCGGTCTATCCTGCAAGGATTGATCTAATTCCTATCAACTATGCTAGGCCCAGGCCCTAGTCCACGCATCCACGACCCACTCGCAGGTGGAAGTCTCCCATACATACGTAAAGACTAAAACCTAGCATCTATCCCATATATAAGGTATAACTCTGCCATGATACGGGTACGTGATCAGAATCCTAGTTTCTCTGCTCATAGCTATCATACCCTCACAAAAAAGACTAACTTGAGCGTCGGAGGGGCCTGCCAGATACCAACCTCCGGCGTGCTTTGTGTTGTTTTGCAGGAACTCTTGTTAGAGATAGTCAAACTCATGGATCCAAACGACAACGTACAACCTTGCCAGAATCAGGCTGAACCATGCTTTATATATTGTTCTTATTGTTGATAACTCTACTATGTATGTTCAGAGTATAGGCAATGTTCAAATACCCAAATTAATCTTATTTGATACTTTTCTTATTTCCAAACTCTCATTGAATCTCATTTGTATTAGAAAATTATGTGAACTTAGTATTGACTTATCCTTTCTAAGTCGTGGTTGCATTATGTAGGATGCACAGATGGGAGAGATCTTTGGGATAAAATGTAAGGTTGGATAGTTATTTAAGTTTACTTCTCTAATTATCCCATTCAAATATGTTGTTGGTGCTGTTACTTCTTATATTTGACATTCTCATCTTGGTCATCTTTATATTGTTAGATTAGGATGTTTAGTATCTAGTGCTTCTTTAGGTTTTGTCAAGTTTAAATTTTTTTTGTTGTGTTTCATATAAACTTTTTACAAGTCATACTTTACCTTTTGAGATATTAAGTAATCTTTATTGATGAGTTTTCTCATTATACATGCATTTATATAATGTATCATAATTCTAAAATGTTTTCTATTTACACTCATTATGCTAATATGATTCAAACTCATGTCTTTTGCAAGATTAAAATATTTCATATTAATAATGTTGTAAAATACAAAGATACAATTTTTACCCCCTTTTTTGCTCAATAAGGGACTATCATTCAAAAATCTTGTCTCAATACCTCTTAATAAAATGGTCGAATAAAACGAAAACATAGGTATATTATTGATACTATTCAACCCTCCTTATATCCTCTTCCTATCCTGAAACCTTTTGGGGATAAACATCTTTTACTACTACCTACACTCTTAAGTTGTATCCGTTCCCTTATCATAGGTAACAACTCTTCCTATAAATGATTATTCAATTATATTTTTGATTATCAGTGCCTTAAGATTTTTTTGTTGTGCTTGCTTTGTTCTCCTATAACCTTATAGGTGCACCCAATTATAGCCATGAACATGCTTATGTTGTTTCTTTAGGTATGACATAGAACTCAAAGGGTATAAATGATAGGATCCCCTACCTTAAGAGACTTCGTATCTTTCTACATGTAACTTTTAAGCATATAAGATGCTTTCCACACAACCAAAGTTCTAGGTCAATGAAACTTCTTGACAGTTTTTTTCTGATTCAAAAGTATCCTTGTTTTTTGACATTTCTATTGTAGGTTCATCTAACAACTTTAGCAGTTTAACATACATGACACCTAATCCCATTGTATCTTCCTCAATAATGGATCCTCCATTTTCACAAATTAACCTTCTCCATCTACTTCTTCAATATAACCTACCGAGTCTCAAACCTTTCCTCTTCGTACTACTTCAATAAGTCACCCATGTGTTCATCTTAAATGTTTCCATGTTTATTCCAATATTGTCTCTTTGTATAAACTTCATGCCAATAATAAAGCTAACTCTGACCCTTTGTGGAAAAGAACAATGGCTAAAGAATTGCAAACTTTTTCCAACACCAATACTTGGGATTTGGTAGACTTACCTCCAAATATGTTTGTTATTGGATGCAAGTAGTTCTATAAAATCAATATTTGAATTGGTGGATCCATTAAAAGATATAAAACCCAATAGCTTATTAAGTAATTTACTTAGGAATGTGACATTGATTATGAGAGACATTTGCTCATATAGCTTGTTTGACCTCAGCCCATAGTTTTATTGTATTTGTTGCTAACATGCATTGGCATCTATTCTAAATAGATGTCAAAAATGTCCTCTCAATGGTGATCTCATCAAAGAAGTGTATATACAACCTCTACCTAGTTATAATCATCCACCTAATAAGGTTCGCCCCCTTCGTAATAAAGTCTTGAATGAACTTAAACAAGTTCCTTGAGCCTAGTTTGCTAAGTTTAGCTCTACTATTGATCTTTTAGGTTTTAAGTCCAGCTCTTATGATTATACCTTGTTTTTTTGCAAAACAAATGAAAGATGCACTCTTCTTCTTCTTTATGTTGGTGACATGATAATAACTGGTGATAATGCTCAGCATATCTCACCCTTAAATCCTTTTTCCATAAATAATTTGAGATGAAAGACTTAGATAATTTGATTTAAGCAAATTATGCCACTTATCTTATCTCTCATGTTAATCCAACTGATACTAAGATTGTTTGCACTCTACTTAACTCCAGTGATCATATTGCTACTATTGAAGGGAATCTTCTTAATGATGGTATGTTGGGCCCAGGCCCCGGATGTCCGAATCCCGAGGCGGCCCCTCGGGCTGCGCCCCAACGGGCGACCCGAACCGGCGGACCCGATCC
>JANIHY010000007.1:1262195-1285776 GCA_027479065.1 Erythroxylum brevipes | reverse complement strand
CAATTATAAATACAAATTCAGGCGAACCAAGCAATTTAGCAAGAAAAATATATATGTAACCCAATATTTAATCCAGAAATTAAGGAAAAATGTCATGAAATTTAATAAGAAAATGCATCCAACAAATGTTAAAAAATTTTCTTACGTCACTTCCAAAGATATGGGAAGCTAAAGTGATAGCTATATAAAAAGCTAAGGATTTAACAACACTACCATTAAAGGAACTTGTTAAATCTTTCCTCACATATGAAATGAGACTCTAAGAGACAAAATCATATAGCACTTCTAAAGAAAAAAGACATAGCATTCAAAGTCTTAAGGGAGGAATATAGTGAAGAAGAGACATCTACAAGTGGAAGTGATAATGAAGGCTTCACCTTTATCACTAAAAAATTCAAATGGTTTTTAAAGAGGAAAATTTTATCCAAAATAAAGGACTTCATAGAAGGAAAAGGTGATTTAAGACATAAATTCTCTAACATTATTTGTTTTAAATATATAAAACCTAGCAACATAAAGTCATAATGTCTTTACTCAAAGATAATGACAAGTTTGAAAGAAAATATATGAAGGAGAAGAAGAATAAAAATAAGAAGAAATCACTTAAAGCCTAAACTTGGGATGATATAAGTGAATCCAAAAATCAACATTTAGATGAAAAGATAGCTCACATGTTCTTTATGACTATTGATGATAATGAGGTAACATCCAATCTGTGTGATAATGATTTGAAATATGACGAACTAGTTGAAAGTTTAGGAATCATGAGTAAGAAAACGAAGATATTATCCTCCAAACTTAACAAAGTTTAAAAACAGTTAGATGTATGATTCTTTCATAGTTAAATTACCAAAAGGATTCGAGGTTGTTTCTCTTTCAATTATATCGATACATCTATGATTTTATTCAATTTCATAATTTTGAGACTTTTCATATTGCTATTTTTATATTTTTGGACTTCTAAAATTATACACTTACATATGAAACGATAGTTGGATATTATAATTATACTTATATGTTTTAGTATTCTAACCTCTCTTTTTTTGTTGCAAAACTTGTTTTTAATACTTTTTTTAAATTTAGGCACAATATCAATATTAGAGATTTTTCAAAATTTAATATAATTAAGGATGCTTCTACCAAGATTGAACTTTTATATAACTTTTTTGAGATTTAAATGTCTAATAGCACTCTTCATTGATAAAGTTTATGAATTTTGAACAAATTTTTTTGATCTTTAGATCAAGTTAACTTGAAGCATATCACTTAACATTTGCATTTCTAAATAAATGGTTTTCTTTTTATGGTTCCAAAAAAAGAGGAGAAAGGTTAGTGATATTAGATTTAAGGGGAGTGAAGACACTCAAAAGGAGTGATTTTCGCATATGTAGTGACTTTTGTATATATAACATTTTCATACTTGAGTAAATTCTTTTATCTATATGCATGGATAAATCTTTGAATATTTTTTATATTGATTTATGTTTTATGCATTAATTAATAGGGAGTTAATTATTATCATGAAATGAATAGGTATTTGTTAGCTAAATTTATTATTGCTCTCTAATATCTTAAATATTTTGTCATCACTAAAAAGAGGGAGATTGTTGAACTAAAGGAGATTCTAATCGATGTTTTGATGATAAAAAACAAACGTACTACTAATGAGCTTATTATTTTTATAAAAAAACATTATGAAAACTATATGTATTTATAAACTTAAGAAGATACTTTATAAAGATTATAAAAGAAAAGATAAAGTTTGCAACTTACAAAGTGACGATCAAACCACAAGATAATTAAGGCATATTAAGAAAATTATATATTTTATATTATTTATTGTAGTCTCACTTTGTTAGTTTGGAATCTCAAAGGCTCACCATGTATAAATCTTTCATGTTAGTGTTAAAGATTTTGTTTTTAGGAGAAAAGTCCTTTAATCTTTCAAACACTTTTTAGCGAAAATTTTGGAAAGTGTTTAAATTATAATTACGTCAAACAAATTTACTTTGAGTATTTGAAGTTATTAAAATCATGGTTTATAAGGTATTAGTTGACCTATGTGGGATACTGATTGATCAATATGGGTTGAAGATATCAAATTTGATGTGCTAAGAGTTTGTAGTAACATTAATTAATTTACTGGTTGACTAATATGTCATACTGGTCAAACAATATGTCCTTATCATTACTTTTATCATACTAATTAAGGGTAATCCCACTTTACATTTTAGGGAACCAATGGGATTAAGCAAGGAGATCCCTTTTTCCCCTTATAATTTTGTGGTTTCTTTGGAAATTCTTACAAGGCTGATTTTGAAAAATAATCAGAATTGCTACAATTTCAAGTATCATCACAAATGAAAAGCTCTGGAACTTACTCATCTTAGTTTTCCAAATGGCTTGATATTACTTTCTACGGCTGACTTGTGTTTTTCTTAATCTTGTTAAACTCTGCTAACGTGTCTTGTAAGCTTTGAAGTTTTGATAGCAACTTACATAAGAGCATGTTGTATGTTTCATATGATGTTAATTCAATTGCAAGATGGAGTTGTTAACAGGGTTGAATGTTCACCCCTATCTTTTAAGCATCTGGGGGTTCCTATTTCTTTCAAGAAGTTAAGTTACCAGGACTATCTCTCTCTACTGGAAAGATATAGAAAAAGAATAAACTCTTAGCAAAATAAGTCTCTATCTTATATAGGGAGACTTATGCTCATCACTTTTGTGTTAAGAAGCCTTCACATTCATTGGAGCTTCCATTTATTCTTTCTTAAAAGGATCAATAAGGAGCTTATGGAAAGTATAAAAAAATTCATATGGTTTGGTGCTATTGACAATTTCAGAGGGGCTAAAATCAAATGGGAACATCTTTGGGGTCCACTTCTTTGGAGAAGAGACAAATAAGAGCTAAACCTACTTAGTTGCTAAGAGAATTTGGAGATTGTTCACAGAAAAGGAATTCCTTTGGTCCAAGTGGATCAATGAAGTATACCTCAAGTATTCCAGCATTGGCAGTTAGATGAGAGGAAATAATACTTTTATTACTTCATTTATATTATTAAAAGAAGGCAGATCATATATTCTTTTATTAAAGCATATACAAGGAATGATCTTTTATATTAGTTTTGGTTTGATAAATAGGCTTTACATAGCCCTCTGATTCTAAGAGAAGAAGTTTCTCCTTTTATCACTGGAATTCCTACTCAATCTGTGAAAGAGATTATTCAGCAAAATAATTAACTCATTGATTTTATAGGTGGTGAAAAAGTTAGATCATACTTTTTTGATCACTCTCTCAATACTTTTAGAGATGATAGTTTCCACTGGCTACCTAATAAAGGAAGGGATTTCACTAATCAAAATTGTCTTAAAACCATTATTCAGCATCATCCTAAAGTTGATTGGTATCACATTGTACGGAAAAGATCTTGGGTGCCTAAGGCGTCCTTTGTAACTTGATTTGCTATAAGCTCATATTGAAAACTAAAGATATATTGAGTGGAGCCACAAATCAGACATATATGTTTTGCAACTTACAATGTGAGTATATTAATAACCTATTCTTTAAATATGATTATACCAGTGTCATTTGGAGCATAACACTAAAAAGTAGTGGGATTGCAATGTCCTCACCAGCAGTGGCTCGACATACGTGTTTGGACTGATAAACTTTTCATAAACAAGGGTGATGACCATGCAGATCTTAGTATGACTATAAATTGCTTAGTTTACTCAATTTGGAGAAAAAGAAACAAGATGTTGTTCAATGGAACTAAATTAGATAAATATGAGGTAGCTCACTCTTTTTGGTTGAAGAGCTTTCACAAACTTATATTTTAGAAAAAATGAATGCAACATTGCAAAAAAGATGGAGACTAGTTTTATATTAATATTATTGTATGTCTGCAGATGGAAATGTATTGTTTACTTGTAAATGAAATTCTTTTGTACACTCTTGCAACTCTTTTAGTGTTAATGAAACGTAAAAAAAGAAACTTAAAACTATACCAAACCAAGATGAGTTTGATCTCTTCTACATCTCTACGAGTCTCACGCAAAGCTATTGCATGTTGGAAGTGGAAGACAACAATACCCTAACACCTGTTCATCAATAGCCAGCCAACTTAAAGCACCTGTTTTACTATACTCCAAACAATGATATTGAATCTAACATAAAGTAAGATAAAGAAACAATCCAATCCACTTTGTAAAGCCACGCCCCCAATTAAAGTAACTTCAAACATTTTTACAAATTAAAAAAGAAAAAGAAAGCTTTATAAAAGACAAAATGCACTCAAACCATAGACTAAATAAATATTAAACATAGGAATAATAGTAAAAACTAATTAATTAAAAATAAGAAAAGGGAATATTACTTTCATTGCCTTCCTTTTTCTTTTTCGAATGGATAAGTATTAAAGGTTAGAAGAAGAATATAAGTATACATTCATAAATGCACTTTGTATTTGATAAAATTACATAATTTACCCAACCCACAGTTTCATACTATGTATATAATCTCCATCTCGTCTTTCTCCTTCCAGAACATTGCGGAAGATAACGGAACAGAGTCAGGAGACTATCTCTCTCTTAGTGAGTTAGTTCAACTCATCAATGGCCGCTGCTACTGATAAGCTCGCTCAGCTGAAGACTGCTGTTGATGATCTTAACCAAATCAGGTTATCTTATCGTTCTCAAACTTATTACAATTCGCTCTCTATTAATGTCAACCATCTTGGATTCATGTATTTTACTAATTTGTTGGCGTTTTCCTGTAGCTGTAGTCAGAACGAGAAAAATGGATTCATCAACCTTGTTGCTCGCTATCTCAGGTGATTTCACGCTATCATGTTACTACGTGTTTGTAGGCCATTCATGTCTTTCATCAATATGCCACTTACAGTGGTATATTTCCTTCTGTCGCACTCTATGACTTCTACTAGTCGTTTTTCATTTTCTTTTCTTCTTAATAATCATTCAGAATTTGCTTAGATGCGCGAGATCTTCGGTTTAGTATCATATTATCAAGATCGTGTCTTATTAATAATTACTATGACATAAATGAAGTGGAGAAGCTCAGCAAATCGAGTGGAGTAAGATTAAAACACCCACCGACGAAGTTGTAATTCCTTATGATAGCTTGGCGCCTACTTCTGATGGTAATGCTTTCAATCGTTTGTCTTTCTCCATTACTGAGTTTTCCTTTCTATTCCACCACTATCAGAAGCTTTATCAATTATCTTTTTTGCCTACAGATCCCGCTGAAACCAGGAAACTTTTGGACAAGCTCGTTGTTCTGAAGCTTAATGGAGGATTAGGGACAACAATGGGTTGCACTGGTCCCAAGTATGTCCTTTTTCTCACTGCATTCTTAGAATTTTAATCAAATACATTAAACGTATAGTCTCCATCCCTGGCACATGTCAAGGGGTGCGCCTATCGTACTTGAAACTTAAATGTCAGAGATATAGATTCGCAGGAAAGCATGGAAGTGTAGCAGGCTCACTTTGTAAATTAGGTTCTGATTTCAGCAGCGGTGTAATTCTAACGATTTTCCATAATTCAGGTCTGTCATCGAAGTTCGCAATGGACTGACATTTCTTGACCTTATTGTCATTCAAATTGAGGTTAACTTCGTCTTGCTTTTCCTTTTATGATCTTTTTTTCCCCTTCACTGGCGACTTACAGTTGAACTATTATAGAATCTCAATTCTAAATATGGCTGCAAAGTTCCTCTCATTCTTATGAACTCATTCAACACTCATGAGGATACACTTAAGGTCTGTCCTTGATCTTAATGCTTTCTTTGAATTTTTTTTCTTCTTTTGGTTTCATTTTAGTGATGATCTAACAACTTCTTTTCCTACTTAGATTGTGGAGAAGTACACAAAATCAAATATCGAGATTCATACATTTAATCAGGTGTGTAGAACTGCTGTTTGGGTTGCTTGTCACTATTTCATTGTCGCTCTGCAGATAACATAAAATAAGTAACTATGTTTATCCCCTTGGATTTACACAGAGCCAATATCCTCGTATTGTTGTTAATGATTTCATGCCGCTGCCAAGCAAAGGACAGACTAGCAAAGATGGATGGTATTCATCTATATAATCAATATAATTTTGATGGAGGACGATTTTGTGGATACACAGAATTTGCTGCTTTTGTCCATCTGAATTGTACATTCTATCAGATACCTGCTTGAGATATGGACTCCACCAACTGTTTGGTTCTTAATTTTGTCAGGGAGGGAGGAAGGACTCTAACAAACAATGCATATGAGTTTGTAAACGTGTTAACCCTTTCATAACTTTAGGTGTCATTGACATGGCAGTATACTTATGGCTTGTAGTTGTTGAGATTTGAAAGGTTGAATTAAAAGTTCCCTAATACTTCACCTTTACGGTTTTATCAATTTCAAAGCAGGGTTGATTTGTACCATTCATTTGCTCCAGGCTTTTTATTTGATGGATTATCAATATTTTTACTGAGAAAAATTTGAAATATTTTTGGTGTGTAGTGATGTAGGAACGGTGACACTGTAAATGCTATTTATTGTTGACTGTTTGTCCATGACGTTCACTCTGCGGCTATATTCTTTATGCTCATGATAATTGCTTGCATTTGAAGGTATCCTCCTGGTCATGGTGATGTTTTCCCATCCTTGTATAACAGTGGCAAGCTTGATGCTTTATTATCACAGGTTGGTAGTGTGGTGCAGATTCTTTATTTTCAATAAGATGTTGAGCATTCCTCGCATTAATTGCTTGAAGGGCTTACCTATTTTATTTACGTTTCACATTTTCAGGGCAAGGAGTATGTGTTTGTTGCTAACTCGGATAACCTTGGTGCAGTTGTTGACTTGAGTATCCAAATTCTAGTTTCGTGCTACTATTAGAGTTAAATGGTGAAATGGTTGAAAGTTAAACCTTTAGACCACTATTATCCTTGACTCTATGTTCCAGAAATCTTGAACCATTTAATCAAAAACAAGAATGAGTACTGTATGGAGGTAACAAGATATTATCTCACTTGATTTTTCTTAATAGAGCTTTTTTATATAGTCTCATCCTTCTTGTAGGTGACTCCTAAAACCCTTGCTGATGTTAAAGGTGGGACTCTCATTTCTTATGAAGGGAAAGTTCAGGTACACATTTCTTTGCTATTGTTATATTTTGATCCTGGCTTTTTTTTTTTTTCCCTCTCTTTCCTGGCTTAGGATCATCTGTGGAGACGTTGAATGTGATCAGACCCAACTTATAGATGATTTGCTAGTGTCTGCTGCACTTGAAAAAGTAACCAATAGTGTGCAAACGTTCTAAAATCAAATAACTGCTGATCTAATACATATTTGGAATTGGAACAAAAGGATATACACCCGTTTTAATATTCCTTTTTCCATTTCATAGTGAAACTGTTTGACGTATGTGGTATTTGTATGTCATGTATAGCTAAATCATACTATTTTGTTCATTTGGTTTATTCATATGGATTGGTATCACGAGCAAAGTTGGGAACATGACTGTTTGGAGTCAAACTCTGAATCTTATTTAAACTTTTAAAACTGCTTACTCTCTTAGATTAGTTAACACTGTTTTTGCAAATTCAACACGTTTACAAACTCTTTTAAGAGAAAACCTACAACTTGTGTAAGCAATGCGGCCATGGGTTCCATGTTCCTCCAACACTACTCAGATTGGAAATAACTTTTTATTGATGTTAAAGTTAGAGACGTAATTTCACTACCTATTGAGTTTTAGCTCTTTTGTTTACATTTTAAATTAAGAAAATAAATCCTAAAGATCACCTCGGGTGATGGACTTGGCCCTTTTTGGATTATTTTAAGGGAAACTTTTTCCCCTTGTGGAGAATTGCATGCAATGTATACTGTTCTGCAACTAGTGACAATCTTTCTGATATTTAAAGTGGACAAACATAATTTGAAAGGTCTCTCGTTTTTCTATAACACCCTATATTATTATGTTTTGGTTGAGATTGTGACCAACTATTCCTTTGAAGCTTTTGCCCCTTTTAACTGTTGTCCACATGAATTCTTTAACGGTTCCCTTATAGTAGCCTTGCAGATGATTAATGGTGAGTTGTGTCTCCATCTACTTCCCTAAGTGGATATGCTCTGCTTTTGTCACCCATATTTTTACTCAGCATTTTTTAAACTTCCAAGAATAGTAACATTTCTGCCATTTTTTGTACTCTCAACATTAACTTGAATATTTGGTGCAACTGTCCCTTAAAACCTTGTCAAGCTCCCTACTAAAAAGGTGAAAAGTAGAGTTGCTTCCAGTTTAACTAATGCTTTCCATTATGTGATGCAGCTACTGGAGATAGCCCAGGTCCCTGATGAGCATGTAAGCTTGTGTTCCATCTTTCTTTTCCATTGATAGTCTGCTTTTGTCAACTTCTTCCTATATTCTAGAGCTATTCAAACCATCTGCTGTAACCTGTATATCAACAAACTTATGGGCCCTTGTTGAGGAGACTGTGGCAGCCTTTTTACCTAATCATACTTTGAACCTTAAACCAACAAGCATATCTAACTTTTATGCAGCCTGCTATTCGTTTTTTCAACATTTTCATATATGTGCAACTGTTTTATATTTGAAACAGGTCAATGAATTCAAGTCAATAGAGAAGTTCAAAATTTTCAATACAAATAATTTGTAAGTCAAAATTGTCATTAATTTGTTAGCATTCACTTGATTTATAGTGCTAATATGGATCCTATAACAGGTGGGTCAACTTAAAGGCAATCAAAAGGCTTGTGGAAACAGATGCCCTAAAGATGGAGATAATTCCAAACCCTAAGGTTTTCTTCTGTATCTGCTCTGTCATATGAGGCGATGGAGTCAAAGGTTCAATAATTAGATGGCCAATGAATAGACAACATGAACGTTTTTCTATTTCAGGAAGTGGATGGAATCAAAGTCCTTCAGCTAGAAACTGCAGCTGGTGCAGCAATTAGGGTACTTGTTCACTTACTAATTTATAAGAATTTTTGAATGTCAAATGTGGACTTCATTTGATCTAAAATTTCCACCTCTATGTACCAGTTTTTTGATCATGCTATTGGTATAAATGTACCTCGATCTCGATTCCTTCCTGTGAAGGCAACTTCAGATTTGCTTCTTGTCCAGGTTTCTTTCTTTTATTTTTCAGGTTTATATGTTTGACCAACTGTTTTGACAGGACTAATTAACTCTATTATCTTGCAGTCTGATCTTTACACATTAGAAGATGGCTATATAGTCCGAAATAAAGCTAGAATTAATCCCACAAATCCTTCTATTGAGCTGGGCCCAGAATTTAAGAAGGTGAATTTTAATTTGCTTATTACAGACATTTCATGAGCAAAATAGGTTATTCTTGTTAATATGTTACCCTTCACAGGTTGGGAACTTCTTAAGTCGATTTAAGTCAATACCTAGTATCATTGAGCTTGATAGCCTTAAGGTGGCTGGTGACGTATGGTTTGGTGCCAATATTACTCTCAAGGTATTTGTTTGCAATCTGATTTCTTATCAAATAGTTGTTTCTTCAAATTTCATAGAGGCAACTTATTTGTGTCCATTTTTCATGCTAATTATATGATGAATTAGCATATTATGGCAAGTACAGGAATTTATACTGGTTCATGAGTCGTTGTCTGAGTTGATTGTGCTGCTTGGACTTGCTTTGGTTGATAGTCTAGCTATATAAAAGTAGGTTGATGGCGTAAGGTTGGTAGCTTAGTAGGTATATGATTATGGCTTGCACAAATCATGATTTTTAAATGGTACGGTGGGAAGTGATCACTGTCCTGTCTTTAATTACACTGGAAAGCCAAAGAACTTTCAGAATTGAAAAGCTTCCATTATTTTACTAGCCAAATTGCATGGTGTATTGATAGGAAAATCCACAAGTACATTAAATTTAGTTGCATTAACGGGATCCTAGTAAGATTTTAGCATGAATTGATTCTTCTAATTGTTGCTTTTAATTATTATTATGTTGCAATCTGTTGACCAATCAAGAACTTGGTAACCTAGAAATTAGCAGAATTATGGAATTCAATGAACTTGCTTCTGGTCTGCATGTTGATGTGGAATTTTGTGTTGAATGCTTTTGATATGGCTGGTGTGAAGAGGAAAATGAATGCCAGGGTTGATAGGATGAGTTTAACCGAATTGGCTTTAGGCATGTGGAGAAACTTCACTTGTCAAACAGATGGTACCGTTATTGAAAATGGTGGATCTTCTGTTTCCGTTTCTTACAATTTTCCCTTTTCTTCTGGACTACGATGAGTAGGATCAAAATGTAACAATGATTAAAACTAGCGATGCATGTCTTTAAACTTCCTTGGGTTTAGGCAAATGTTACTTACAGTCATTGGATTAGTTAGAGCTGAGCTTGTGACTTTACAGGTGCTTATTTTTGTTGCTTTACCGTTTCTTTCTTTTTCAGGGAAAAGTGAGTATTGTTGCAAAATTAGGTGCGAAGGTGGAAATTCCCGATGGTGCTGTAATTCAGAACAAGGTAAATCGTTAGAATTGACAGATACCTTTGATAAACGCAGAAGCAGTAACAACATACTCGTTTTACTAATTATTATAATTTCAGGAAATTAATGGCCCTGAGGACCTTTGAGAGAGTATTCTCTTGCCACTTTGCTAAGAGATCTTATACATGGTTCACTCCATACAGCTCCGCTGTAATTTGGTAGGAAAATAAGTGGTTGCAATGTCTAAACTGGGGCAAATATTTTGGCAGCCATTTTCTTTTCTTCTTCACGGGAATAATTGGAAGACTGTATCCTTTTATCATGCGATGAGAGCTTTTGGTTGCTTGAAGCTGAAATCTAGAGTTGCCTAATAAAATATGTAATAAAGCATGATGAGAGCTTTTGGTTGCTTGAAGCTGAAATCTATAGTTACCCAATAAAATATGTAATAAACGATCTTTACCTTACGTAAAGGCTGAATATATCATATCAAAGAGGTTTGTGGATTGTGGTGGATAGTAATTGTGGGAGTCGCACAAGTAAATGCAAGATATTTGACATCTTAGCTAACCAGCCCTCGTACTATTTATGTATTAAGATCAGAGAATGTGTGAAAGCAAGGCAGAAAAGATGTATGTGACTAAATTTGTCACTTGGTTGAATTTGTTGAGTGACATATTTTTGACTTTGGAGAAATATGAAAATTGAGGAGCTTAAGTTATAAAAGAAGGTTTAAGACAAAAAATTTAATACCCAATTAATTAGTCTATTGTAATCGCAAAATAACTTGGTTGAATTTGTTAGTGACATATTTTTGACGTTGTAGAAATATAAAAATTGAGGAATCGAGGGGCTTCCTTAAGTTATAAAAGAAGGTTTAAGACAAAAATTCTTTGTTTGTAATATTTTACTTGTATTATTTATTTGAAATAGTGAAACATTAATTTAGTATTGTTTAAAGACTAGACATAATTGACCGAATTTTATTAAATTTTGGTATTCTATTTAATAGCTATTGTCAAGTATAGTTATGGTAAATTATTGTGTTATTAAATTATGTGTCTAATAATATTCTATCTAGTAAGATTAAGTGGATCATTTGATACCCCTTTAGTCTTTTATGGAAATTTACATGGTATGATTTTTAGTACATTTGTTCACATTTCATTCACCAACATAATAGTGCTTGAGATGAATTTGTTATTTTTTTTGGTAAAGATGAATTTGTTATTATTGGTAGGAATTAACACGAGTTTACGCAATAAGTCATACCAGAGCCAAGGTTTCCTCTTAATATGCTTTGTGATTGTAACATAGTCTAATATTTCACATCATAAAAGATTTCCTTGAATTTTTGGCATTTTGCATCGACGACTATTGAATAGAGATTATAGCAAAGATGATAGAAGATAGACAAAATTTCATGCCATCCGTGTCAACTGCGCCTTTCTTGTCTATTTTGGCGAGAACTACAATGACAAATGCAAGGTTTGTAGTGGGGATTTTTTATGGTACGAGTCATTTTGGCGTGTGATAAAATGAGATTCAAGACGCTTCCTTTCAACAAGGCCTTGACATTGTCATTGAAGAAAAAAAATCAGATGATCTTGAGGCAAAAGATTAGAAGACTAAATCGTTTGATATGTGATACAATTCAATCATGTCTTTTTGGAGAGTTTATGATTTCTTGAAAGAAACTTCTGTATATAAATTATGGAACGCATTGGAAATTTTTTTTAAAAAGAAAAGTAGCTAGAATAAACTCCATATGAAGAGGAGACTATCTCGTTTCTTTTATGTTCTAGGTACCACTATAAATTATCAAATCATTGATTTTAATCAGTTAGTCACTAAATTAAGGAATCTGGATGTGACATTTTAAGATGAAGATCTGGCTTTGATATTGCTAAGATCTCTTCTTGAGAAGTTTGAGTTTCTTGAAATTACTTTACTATATGGGAAGGTTGCTGTCTCTTAGTGAAGTTACAGTTGCTTTGTACAATCATAAATTGAGAAGGAAGATAAGGAAAAAAACGTACAAATGGACCAGTGAAAGCTTTGGTGATCAAAGGTCATTCATAGAACCAAACTAAAGGAAAGAATGGGAGATCAAAGTCGAGAACCAAACTAAGCAAAGATAAATATACCATTTGTCGGAACAAAAGGCACTGGAAGAAGGATTGTCTTAAGATTAAAAATAAAGGCAAACTTGATAAAGGAAATGTTTTTGCAGATTCAAATATAGTTGAGTGTAATGATGAAGATTCAATTTTTTCACTTGCTGTTACGTTATCAACTAGCTCTACTAGTGCATGGTTGCTTGATTCATGATGTAGTTATCATATGTGTCCCAATATGATTGGTTTTATGATTTGAGAGAACTAGAAGATGGAATTGTTTACACAACAAATGACTTCCCTTTTACCACACTTGAGATTGGTTCCATTTGTTTGAGGAATCAAGATGGATCAATCAAAATCTTGACAGATGTTTGTTATGAGCTAAGTCTATCGAAAAATCTCATTTCTTTAAGGGCCTTAGAAGAAAAGGGGCTTAAGGTGGGTGCAAAATATAAAGTAATGAAGATCATCTCTGGCGCACTTGTGGTATTAAAGGGAGTACAGAATAATAATATATTGTTCCATTATCTAGGTACTATTGTTATTGAAATAGTAGCAGTAACAACTTCTAGTGATGAGAAGGAGCTAGAAGCAACCAGGTTATGACATGTGCACTTAGGGCACATAGGTGAAAAAAAAATCCTTGAATCACTTAATAAAGCAATGATTGTTGAAAGGTGTGAAGACTTGTAAAATGGATTTTTGTGAGCATTGTATCAAAGGGAAGAAGACAAGGGTAAAATTTGGAACAACAATGCATGATACTAAAGGATTTTGGATTATGTTCACTTTGATGTGTGAAGCCCTTGCAAGGTAGCTTCTTTAGGAGGAAAACACTATTATGTGACCTTTGTTGATGATTTTTTTTGGAGAGTATGAGTGTATACTATGAAGACTAAAGATAAAGTGCTAGGAGTTTTCCTCAAATGCAAGAAGATTATGAAAACTTATATAGGTAGAAGGATCAAACATCTTCATAGAGATAATGATGGAGAGTATAAGAGTGATCCATTTTTAAAAGTTTGAGAAGATAAAGGCATTGTCAAACACTTCAC
The DNA here is from genome assembly GCA_027479065.1 of Erythroxylum brevipes. Taxonomy (NCBI): domain Eukaryota; kingdom Viridiplantae; phylum Streptophyta; class Magnoliopsida; order Malpighiales; family Erythroxylaceae; genus Erythroxylum; species Erythroxylum brevipes. The sequence continues at coordinate 1,272,102 of JANIHY010000007.1, read as the reverse complement.
AGTTAGGGATATATCACAACAAAATGAGTGGCAGAAAGTATGAACCAGACATTACTGAGGAAAGTTAGGCATATATTGTCCAATGCTAGGTTGGGCAGAGAATGGACTGAAGTTGTTACATATGCTTGCCATCTCATCAACCACCTACCATCTAGTGCTTTTATTGGTAAAATGCTATTAGAAAAATAGTTTAGAAAACCTACTATAGATTATGATTCCTTACATGTGCTTGATTTCACTGCTAACTATCATGTTCAAAGTTAGATCCAAGTACAAAGAAAACAATTTTAATGGGGATCATCTCTAGTTTGAAAGGATGTTATCTTTGATGCCCAAAGTCAAAGAAAATAATTTTTAACAAGGACGTTACCTTTAATGAATCTACCATGTTAAGAAAGAGGACAATTGAAAATATTAAACAAACAAATATTACTCTAAAACAGATGGAGTTTAAAATAAGAATTATTACCCTAGCAAATAATGAGGCACATGTAAAAACTCCTGTGGTAAAAGAGTAGTCAGATGAAGAAGAGGTTCTAACACAAGAACCTCCACAGCAATAATTACCAATTGCATTGAAAAAGCCAAAAAGGAATACTCAAATAACTGTTCGTTATGTTAATATGACGGCTTATGAATCTTCAATTGAAATTGATGACATTTCTTCCACTTATAAGAAAGTAGTCCAAAATTCAGAAGAAGATAAGTGGAGAATAGTTATGAATGAAGAAATACAATCTCTTCATAAGAATTAGACGCGGAAGCTAGTTAGTCTCCCAAAGGAAAAGAAGACAATTGGATGCAAATGGGTATATCCAAACAAAGATGGATTTCCTTACAAGAATGATGTTTGTTATAAAGCAAGACAGCTTGCAGCAATCTTTGAGGCAGTTGTACAAGTGATTTGACAAGTTTATAATGGGACAGGAGTATATAAAAAATAAATACGATCACTTTATGTATTTTCGCAAGCTATAAGATAGATCCTACATCTATCTTCTCTTGTATGTTGACGATATGGTTGACAACTTTAAAGAATTTAAAAGAAATTGAAAGATTAAAGATTCAGTTGAATCATGAGTTTAAAATGAAGGATCTAAGTGAAGCCAAGAAGATTCTCGACATAGAGATAAGCAGAGATAGGGAATTGGGGAGACTTTGATTGATTCATAAACAATATCTAAGAAAGGTACTAAAATGTTTTGGCTTGAATGAAAAGTCAAAGCCTGTCAATACTTCGCTTGCTTCTCATTTCAAGCTCAGTTCATCTTTATCTCCAAAGAATGATGAATAATTGGAATACATGCTAAAAGTATCATATGCAAATGTTGTTGGTAGCTTGATGTATACTATGGTGTGTACAAGGCCCAACATTTCATAGGCAATTAAGGTTATAAACAAGTATATGCATAATCCTAGAAAAGAATAATGACAAGCTATAAAATGGATTCTACGGTACATTTTGAACACCATAGATGTTAGTTTAGTATTTCAACGGGATAAGCAAGACAGTCAATGTGTAGTTGGATATTGTGATTCCGATCAACTACTAGCTATGTGTTTACTCTTATAAAGGCACTAGTCAATTAAAGGTCTACCTTATAGTCAATAGTTACTTTGTCAACTATGGAAACAGATTATATGACAACTATAGAGGTTGTAAAGGAGACAATTTTGGTTCAAGGATTGCTAGGTAAATTATGGGTTCAACAGAAGCAAATCGAAGTGCATTGTGATAGTCAGAGTGATATCCTTTTATTAAAGAACTATGTTTACTATGCAAGGATGAAGCATATTGATGTCCATTATCACTTTGGACGAGAGATTCTAAAAGAAGGTGGAGTAGTAATTTAGAAGATTAAGACCACTGAGAATCCTATTGATATGTTGACAAAGGTGATGATTGCGATCAAGTTCTAACATTGTTTGGACTTGATCAATATTACTATAAATTAAAGATGAGCATTTTGAAGCACATTTGAAGATATTACTAAAGATGAGTTTTGTAAGAGATTTGAAAATGGACAATACGCTAAGGTGAAGGATTATTGAGTTATATATTTCCCACGTTGGAGAAACATGAAAATTGAGGAGTCTCCTTAAATTATAAAAGAAGGGATCCTTCAACTTTATTGAATATCCCAAAATTGCCTATCTTTTCTTAAGACAAAAATTCTCTCTCTCTCTCTCTGTAACATTTCACTTGTATTATTTATTTGAAATAGTGAAATATTAATTTATTAGTGTTCGAGGACTAGGCATAATTAGTTCAATCTCATTAAATTTTAGTATTCTTTATTTGTCTATTCAATAGCTATTGTGGAGTATAGTTGTAGTGAATTATTATGCTATTAAATTTCACATTCTTAGGAAAATTCTATATAAGATGATATGAGTTTTAAGTGAGATCGTTTATGACCCCTCAAATTTTTGTATGGTGTGTACAAGGCCCAACATTTCATAAGCAGATGAGGTTATGAGCAAGTATATGCATAATCCTAGAAAGAAACATTGACAAGCTATAAAATGGGTTCTACAGTATATTCTAAACACCATAGATGTTGGTTTAGTATTTCAGTGGGATAAGCAAGGCGGTCAAGGTGTAGTTGGATATTGTGATTCTGATCAACTACTAGCTATGTGTTTACTCCTATAAAGGCACTAGTCAATTAAAGGTCTACCTTATAGTCAATAGTTACTTTGTCAACTACGGAAGCAAATTATATGACAGCTATAGAGATTGTGAAGGAGACAATTTTGGTTCAAGGATTGCTTGGTAAATTACGGGTTCAACAGAAGCAAATTGAAGTGCATTATGATAGTCAGAGTGCTATCCTTTTATTAAAGAACTATGTTTACTATGCAAGGACGAAGCATATTGATATCCATTATCACTTTGGACAAGAGATTCTAGAAGAAGATGGAGTAGTAATTTAGAAGATTAAGACCACTGAGAATCCTATTGATATGTTGACAAAGGTGATGATTGCGATCAAATTCTAACATTATTTGGACTTGATAAATATTACTAAAAATTAAAGATGAGCATTTTGAAGCGCATTTGAAGATACTATCAAAGATGAGTTTTGTAAGAGAATTGAAAATAGAAAATATGCCATTGTGAAGGATTATTGAGTTATATATTTCCCACATTGGAGAAATATGAAAATTGAGGAGCCTCCTTAAATTATAAAAGAAGAGCTCCTTCAACTTTATTGAATATCCCAAAATTGCTTATATTTTCTTAAGACAAAAATTCTCTCTCTCTCTCTCTCTTTGTAACATTTCACTTGTATTATTTATCTAAAATAGTGAAATATTAATTTAGTAGTGTTCGAGGATTAGGCATAATTAGCTCAATCTCATTAAATTTTAGTATTCTTTATTTGTCTATTCAATAGCTATTGTGGGGTATAGTTGTAGTGAATTATGGTATTATTAAATTTCACATTCTTAGGAAAATTTTATCTAAGAAGATTTGAGTTTTAAATGAGATCATTTGCGACCCCTCAAAATTTTCTTGAAAATTAATCGAGTTTATGCAACAAATTTAAGAGCATAAATTTGACATTTAGTGAAGGTTTTTAAATTACATAAATGAATCTAAAGTAAAACAAGTCTAAACCACAAAATATGATTAACATGAAACATACAAATATCCTGGGCTTGGCTGAAGCACCAAAGATTAACATTAAAAAATTAAATTTGTCATGTCCCCTCTCATTTTAAACTACTCCATACTAGAGCAATTGAGAGCAACCCTAATCTTGTGGACAGTGGAGCTGATGAGGGTATTAACAGTTGCCACAGATTCCATGTTGAGCTCTTTGGTGGAGGTGGAAACTAGTATCTGAAAAGCCAGTGTGAGGAGAGAACCATATGATGATGATGAAGATGACGCGGATGATCTTCCTCCGTTTGATGATGAAGAAACTCCAGCTCCACCAAATATCTCTGAGCGGCCATCATCGGAGATTATGAACCCTGACGGAAGGATGGGAATGACAGACGAATCTTTTCCATTGATTGCTAAATTCATGGTTGGGATGTCAATTGGAGCATATACGATGATGGATCCGAGTGGGTCTTTGTTGCTCTCTTGGAGCATCATTATGTTGTTCTCCGTTGGCACAAATGGCTGTATGCATTATAATTTAAGCAATGAAGATCAAAACTTTGTTAAGCCACTTGAAAAACAATTTCACTTTTACGTACACGAATGAGGGAAATGCAGTTCCCAGGATCATTTCCAGTGGAGATGTGGCCGATTTCGTGGACAGGATTGCCGTTGGTCAGAATATCCCACTGTTTGTTCAACACAAATATTATTCATTTATTATCAGAGCAAAGCAAAGCAAGATAATATTATTGTACCTGTAGTCTTGTTCTCTGGTCAGTGAAGAAATCAAAGACACGTTGATGCAGAAGAGGAAGCCATAGTGAAGTGGCTGCACTAACAATGGTACCACCTGGCTGCCCTCTCCCTGTGCTTTGGCGAACGGATACACGAACCCCACTGTTGTTGATCTCACACAGTTGCGGAAAGTCCAACTTGCCTGACATGCTCAGTGCTGCACAGAAGTTCTTCACCATCCTGTGTGCCAGTTCCATTACACTCCTTCTACCTTCTGCCGAAGTAATCACTGCATGTGTCCAAGAACATCAGCATGTGCTGATTCTATTATCAATATAATCAACCTTGTTTTATGTGCTACCTGAGCCTCCACCTACTTCCGGGTGAGTAGGTGAAATTTCCCTGGAGAAGAATACTAATCTCTCACACATCCTTTGCAGGTTAATAACCATTCTATGAGCTCCATATGCAGGCCCATTACTTATGAGATCCCTGTAAAGGCGATGCGTTTGCGTTTTGTCATCAACTTCGACATGTTCCACCCATATAACCTGCCATTTTTTTCATGTATATGTAATTTTGGTATAGAAACATCACCTCATGGGATAAACATGGTTAAAAAAAAAGGAACGGCGGAGCTAGCATTGTAATGATATAAGGCACCTTAGAGCAACCATTAGGCATCTCCTGAATCATGACTCCTGACGGAAGCCTCCAAGAGCGTGGCGGCGATATGTTTTCGTTCAATGAGTCGTAGGAGACATCAACGATCACCCATACTCCAAGCTCAATTCGTTGACAATGGCGAAGGAAGTAAAACTCCCTAGGTGGAACCAGAGGTGACAGTATGTGCATTTGGCCGTGCATCTGAAGTTAATATCTTTCAGCCTTAGCACACACACAACATTTTCCTTCCTTCAAATATTTCCTACAATTTGACAAAACATACTTACCACCTGCAATGAACCACCTCTGTCCACTGACATTCCAGGGTCAAAAACTCCAATCGTTCTCGCACTTGTGACAATTGTTGGGAAAAGATCCACCCATTTGTCCTAGAAATTCAAAACGCAAATGCATTCAGTTCAACTCTATCTAGAAATGGATTTGATGGGAAAAAGAAAAAAACAAACGATAAAGAGTTGACGCAGCCACTAACCGAATCTAAGATCATTTCCACCAAGTTAACAGCATTCATGGTCACAATTCCCCAGTACTTGGATGACTCGAGACGTGCAGTCGAGCTCCTGAAGTGACTGACCCTAGGGAACACTTTGTCATAGCTATCTCGGTCAAGTTCATATCTTTCACTAGATGAGGGCTTGATCCAGAGAGGCTCATTAACCCGCAAAAGCCTTATCAATTCATCCAAAGCACCAGCAGCAGTCTCAGATATGAGTGCTCTCTCCATCTCTGACATTCCCTTAACTTGGTAAACCGATAGAATATTATTTTCAGGAACTCTTGAGTTCAGTTCATTATCACCTCCTGAGCTTCCAACCCTTTGGTTAGCTAGACCCGGTGGCAGTATATTTAATATTGATCCTGAAGCAGGCAGCAATGCATCAATTTCTGATATTGGTTTTCCAATGTACTTGGCAAGAAGGCTGGTCACCTTCTCGTGCTGCATAATGAGTCATTTTCAAAATATAATTAGTCACAGTTTGATTAGGTTATAGTTTACACTGATCCAAATATATAGAACAGAGAGTCAAAAGTAACGTTTAAGATTTGGCAGACTAGCCTCCTCTTTCAACTGGGCGTTCTCTAACTGTAATTTGCGCAAACTACGTTGGGCTTCTTCTTCACCAAAAGGAGGGCCTCCACAAGCTGGGCAAATGACTTTCTTCAAGGCTTCTTTAATGGCTAGATTCTCGCACTGTATCCGTTCGTTCTCTGTCCTAAGTATAGAGTTATCAGCTCGCTCGTTCTGGGCCTGAAAAAGTACACATGAACATGCAAAGATCATCCAATCTTTATCAGACACATTGAAAGAATATCAAAACTCAAAACTTCAATCGCGAATGCGAATCCAAGTCCACACCTTTGTTTGAGTTCTCTTGTTCTGGAACCAAAATTTGATCTGTCTACATTCAAGGCCTAGTTCCCTACTTAAATGGCGTCGTTGATTTTCGTCAGGGTGTGGACAGTCCTGGAAAAAACTTCAACATGCAAACAGAAAACGCCATTAGCATCCAATAATTCACCACCGTACTTAAATGCTTTGCATTCCTTTCTCGTTAATTACCGTGATTTCAATGTTCATTGCATGCGTTATGAATAGGATCAATAATCGTATCAAGCATCAAACTATTCTAAGAAATAATTAAGTCTTTGACGTTCATTTGATACATAAAGAAAGAAATGAATAAATCAAGCAATGTTGTTAAGGAAAATCAAGCCATTTAAGCAAATAATTAAGCACATTCTACCATTAAGAAAAGATTGAAAGACAGGAGAGGAATTGAATAAGAGATCATTTTATGATCTTGAGAAATATGACTATACACAATTTTTTTTAAAATGACCTTTTACTAATTATTGTGTAATTGATTTGTATCAAAACCCTAAATACTAAACAAAAATCATAACACCAAGATTTTGACTAGAAGGTCATCTATGTAATCATGATTAAGTGTTTATTTAAAATTGATACAAATACATTCTCAACTGACATAAAAGGTAGTATTAACAACATTACAGTCATAATTGCAATATTAAAATTTCACTTAAAGCTTTACAAAATGGTAATAATTTCTTCTTTGGAGGTAGGAAAGTTGCATAAAATCAATAAAATCTAGCTATATTCAAATAGATATAATTATGATTAATCAAGCACCGTAATTTAATTATGAATTGAAGGAACTCACGCTTCAAGACGTTGAATTTGATGAGAAGTATGGCGATGGTAAGTCTTTTTCCCCCTTGGAGAGTGAGAATAAGCTTCTTGTTCATCACCTGAGGCACCCCCAACACCACCGATCACAAAATCCATCTCTAAACAACGAGTGTATGATCACTAAACGCTTTCTTATTATCAAATAAAAGCTACTTTTCTCTCGATATATATTCTACTCAAGAGCATTTATGATAACATATCATATCATTAACATACATATATAATTTTAGACTTATTCTAAATAAGGATAGCTATTAAAGCCAAACCAACCTAACAGAGGGAAATATCTGTATTTGGATTTCTCTGGATTTGTTATTTGAAGTTTGGATTGTCTTGTTTGTGAAGATTTTTGTTGTAACATTTATCACATGAACTATTTTAATTCAATCATAATGACAATAACATAATGCAAAGTCAACATAAGTCAAAGTTGGTGAAAAGCTACCAAATATGGAAAAGTTTGATATGATTTACTATGCTTCTAGTGTTCATAGTCAATTCCCAATTAATCAAGTGAATATGCAAAGAACTTCCACAGGTACTCTCTTTGCAGCTTTGTCGGTTAATTTTCATCAGGTGATTATTAACGAAACTAGACAAATGAATTTCTTAAAATAAGTTGATAAGTTGATATTATATATTCATTGGCATTGATGTTAATGAAACAATAATGATTCTATACGAAGAGTTCAATAAATAAATGTAGCCTTTTGCATATCTACTTAATGAAATTATTAAGAGTTTGGATAGTGGGGTTGCTCTTAGCTTTGTTATTTTATTTTTTACTTATTTGATTTAATACTTTTATATAACTGAAAATTACTTATTTATTTATAATTTTTTGATAACTATTATAAATAAAGAGGAAATACTTTTTTTCTATGTATCTAATATTTGATTAATCTTTAGTATAACTATCCCATCTAATTAGTATATGTTATATATGACTCACATATAAGAATATGCAATCTTGAATTTTTGAGATAAAAATGCATGTTTTTTATAAGTCTTTTAAGTGGGCATGAATTAGGCAATGGGTATGGTCGAGCGCATATTCTTTCTAAAAATTAGAGGTGAAAGTATGAGTTAAAGACACAAGCACGTATGACAGAGGTGTTTATTTGTATCTAAGTGCAAAGTGAAATTGAAATTTACCATATTCTTGAAAAACAGTTGTTTATCTTAAGACATATTACATTCTTATAAAAATAATTCAATCTTAAGGAAAGTAGATCTTAAGAAATTTAAGAACCATAAATGCACATCTAGATGGTAAGAACTTCAAGTTGATATATATGAGGTACCCAAAGGTTTAAGAAATATATAATTCAAAATGAACTAGTAGGATATGTCTTCCCACTAATATTATAAATTAATGACTAGTTAGAAAGAATAAGCATAATTGGATTTAAATAGAGCATAAAATAATTTCATGCATTATATCAAATCGAAATTAGATGATGAAATAATTGAATTATACATCGTAACAATACATGGATAGATTAAGTTAAACTAATTTAATAGTCTTAATATTTGAGTGGTTATGACATGTTGTTAGACTTCAATTTTAATCTATGATTAGTTATAGTTTAATTAAATATAAGATTTTAATTTTAATTTTACTAAAAGGAAACCCTGGTCTTTCTCTAAAAAAAGGAAAGACTTAAGGGAGTTAACACTCCTTTTAATCTCTCTCAAAAGTTAAGTTATCTTTTCTTTACTATATGAATAATTGGACATTTAAAAAGCTTGTGATTAACAGTTTCATCAGAGAATAAATGTTCTTATGTGATATTAAATAAGGTTTGTTCTTCACTCTTTTATTTCCTAATTCATATTTGTACTGCATTTGTGGTTTGGTCCTATAATATTTCCTAACAATAACAAGAGAATCAAGAAGAACAAAATGAACGAGAGAAAATAGATGTGGTAACAAACATGAGAAGGGATAGTGGAAAAATAGAAACATAAAGTGTGAGAAAGCATATAACAACCAACAAAGAGAGTGAAAATAAGTACCTAGTTAGAGAGAGAGAGATGAGAATCTAGAGGGAGGGGCTACTAAAAATTACTTAATATTCTTAAAATTTGCACTGCATTTTCTTGTTTTAGAATTTTATCATATACTAAAAGCAAAAAGGAGCTTCCTTCTATAACTTGTGCTCTTCTTCTTTATAGGAGGTGTGGTTTCTCTCTTGATCTTGAAGCTACTCCTTATCAATTTCTTTTTCAAAAATAAATTTATCTTGTGCATCTTGTAATGTTGAACTCTCGTCAAATGTGTTCAAGTCAGAAATCACTAAAGAGAATTTGGTTACCCTATTTTCATTTAAAGGATTGTGGCAATGTATAAAATGTTAAATTATTGTTGATATATACTTTAAAGTAATATAATCTTGGTTTGGTTGGTTTAGGCATATTGATGTTATCAATTAATGTCATTGTTTGTTCACAAAATCTAATATTTGGTATTAAAGCCAAGTCCATAAGTTTTGAAATCGTCTTCTCTCTCTTTTAAAAAAAAGTTTTTAGTCATTTTTACACCAAATTTTTAAAATTTTCATAAAATATAGGTATACTCTTTTTGGGAAACAAATATATCTCACGTGTATATATATGGCCAAATTTTAAGTGTTAAAAATATCAAAAAAATT
>JANIHY010000007.1:1249694-1259813 GCA_027479065.1 Erythroxylum brevipes | reverse complement strand
GGAATATTGGTATAAGTAAGGCTATGTGTGACTTAGGAGCCTCTATTAATGTGATGCCTTTATCTGTTTATACCTCCCTGGGTCTTGGTCCATTAACTAGTACTGGAGTTATAATTCAATTGGCGGATCGATCGATTGTCTTGATGTCTTCACTGGTGGTTTCTTCATTGATGTTTGACAGATTATTGGCAATGATATTACTAAGGCTACTCAAGAGTCTTTTAGCTTTAGTAAAATGTCTAAGTATTTCAGCAGTACCTGTCTTGCTTTAATTCATGAAGTAGACAATCCTACTTTTGCTTCATATTTTCATCCCATAGCTTGTTGTACGAATTTTTATTAATGCATCTTTAAAGTTCTTTGTGATAGATTGCAGTGTTTCTTGCCTTACCTTGTTTCTCATAACCAAGGTGCTTTTTTAAAGAATAGAAGTATTGTGCATAGCATCCTGATTTGCCAGGATTTAATCAGACTTTATAATAGAAAATTAGCTTCTTCTCGATGCCTTATAAAGATTGATTTGAGGAAGAATTATGACACAAAGCACTGGGACTTATTCAGGATATGATTATTGGATATTGTTTTTCTGAAAAATTTATCAGATGGATCATGTCATATGTTAAGTCCACCATCTATACCATTACTGTGAATGGTGCTTCTCATGGCTATTTTGAGCGGACAGTGGGTATTAGATAGCATGATCCTGTCTCCCCTCTTCTTTTTGTCTTAGTGATGGAATTTTTGTCTCGAATTTTAAAGATTGTCAACCTGTTGGAAGACTTTAGGTTTCACCCTATATGTAAAAAGCTTTCTCTCACCCACATTTGTTTTGCCAATAATCCAATACTTTTCTACGAGGCTAATATTGCTTCAGTCTATATAATCATACAAGGCTTTGATTATTTTTCTAATGTTATTGGATTGTGTGCTAATAAAACTAAATCAAATGTTTATGTGGCTGGTGTATCTATTGAATGCAAACAGAAAATCCTTATGCTTACTGGTTTTCATAAAGGTTTTTTTACTCTTAAATTTCTAGACGTACCCCTATCTCCTAAAAAATGGAGTAAAACTGACCGTTGCATATTGGTTGAGAAGATTACAAAAACGATTCAAAGCTGGGCTTCTAGGAATCTCTCTTATGCTGAAAGAGTATAATTAATTAATTTAGTGCTACTCTCCCTTTACACTATTAAGCAGGTATATTCATTCTCCCTTCAAGGTGATTAAGCAAAGGAAAATGTCGATATTTTCTTTAGGGAGCCTCTAACATAAAAAGAAAGCCTAGTTTGATTACTTGGGATGAAATTTGCAGACTTAAAACTCAGAGTGGACTTAACTTCAAGGATTACAAGACAGTGGATTTGGCTTTGCTTGGTAAACATATCTGGTCTGTATCTATAAAATAAGATGTTCTTTGGGTGAAATGGGAAAATGGAATTTATCTTAGAGGAACTGATTTCTATTCTTATAAGCCTAAGATGGACTGTAGTTGGTACCGGGTTAAACTTAATAAGGTAAAAGAGAAATTTTGACGTGTTTAAAACAACAATGGTACATAGAAAAGTAGTAGTGTTGTTTATATTGCAACTCATGGTTATGATCTGCTGAGAAGGAAAACTCAGAAGTGCAGATACACAAACATTATTTGGGGCAAATTAAATGTGCCTAACCATTGTTTTATTGCATGGCTTACAACTATTAATAGACTAGTAATAAAAGATAGAATGCACCATCTTGGATTCCTGTAAGGCACTATGAAGTGCCTTCTGTGTGATTTTGAAATGAAACCATTTATCATCTTTTCTTCATTTTTCCTAGAACACATGCTATCTTATTGGCTATTAGGAGATTGATTGGTTTGCATTCCAATCAATCAACACTTCGACGCTGCTTTCACTGGATTGATAAATGCTAGAAGTCATAAGCTATCAAGTATCTTTTAGCTGCTAGCTTATCTACTGTGATTTATTTCATGTGGTAGGAAAAAATTTATGCTTAATTTAGGAAAAGAATTAGATGTAATAATAACATTATAAAAGAGATTAAATTATATGTTAGATGCAGATTTTTAGACTATTATGGTTAAAAAATGTAAGTCTAATAGTGTTTTCTTTCAGAATTTATGAAACTACATTCATTAGAGTGAAAGATATAAGGAACCGTACCTAGTAGGTGGCTTCATTCTTTCAGTACATATAGTGTGTATACTTTTGTTTGTTCGGTAATATCAATATAGTTGTTACCAAAAAAAATATTTAAGAGGAATTTTATGCATGTTTACCAAATTGGGATAGATCTAATTTCATTTTGTTCCAGCCTAAAAACCAAATCCCCCTTCTTAAAAAAATGGCTTACCTTATATGTGCCAGGGCCCTATGTACGGTATCTTCCCTATTGGGTCCCGTTTCCAGAACCCAACTCTTGAAGAAAACCATAACTATTATCACTTCATTTTCTTGCTCTGATACCACTCAATGTTGGATCCCGCTTATTTCCGGAATCCAACTTTTATACGAAATCATAAAGCGTGTGAGTAGAATTTCCCGTCAAACAAGCGTGGGAAAAAACCAAAGAAATCAAAAAGCTTAAGGTCAAAACTCTTAACTCCAACATCATTCAAGCAATCCAATTTTCAATTGGAATTCATCCCACACCCAAACCTCAATTCATATGATTCTTCATATTCAAAAACGCCTTATCACTCACCACAAATCCTACCTTTCTTTTCCATAATTCACCTATTAATAAATCGTAACAATTTATATTCAAAGTTCATCAACTCAACTCATACCATTCATACACAATTCATATTTCCTCAACATCATAAGATAAATGTTTACAAACTTTAATGGCATTCCAAGCCATATTACAACATCAATATCAAAAATCCGAATACAAAAGATACAAAACCCCAAAATTCTCAAATATATGTCTAAGGTCTTATTCTTACAACAATCTAATTTAAAATACAACATATGCATAATCAAATGGATTCCTTGTCTTTCTTTCATCCGATCTCCTTTTCGTCACCTGGAGATGGGAATGAAAGGGGGGTGAGTTTTACAACTCGTGGGTGACATGTTTATAGTCAATAACAAGCAAAACCATTGAAATTATTCCTTTGTCATAGAAAATTCTTATTAAATCATAAAACACATAGTTCTCAACTTCTCAAATAAACTCACAATTCTAGTTCAAAACTCGTAATTAAAACCTCGTCACATAAACATTTCATAAACAATTAGCCATCAAAGCATAACATTCAGTTATGCATCATTCATAACAAATTGAATATGCAATGCACAATAAATGGCTCAAGAGCTCCGTGGGACAAAACGGATAAATCGAAGTTTAAACTGTGAACAAAACGAGTTCATTTTCAGATCTCGTGGGCCACAAGTGGGCAGTCGGGAAAAGGCTTTACGTCGACGTGCACGTGACTACGAAATGTTACTCTCTTGCCCAAACAAAAGCACATAATCACAGCTCACAATCATTTGTGCATATTCACAAAAATTCAAATCCAATCAATTTAGCATATACACAAATATAAACAAATTCTTAAAATCATTGAGAAGCAATATATGAACATTAACAAACTAATTGAAATCGTTTCATTCTTTTGATTTGGAAAAACTTTAATAGTTCATTATTCAATTATAAACATGAAACTCACCTTATTTCCTTGCTTAATACTTGTTCAAAAGCCTCTACTCTCTTTGCTCCTCTTTCCTCTTTTGATTTCCTTCATCAAAGGTAAAATTTCCAAATCAATAAGAATCCAAAATTGAGATGACCCATAACACATAATTACAAAATTGATCTTAGAAAACTTAAACCCATACTTTTTTTAAGCTATCTAAACCAAAACCTTTTCATAAATCCAACAAATCAAACATGCCCTTACCTTGATCCTTCACCAAATGAGGAGTTTCTTGGCTCATATGGAAGCCCTAATCTTCTTCCACTTTTTTCCTTCTTGAATCAACTCAAAATCACTCTTGAAAGCTTAGAAAAAAAGAAACCCGAACTTCCTTCTTCTTTTCTCCAAAAACCGTAACTCTCCTTCTTCTCTCTTTTCTTTGGTTTCTTTTCTTCCTATTTTCATTCTTTCTTCCTTCTTTTAAAAGCCAAAACCTTCTTATTACAATTACGCCATATTGAGTGAATAATGTCCAAAATACCCTTACATGTAAGCCTTGTAAACTTAATGCTTAAGTGTTCTTCCCAAAAATGCCCTCATACATTCACACTCTTGATACTTAATTCAACTAATCCATATTTTAAAATCCAACCAACATCAACATAATAAAAACTCCAAATAAACTAATTAATCTAGTAAGACCTCAAAATTATTTAAAATCATGCTTAACTTCTTCCAAAAACAAGACCTCATTTTAATCATGCAATTGAAGATATTTGATAACACTTCCTTCTAAAGAATTGTTCCTCATTGTCTCAATTTTCCAAAGACATCAAAATCATTCAATTTGATTCAATAGTCCAAAAGTTATACCCCAAACCTTTTCGGACTATTCTTATACCAAAACATTATCCTGCGCTTGACATCCATCCAAACATTGACACTCTTAGAGACTGAATCAAAACTCAATTTCATTAGAAAATTTGTATCCTTATATCTCTATTTTAATCCAAATCAAGAATCAACTCATTTGGATGACTTGAGCAAAATTTATGCCCAAAATACTTTTAGCTCTTATTAATCCGAGACTGAACACTATACCCAAATTCAATTCAGAAATTTAAACTCTTAGGGGTTGAATTGAAATTCGTTTCCTTCACATAATTTATAGCTCCATGTCTCTATTTTATTTTGAAGAAAGAATCAACTCAATTGGATCTCTACAAATCGAGATATCGTCAAAATACTGAATCATATTCAGTGAGATAACACCAGTTCATATGATTGAAGAACACACTCACTGTACCCGTCTCACTCTTTTCACTCAATCTCTCTCCATAAGTTTTAGATAGCTTCTATTATTGGTGGAGATGTAGATAAAACTCTTAAAAATCCCATGGTTTGAGAATCAGGTCGTTTGGAGGTCTAGAGAAGAAGTTATGGCCAAAAGACTCCAACACGTTTATGCCCTCACTTGAAATGTACATGTCTCAGTATGAATCCTATAGCTTTTTCTATAGATGTCAGATTGACTTGGTTTTTATACCATTAGAAAGAGGACTTATATATCTATAACTTCTATGAAGACCTCAAAGTCCAATTCTATTGTCTAACTTTAGTATCATCTCACTTTGCTTTCGTTCACTTTCTATCGTCTGTTTTTCTTCCTTTCACTTTCTATCATCTGCTTTTTGCCTAGAACATCTCCACTTATAAGGATCATAACTTTTGACCCAAAACTCCAAAATTTTCAAATTTGGTATCAATGAAAAGATAAAAGAAATATCTACAACTCTTATGCAGAAATCAGCAGCAAATTCTACCTCTATATAGGTCAAAATTCCACATCAATATGGCTATCCGAAATTGTCATCCCAAACAGCATCTCAAACTTCAAATAGTCATAACTTCCAGCTCCGATATCCAAAAATGTCATACTTTATAGCATTAGAAAAATTGAAAAATAAGCTACAACTTTTATGAAGACAACTTTGGCTAATTCTCTCTAGATCGATACAGTTTTTCTATTGAATTTCTGCATATCATCCCTACGCCTAAGAAGGCTTGCTAAACATAATATTCCTCCATATTCATTCACTACCAAGTACTTTTTTGGTTATTCTTGAGCCTCATTTCCAGCAACTCATTCCATATACATTTCCAAGCTCTAACATGCCATTAAAAAACAAACAACAATTCGTAAACTCCATTTCAATCAACTTATTCATCATAAATTTTATAGTACCCTTAAACATAAAATTTTACTCTAAAATCTCATAATCATCAAAAACCAAATATCAATTATTCACTCTTCATATTCTGCATTTTACATTCTCTATTTTTTCTTCTCAACTTCCATTTAAGCTCAATATCATCCATAAATCTTATAGTCCATGATTGATCATGAACATCAATAACAAAACACACACATATATACCCACTCATCATTAACTTACTACATTCACTACCTTAATCTTATATATCATTTCAAATTCAAGAATTCTCCTTTTTTTTTTACTCATCACTATTCACTAACAACTTCTTATTTAATAGTTCTAACTTTCAAGAAAAGTTTGGGGCCCAACAATTCTCCCCCTTTTAAAAGAATTTTGTCCTCGAAATTCTTACCTGAGTAATCAAACAAATGAAGGTGATGTTGTCTTATATTTTCCTTCATCTCCCAAGTAACTTATTCTCTCAATTAATTTCTTCCCATTGACCCTAGTCAATAGACTCATTTGGTCTTTTAGTCACTTATTTAATCATTCCCTATCTTAACTAATTCCTTAATATACTTCGAATTATTCACAACTTTCACTTCTTGCATCGGTAACACCTATATCAGATCATATTGATACTTCTTAACATATTTACACAATTCAATGGTCCAATTCTTAATAACCTTAATATGGATCAATACCATTTAATCTAACCCTTTGAACTTCTATATATGTCTCCATCATTTATCCCATCTTTCAATTTTCCTCTATGTATATTCGAAATCAATTCAACAAAATTGTAGAAGTATAATCATCATGAAATTCTGATCTCAATTCCATTAACACAGTCTTATGATCGATCATAACTCTATCAAACAACCACTTTGGCTCTTCAAATAATTCATGAAAATACATTCACATCATTATCACATTCGGGGATATACTCCACAATACAATATTGGTGTCATATCCAATTCCACCAACACAAATGTATTGACTCATTGTCTGTCATATTTAACCATTTCAAAAGAGTATCTCTTTTCTCACTAATTCAATTCTATCTATTTTGTTGGACACCGATTTTTAAGTGAAAATAAGAAATATTAAAAAGTGGATGAGTTGATTGAAATGAAGTTCAATGGCAAGAATTAAAAAGAAAAAGTGTGAAAATTTGAAGAATTTAGAAAGTTTGACTTTTGAGGATGAATAGTGATAGAAAGTTTGACTAGAGAGTTGACTTTTGTTTGAAGCAAAATTTGAGAAAATGGTCTTCTCGAAACTTGTAGCTTATATTAAGATCTTTCTGTCGCCATAAAGTTTACAATTTTTTGATATCGGGAGTGAAAGTTATGGTCAGTCAAAGTTTGAATGTGACATAAGTTGACTCATTTATATGGCTAAAGCTTTGACTGGAGAATTGACCCAGTTAGAGGTTGATTTAGCCTTTAAGTTCTTCATGAAAGTTGAAGAGTTTGATTTGATCTTTATTCTGACATAAAGTATAGAATTTTTAGATTAAGGAATAATAAGTTATGATTTTTACAAGTTTCTGTTAAGATTTTAACATGATTATTAGAGGACAGAACTTTAGATTGGGAAATTGACCTCCTTGGAGGTCAAATTGAATTTTCTGTTCTTCATGAAAGTTTTAGGTTACTTTCTGATCTTTCCAATGACATAAAACAGGACATGTTCGGACTTGTACATTCAAAGATATAAATATTAGAAGTTATGTGACTAATTAGAGTGACATGAATGTGGAAAAAAAGGGAATTTTGGTTAAGGCGCCCCCTCGCGAGGGCGAGCTCGCCCTCGCTCACCCAAACGCGGGCGTTCTGCCTCGCTCCAACACCGTTTAGGTGTTTCTTCCTTCCTCTGTGACGACACCGTTTAATTCCTCTCTGCTGGCGCAGCTCCATACGACGTCGTTTTTGCTTGCTTCAATTGTTGTTTCTTCTTTTCAAATCCTACCCTTATGCAATCTTTTGCTTATATATCTTTTGTCCGACATCCGATTGAGTTGATTCTTAAAGCGTTGGATTTATAAGACAATTAATTTCATTTTATGGAAAATTTGTGAATTTATGAGATTAAATTAAGGGTGATTTATTTAATCAAAGTGAGTTGGACTATTTTCTGAACATGGTTCGGTATTTTGATAAATTCTAGATCTGTGATGATCAGATTGAAGTGATTCTTAAGGCAAACTAAAATTAAGACATGGGGCTACAAATCATATGAGAAATGAAATTTCAATTTTTCCCCTAAGACTTTCAATTTTTGAATTGAAGTTCGGATTAGTGTGCAGTTTTGGATTAAGAACATCTGAAAGTATTTTGAGCATAACTTTTGTTCTGGTAATCGAAATGATGTGATTCTTGTTTTGGATTAAACTAGAGACATAGAGATACAATTTTTATGAAGACATTGAGTTTCAATTTTGTGATTAAGAATGTCAATTTCTGGATGGAAATAACGTGCTGGAAAATGTGTTAGAACATGAACATATCTGAAATGTTTTGAGCATAACTTTTGATGTAGTGCTCCAAATTGGATGATTTTTTGGCATTATGAAATTAATATATATAGGAACATTTCTCTAGAAGGAAGTTTTGACAAATTCCTTCAAATTGATAGTGCGAATCAGATCCGCAAGTAAGAATGAATTAAAACAAGCATTAGGGGCATTTTGGGAAATCTCCTTAAAGAGAGGGGCAAAAGGGTCATTTGACCCTCATTTAATTGACATGGCAGAATTTAAAGCATAAGTTTGTCATTTTTTTAGAGTGGAGGCCGAAACTTGAGGAAAAGAAGAGAAATAAGAATGAGAGAAGAGGAGAATGAAGTATTCGGTGATGGGAGAGGAAGAGAGAGGCAATTGTAACTAATCCCAACCAAAATTATTTTGACGCCAAATTACATATGTTTTTAATGATAGAAGTTAGTGATAAAAGAAAATTTGACACTGTTAATATATTAATAGTGACAATATACTAGATTGTCACAATTAACATTGTATTAGTGAAAAAAAATAAATCATCACAATTAATCAAAACAATATTGTCAAATAATTATTATTTCATAAAAAACCTCATATCTGTGATGAAATCATAGTTAATTACAAAAAAGTTGTCACTAAATTACATATAGTGGTCACCATAATGATAATTCGATTGTTGTGCCAATATTAAGTAAACACTAACTAATTGAATTTTATTGACAAAAGTTTTCATCACAACAAGTAAAATATTATATGACGGTGAACCGTTTCGTCACAATGAGAAAAACATTACTAATCAAATTATGTTTTATAACAATAATAAAAAAAATTAGTGACTAACATATGTTTTGTCACAACTGCAATTTATTCTCGGCAAAATTATTTTGGCACCAAATCACATATGCTTTTAGTGACATAACTTAATGATAAAAGAAATTTTGACACTTAATATATTAATAGTGTCAATTTAATTGTGAAAGATATTAATTGTCACAATTACCATTGCATTAGTGACAAAAAAACTAAATCATCACAGTTAATCCAAAAAATAATGTCAATCAATTATTTTGTCATCAAAAACCTCATATCTGTGACAAAATAGTTGTTATTCACAAAAAGTTATCACTAAATGTCTTAACTCTTGTAGTGTAAGTGTTACATTCATTTTTCTTTTGAAAGGTTGAGTGGGCACTGAGCTTATCTATTTCAAAGGCAACTCTCTTCAAGGCTATTATGAATTGGTTCTTGTAGTTTATGATTGCGTGAATTGAAACTAATATATTTTGCAACTTATTGTTTGATCTGAAAAAGAAACATACAAGTGATTTAGATGATGAAGTTACAAGACTTATTGAAATCACAAAGGCACATGATGAAAAGATTCAAACTCAAAATGAGAGGATTCAAGCTCAAGATGCAGCTATTAAGAAGGAAGTCTTGGAAATGAAACAAATTTCAGTTGTTTTTTCACATTTGGCAAAATGCTGGAGTAATTCTTAGTTTGTTACTCAATGATTCTGCCTCAATTAGAGATTCATCAAGTGCCACAACATTAAATACCCCAACTAGTCATGTGAATTCATAAATTTATAAAATATAGGATAGTTAGTATCACTTCTTATCATTATCATTATATTATTATAAAATGTTAGTATTAAATTTATAGCTTAATATTTTATAAACTAATTAATTGATTCTATTTTTCATTTATTTTGTATTAAACAAATAAATAGTAAACTTCATCTAGAAGACTA
>JANIHY010000007.1:1227105-1245217 GCA_027479065.1 Erythroxylum brevipes | reverse complement strand
ACACATCCATTACAACTCTAGGAAGATGCATAAACCATAAACAACTTTTCAACACATATGCAATTCCTCCTTGATAAATTTATTTTGAATTCTTTTTTATTCTTTTTCATTTTTTTTCTTTTTTTCTTTTTCTTTTTTTCTTTTCCATTTTTTTCTCTTTCCCCTTTTTTCTCTTTTATTTTCTTATAAAATTAAAATAAACTATATCAACATGGGAATTTCAATGATAAGACATAAAATAACATCCCAACATTATAACCAACCCTCACATATGTACACCCCCTCATTTAGAATTTATACATCCACAAACTCAACAATCACAAATGTTTCACTAGCTTCATGACTTAGGTAGGACATTTGGTTAAGTTTAAAAGCATAAATTTTCGTTTATACAAAAAGAAAGGCTAAAGCTCAAAGGGGTTTATCAAGGAAAAAATCATGTCAATAGGATAGGTTATTTGGCTAATGTAGTTTATGAAAAACAAATAATTGTTAATCATATCCATGTTAATGCATATGATAAAAAATGTGGTCTCGAATAGAAATTCAATGCAAAATTAGGATGTACATGTCATGAAGGTCACACATTATCAAAAGGCAGTGAGACTGATATGGATTTGTCTACCATTAGTCACTACTCTTCTAAAGATAATGCATATTGACCAATCATAAGAACAAAAGTACATGCTAAAGTTTCTATGAAATTCTCTAGTCGATTCACACTTTAATCATGATTATATAATCCCAGAAGCAATAGAAAACGAGACAATGTTTGTTTCATTTGTTTTATTCTTTCTCTCAGTTTGATTGAAAACTTAAAAACAAATAAAACAAACAAATTCAAAAACAAGCACACATGCATATAAATAGTAATGCGGAAATGTATAGGAAAAGAAATTTATTTCCCTTGGGTTGCCTCCCAAGAAACGCCTTTGTTTAAGGTTGTTGGCTCGACTCCTCCTTCTCATTACGTGACAAAATTGTGATCTTCAAGCATCACATGTGGCTCCTCCACGTGAGGTAGTTTCGGATAGGACCTTAGTTGATCATTATCCTCCTTCAACATCTTCCCTATCCTCAGCTTCTCAATCCCAACTGAGTCTATACACTCTAGAAATATTTTGAACGTCTTTTCACCTTTTTCTTTATCATTTAACTCCTCCAATCTGTTATGTAAAGGTAAAGAGTTAGTTTCAAGAATAATCATGGACTTAGTACTTACCACCGAGATAAAAGATACGTTCTTTGTGGCTTCGAGCTCCTTCTCCACTACTTCGACACAAATAATTCATTGAGGATTGACCTCAAAATTCTCAAGCTCCTCATCACTTTGTAAAGTTTCTGCATAGACTTCAATTGGGTACTCCTTAGGTTGATACAGTTGCTTCTCTTTGCTTTGTGATTCTAGGCAACTGAGCCTTATTGCCATATGACCTATTAGGTGTTCCATCCTCTGTTGACTTACTTTTGTCTCTTGTCGAAATTCTTGCAATTCCTGCTGCATATTTTGTTGTAATTGCTGCATATCCTGTAGAATTTGTAAATTGTTAGCAGCAATATTATTAACAAGTTCTTTTAAAGATGCAACTGAATCATGTTGGCTCTCCAAATCTTGGGCATTAGACCATGTGTTTTTTGGAAATTGCCTTCCATCCTTCTGGAATTGTAGAATATTCTCCTGCAATTGTAAAATCAACTCTTCCAAAGATGGACCGGAGTTGTGATAGGAAGCTTTTGGTCTATATGAGAATTGTTGTGTGTCATGCAAACTATCATGGAAGTAATTTTGGTGATTATCCCATCCACAACAAAAGTTAGGTTGATCAGTCCAAACATTGTTATAGGATTGAGAATATAAGTCGTAAAAGAAATTACTTCCATCCGTATCGATTTTTTTAAACACGAAACAAAAAATGAAAAGATCACAAAATAACAGAAAAGAAATTACTTATGAACAAATATAAACAAAACACCAATTAAATAACAAAAAAAAACCAAAACAATGCACTCCCCGACAACGACGCCAAAATTTGACCGCTCGTCGTAATGCTAGTCAAAATAAAATATCTAGACCTACTATTATAGTAGTGGTGAGTCTAAGTCGATCCCACAAATAATGTGTGTAAAGTTTAAGGAATGAAATTAATTGATGTTTAGGTTTAATGGGGGGTTTGATTTTTGAAAGAAGAAAATAAAATGGAACTAACTAATAAAAACAAATTAAAGAAAACATGCAAAAAAATGATAAAAGTGGAGAATTTGGTAGGGACTCGATTCTTTTGTTCAATCTCGGCCTACATCATAATTAAGCATATTATATTAATTTGTTGCTCTTTAACCTCTCATAGCAATTATTAATCGTGGGTTAACAATTAACACGAGTTTTTCCTTAGGTTTTGTTTAATCAAGATACGATCATTAATTAAACCTAACCACCGAATAACCTAGGATACGATCTCTAGATTTAATTAGACACTATTATTATGAATTAGGAAAACCGATTAATCAAGGCAACAATCACATATAATGCGTCATTTAACCTAGGTTATGTTATCCCTAATGATTAGGAATCATTAGTCCCTACACATGAATTTCAACATAACAATTACGGATTATATAGAAATTCTAGCAATGGTTTTGCAATTAACATTTCAATGAATGCATTAAAGTCATCAACTCACAATACCCAACTGGTTCATATACAAATAATCGAATAATAACAAAAATCAGATTATCCATACACAATACCCAATTCAATTAATATAGGATAACACAATCAATTTCCAATGAAAGAAAGAAACAACAAAATAATTAAAGAATTACTTAACCAGGGTCATTGACGTTGATGTCGCCTTTAAACCGGCATCGGGATGCCTAGCCCTTCATGGGTCTTTCCCAAAAAAATGCTTCAAACCCCATTCTAATCCCTAACCGAAACCCCCTTTGGTTCAACCCATTTATGCAGCTCTCACTGCGTTAAACGTAGTCCGCTGTGTTGGAAGTAGCTGACGTTGCTCTCACTGTGCCTGCATCAGCAAACTACAGTCGCCAGCCTTCACGCCTCTGCTTCTCCTAGCTACTATGCCTTCCTCGCTGTCTGCGCCTATCTATTGTCTGCTTGATGTCCTCTGCTGCACTGTACATGTTGATGGGACAAATAAAGGTCACACATCAATTAAAACCTCCTATGTGCCTCTAGTTTGTGTTTTAAGTAAAATGCCTCTCCCTTAAGCTCTAAAAATATGCGTTCAATGTAAAACGCACCAAAACGCAGACACAGTCCACTGCGTTTTGTTCATGTTGCATTGTCGTTTTTTTGTCATCTTTCTTTTAACTACTTGCATTAAAATTTTTCTTCTTCTTTGTCTTCCATTTTTCATCTTTTAATTTTCTTTGTCTCACTCCATGAAGACAAGTGAGTATTGATCTTCGAAAAATGTCCCAAACGGGGTGCTTTCGTCTCACTTTAATTTCTTTACTTCCAAATTGTACCTAAAATTATATATGAATTAAAGTGAGTATCTTAAACATTTTTGTATCATTAATTATTAAGTGTAAATAATTAAATATATCGATAATTAAAAACATATCACAAGAAGAGTCAACCTTTAAGCATTGATTGTCGTGAGCACATCAACGTTTACCATAAATGTTGTCTCCTGATGTTGGGCACGTGTATCGTGATTTTTTAAATCTATGGTTCCTTTGTTTAGTTTGTCGAAGCGGTTCTTTTGCTAATTTTGCACCTACCACTGATTGGTTATTTCTATACCAATATAATTTACCGTAAGTGCACAATATAGTTATAGCTAGTATCTACAAGCACAGGTCAATCCACGAAGATAGTGATTACTAGCAATTACCTTTCTCCTATTATTTAGCCTACGAATTAGATTTTGGTTTTCAATTAAGAAAATAAAACTTAACAATTAAAATAAAATAGGCAGTAATATTGAACACAGAAATGAAAGAAATCATTAAGAAAACTATTGATATCAAGAATTAGTATTTAGGTCACAATTCCCCCTAAAAACCCTTAAATAGTTGACCTTTTATTATGCAATTTTTTTATTAACTACTGTACTGAGAAAATTCCTATGGTATTCTAATAACTCACCTAAGACTACTAGCAACTAATCTTAGAATTATCAACTAATATTATTCAGGTTAAAGGTACTAATATTGTTTACCGATTTGTGAATTTCACTATTAGTTTTGACCATAATCTAGAAGATTATATCAACCCATCTATAGTTTTACAATAAACTCCTTTCAATTATGGTAGATCTATTTGTAAACAAGATTTCTCAATCTCTATATTATGTAATCAGATTATGAGCTAACATTTTAGATCTATTAGAAAATATATTAAATACACGATTGAATCATAATAGATCAATCCAAACAATTACATTAAATAAAAAATCAAAACATGTTATATCACAAACTATTGCTCATCTTCCCAAAACATTAAAAAAATTTAGTTACATATGATAGAAAACAAAATCAAATATAAAAAAACAAAAATGAATAGAAAATAATGAGTTTATAATTCTAAATCTCCCTTTTTGTCTTTTATCGAATATTTATGGAAGGTAAAGGTTTGATGTTGTATTCTGATAGATCTTTGATTTCTTCATATTTTCCACTTCTTTGGATCAAAATTGTCCCTTGATGCCTCTAAAAGTCTCTAAACGTATCTGCATGTCTGCCCTTTTATTTTGCCTTTGATCAAATCCTTTTATAGTAATTTTTAGGGCTCTGGGTGATACACAGTCTTAAACACGAATGTGTACTAAACCTTGTATAATCTAAGATCTCTATAATTCATGATTCTGAATGACCTGTGAAACTCATAAGGCCGTGTATTGTTGAATGCAAACTAAATTACTAGTTTTACGCTCAAAATCGCAAGTATACAAGTTGTAACTTATAGTAAAAAGCATATATCGATCCCATAAGGATTATGCTTAGGCACCACTTAATTTATAAGGCTACGTATTGTTGAATGCAAACTAAATTACTAATTTTAAGCTTAAAACCACAAGTATACGAGTTGTAACTTGTAGTAAAAAGCAGATATCGATCCCACAAGGATTATGCTTAGGCACCACTTAATTTAGGTTGTTCTTTGTTTAAGAAACAGATTCAATCAAATTTAAATAGATAAGTAAGATAAAGACAAACTAAAAGTAAAAGGAAACAACGCAACCTAAACCAAAATTGTAAACTAAAACTTGGAGAAAATCAAGATTAAGAATTAGGACTTTTCATCATCCCTATTTGCTCCCCTCCAGTTAATTGATTCAATTTATGCTTGACCCAAGATTTCCTAAAATTTTAGCTACCATCTCTTAAGGTGCAACTAAATGTCACTAGTTAAATAAATTAGGATTAACTTTGGGATCTCTCAATATGCCAAGCTTTTCCTAAACATTCAATTACATAAGAAGCTATCCTATAGGCAGTGTATCAATATATTGAAATCTCTTCCTAATAAATTGATAACTTGATATTTATAGGTCTATTAAATGTTAACTCTCATTATACATTTAACACAGATTACCAAGCTCACTCTCTCAATTTATTGCAAGGTTTGAGCTCAATAAATAACACAAACATTTGTATTATTGAATCAACAACTGAAGGTTAACAAATAGGTCAAACAACAAACCCTAAAAAAATATTTGAGCCAATCATAATGTCATAAACATCCCCAACAACCAAACAATCCATAATAAACATGCTAGAAGAGAAAAAAATTGAAATAAGAACTTGACAGGGCAAACTCCTCCTCTTTTTTGTCTGAATCTGGAAAATATGAATGACGGGATGCTCTTTGCTCAATTGGGAATGAAAACCTTGATTCTCTGCCTATCTCTAGGGTCTCAATCTATCTTTTAACTCCTGGAGGCTAGTTTCCACCACCCCCTCAGCCTAGGGATTTGTGACATTATATATCATAAAACCCTTAAAAAAGTGAAATTTGCGTGACTCCTCAGGCTAAACATCCCATGATCTTGGGAATTACAATTGTGGGTTAAAGTGACATAAACTGTCTCCATAGATTTCTCATGATCGTGTAAAACATGCCTTTTACCACGATTGTGGTTTTTTATTCTTCAGCAACTTTACTTCTCTTCTTTTCTCTTGGTCCCTTGCTCAATCACAAAGGTGTCCACCCTCCATTCCTACACCAAAATAATCAATTCTTACTATAAACCAGCATCAAACACAAAAGAATAACCATAAAGATCAAACTAAACAAAAACACACAAAACAAGTCCTAAAATACAATAATACTAACCTATTATGCTAGAAACACATGCCAAATACTTAGAAAAACACACACTAATAAACAATTATCAACTTCACCACACTTAAATCTTTGCTTGTCCTCAAGAAAAATCAAACACAACCAATCAATTGCATCACTTCATTTTCACAAAGATCAAAGAATGCAATCCCTCAAAGTTTGGCTAATTGAAATGTCAAGCTATTAAACATATCATGACTACTTTTCATTAGTGTACATAAGTAAACTCAATTTATGGCACCATCATTCAAAGGTAAGTATAAACGCACAATGAATCTTCCTCATGATTTCACTCAATTCTCTCAAGTGTTTAATAGTTACTGTTTCACTTAAGCTCTTTATAGGAAACTACATTAACATAGACTTGCTAATACACCAATTCTCCTTTACAATGTTTACATACATAAATAGATCAAAAGGACTTGTTTTAGGTTGTAATGTGGTAAGGTTTAAGGTGGGTCAAAAAGGGTAAAAGGTTTAACACAAGCATTCGTAAAGTAATAAGTGAACAAAGGGATAACAAAACATATTTCTAAGATAAAAATGAAAATAAACTACTACTCCGAACTTATTGATGCTACAAAAACTTTCTTTTTTTTTAATAATTGAAGAATAATAAATGAAATAGCAACTAAATATAATGTGATTCAAGAGTAGAAGTATCACTAAACTCATCTTGGAAAAAATTGTTGCAAAAATCCTAAACTAATGCATCACTTAATACTCTACTAAGCTTGTGAATGGGTAGGCTAATGGGGTTTTGGGTTTTAAAATATGGGGTGTTTTCAAGAAACAAAAAGGTTAAGTCTCAATGGAGGTAGCAAGGGATAATAAAAAGGCAAGTCATTTAAGCGAAGGGTTATCACAAAAAGGGGCCTTAATCATCTCTATTAAGCATTCATCCAGTAGACTCAAACTGATTCAAAGCAAGTTCTGAAGGTAGTAACCTAAGGAAGCATCACACAATCAAAGAAATAAAATGACTATAGATGGAGTCATATAGGCTCAATCCTAACATTGGATCAAATGAAAATTTGTTATGCATCTCTACACTATCTTATTGCTTAAGTGTCAAATTTTAAGTAAGCTTATGCAACCAACTACTTTTCATCACTCAACATGATTCACTCTCTACTCAAGTAGCCTAATTTGAGTTCAAGCATGCTTTCAATCTCATTCCCACTAGCATGACATAATCTCATGGCAAAACACATCAAAACGATTCAAGTGTGGTTCTATTGCTTAACACAAAACAACATAAAACAACAACCTAATATGCCTAAAACATGTATCCTAATTAACAAAATGCAAATAGTAAATAAAACAAACTAAAACAATGTTATTAACAAAGCAAATTTCACCTCCCCACACAACATATTGTCCATAATGTGACAAGGTAACCTCAAAAGGAAATCAACAAATCAAACACAACATCAACCAAGCAAACAAGTAACACAACTAACAAAGTAAATAAAATAATATAAAAATTGAAGGGTAAGAAGGCTTATGGAGATTGCGGTGGCTAGGGCATAAGAGAGGGGACTTCAATGTTCTTCACTTGGATGAACTTGAGGAATTGCTTCTTGATGTACCACTGCTCTTGTGTACTTGTTGCATTTGGTTGCCAAGCTCATTGATTTCTAGCATCATTTGTTGATGATTTATGGCCATTTGGTTAAAAATTTGCTAAAACAAATCAACATCTATTGTTACTATTGGTTCCTCTTTGACTACTTCTTTTTGGGGCTCCGGAGGTACTTAAGAGGTGGATCGTTGAGATGTGGCTGCATTCTTGCCCTTCCTATTCTTAACATCAATACGCGTTTGAAGATTTCGGAGTTTCATAGAATGGAGCTCCAAAATTTTAGAGCCTCTTAAATATGCTTCATCAACCACATCAGGGTTAACAGTGCACACACTATCTACATCAAGATTGTAAAATGAAGCCAAATCGGTAATAATGTACACCATACCAAAATATGAGCTTGTCTTATTAATGCAACTTACAATAGACATAAAAATGCGATACGAGGTATTTACTTTAACTTTACAATCCATACACCAAAGAAAGAAAAGTTCTTTAGTTGAACACTTATTGCTTTCAGTTTTATTAAAAGAAATTAAGCATATAAATTTTGAAGCAGTAAGTGCTTAGTGCTACGAATTAAAGTGTTAGGTGCATTCATAGAATCAAAAGAGTTTTCACACATAAGGCTTTTCCAATAATCATCCACAAAAAATTCATCATGGTCATCTAAAAATTTTGTGCTGGGCAAGTCAAAAAGTGCATGAATGACAGTATAATTAAGCTTATATGCATGACCACCTATTCTAAACTAGAATGTGTCCATTTTAGGATTATAGCGCATAGTGGTGAAAAATTCTACTGTCATCATTGGGTATATCAGTACATCACAATGAATTAGATGACCCTAACCAATATTCACAACTAATCATTCAATGTTATGCCTCAAACCTAGAGTTTCTAATGATTCAAATTCAAAGTATCTAGGAGGCAATAATTCTTTATCTTTAAAATCCTAAAATCTCATACCTTCTTCTTCCGAAAAAATTGGGAGTGGGGCACAAAAATTGGTTGCCATATTGCCTTCTGGGTGTCAATCTTCTTTGGAGCAATTGAAGAAGAAAAATCTACAAAAATAGGCAAAAGAGAGATGAGCACGTTTTAGAGAGAGAAAGAAATAAAAACTCAACAAATCCTTGTATTCTTGAATGGGTAATGTGAAATAAGTGAATAATGATGGGAAAAGTGGAGAAAATACCAAGATTTAGGGAAAAGATGAAGGATTTTTTAGGTTAGGTTAGTGGAAGTCAGCTTCAGAGTGAGAAGATGAAGAAAGAAGAAGAAAGAGGGAGTTTTTTTAAATCTTTCATTGAAGGATCCCACGATTGTGGGAATCCCAGTGATTTCCATGATTATGGGCACTCTAACTTTTCCAACTTCTTAGCCCTCATCCAACCTTAGCATGCATTCCTAACATTCAAGCAAGCTACAAACACATCTAAATCAACTAACCAACAAGAAATTTGAAAATAATACAAGTTAGAACTCCAACAAAATTTAAAACAAACATAATCAAAACCAAACAAATCAAAAAAACAAGTAAACAAAGACAAGCAAAAGAAAGGTAAACATGTTAGGTTAAAGTCATTAGCTTGACCATCCCACATGTATTCAGAAGGAGTGGAAGAAAGGAAAGAGATGACTTCCCTTTCTTATGAGTATGTCCCTCCATAGTATGGCTTGCATCTATACCTATTGACCTTGAATGCTTCACCTTTGTCATTTTTCAACTCCAAAGCTCCATGAGGAAACACTTGAAGGACCTTGAAGGGTCCACTCCATCTTGACTTAAGCTTTCCAAGAAATAATCAAATATGTAAATTGAGCAAAAGCACCAAGTCCCCACTCTTGAACTCCTTCTTGATGTGACATCATGCCACTTCTTTGTCCTTTCATTGTACAACTTAACATTTTGATAAGCATTAAACCTCAATTCCTAAACTTTCAAGTTGTAACAATCTCTTCCTACCTGCTAGCTTCCAATCCATGTTCAACTTCTTAATGGCCTAATAGGCCCCATGCTCCAACTCCAAAAGTAAATGACACACCTTGCCATACATAAGTCTATATGGAGTAGTTCCTATGGGTGGCTTGAAAGCTGTCCTGTAGGTCCATAAGGTGTCATCTAGCTTCAACGTCTAATCTTTTGTTGAGGTGCTCACTACCTTCTCCAAAATCTTCTTCAACTCCCTATTCACCACCTCCACTTGGCCACTGGTTTAGGGGTGGTAAGGAGTCGCCACTCTATGATGAATATTGTATCTTTTCATAAGAGCCTTAAACAATTTTTTGCAAAAATGGCTCCCTCCATCACTTATAATCGCTTTGGGCACCCCAAATCTCGTAAAGATCTTTTTGATGAACTTTTGAACTACCTTGTTGTCATTAGTTACAGTAGCTATGGCCTCAACTCACCTGGAAACATAGTCAACTCGAACCAATATGTAAGTGTTACCTAAGGAGGATGGGAATAGTCCCATGAAGTCCAAACCCCACACATCGAATATCCCCATCTCTATGATGTTTGAAAGCAATATCTCATCTTTCTTCGATATATTGCCCACTCTTTGACACCTATCACACTTTAGCCCAAAATCAAGAGCATCTTTGAACAAGATTGGCCAATAAATTCACACTCCAAGATCCGAGTTACAGTCTTGTTAGCTCTATAATGCTTTGTATAAGGTGAGCTATGACCTTGCATCAAAATTTCAAGCATTTCACCTTCAGGGACACACTTGTGAATCACATTGATAGCACATATCTTATACAGTATAGGTTCATCCTAAATATAACGAGAACATTGACACACAAACCGCTTATTTTGTTGATAAGAGAGATCAAAAGGAAGAATACCACCTGACAGTTAGTTTGAAATATCTACAAACCAAGGACGAAGAAGATTGTCCACCATCATTAAAGCCTCATCCGGAAAGCTCTGCTTGATTTCCTCTTCTTCTTCATGATGCCCTCCTTCAAGTCTTGAGAGGTGGTCCACTACAACAGTTTTTGCTCCCTTTTTGTCTTTAATCTCAATGTCGAATTCTTAGAGCAAAAGTACCCACTGAATATGCCTAGCCTTGGCATCCTTCTTAGCAAAAAGATATCGCAATGCTGCATGATGTGTAAAAACAATAACATATGAGCCTAACACATAAGATCAAAATTGCTCACATGCAAATACCACAGCAAACAACTCCTTTTCTATAGTTGTGTAATTAAGTTTTGTTCCTGTCAAGATTTTGCTTACATAGTAGATGGCGTGCAACCTCTTTTCCTTCTACTGGATAAAAACACAATAAATGGCATGATCGCTTGCATTACACATAATCTTGAAGGGAAGAGACCGATTTGACAACGTCAAAATGAGTGCTGTTGTAAGTGCCTTCTTTAACCTGTTAAAAGCATCCAAACAAGTATCATCAAATACAAAAGGCACATCTTTAACTAATAAATGAGTTAAGGGTCTAGCGATAAGAGAAAAATCCTTAATGTACCATCTATAGAACCTTATATGACCAAGGAAGGCTCGGATGCCTTTGATCTTGTTTGGAGGTGGTAACTTTTCAATTAATTCAGTCTTAGTTTGATCCATTTCAATCTTCTTGCATGAGATCTTATGGCCCAATCCAATTACCTCTTAGACCATGAAGTGACACTTATTTTAGTTCAATACTAAATGAGACTCCTCATATCTTTCAAACAATATGTCTAAATTAAACAAACAATGATCAAAAGAATCTCCAAAGCTAGATAAGTCATCCATTGATACCTCCATGAAGTTCTCACTCGTGTTTGAGAATATGGCCATTATGCACCTTTGGAAGGTGACAGGTGCATTACATAAACTGAAAGGCATCCTCCGATAAGCACAACTTCCATAAGGACAAGTGAAAATGGTCTTCTCCTGATCTTGTGGTTATATAACCACCTGATTGTACCCTAAGTATCCATCAAGAAAATAGTAAAGTGCATGTTCAGCCACCCTCTTAATCATTTGGTCCACAAAAGGTAAAGGAAAGTGATCTTTCTTGGCAGCCAAATTGAGTTTCTGGTAATCAATACATACTCTCCAACCTGTGATGGTCCTAGTAGAAATCTTTTCACCTTTTTCATTTTCTATCACTATCATGCCTCCCTTTTTAGGCACACATTGTACCGGACTCACCCACTCACTATCTGAAATGGGATAAATAATCCTTGCATCCAACAACTTCGCTACCTCCTTCTTCACAACCTCTTGTATGGTTGGATTTAACCTTCTCTGTCACTCCCTCATAGTTTTATATCATTTTTCTAGGTTAATCCTATGCATCACCACATTGTGGCTAATCCCCCTAATATAAAAAATTTTCAATCCCACAACTCTCATCCTCTTCCTAATGGTCTCCACCACTTTCTCTTCTTGCTCACAATCTAATCGATTTAAGATAATGATGGGTAAGGTATGGTTCTTACCTGAAAAGGTGTATCTCAAATGGGAAGGTAAAGCTTTAAGCTCTAAAGTGGGGTGCTTACCAATGGAAGGTGGTGTAGGTGTATCTGTTATCTCCAGCTTCTCTAACTTGACTTCCTCACCTAATTCCTCTTCTCGCACACTCTTATCCCTTTACACTCCAAAGATTCCACTAATGACAAGTTGATCTGAAGTTTCTTCAGTTTCTCCAGAAACTTGGAAAACTGAATGTCCACTTGATGTTATCTCACCCTTTGTGGATACAAAATTTTAAGCTTGTAGGGTGGTGGTGGCTCATAAGGCCTCTCTTCTTCTTTCTCTTCTTGAATCTCCTTGCCTTTTCCCTTTTCTTAGCTATCCTTTTACACACTTGGTTCCTCCATCTGCTTGTCACTTCTAAGTGTGATAACCTTGAGTTTTTCCCTTGGGTTAGCCTCAGTATTGCTTGGTAGGCTACTTGCCCTTCTGGAGGATAAAGCATTAGCAAGTTAACCTACCTGTACCTCCAAGTTGTGGATGGATGAGGCATGGTTCTTCACGATCTGATCAAACTTTGCCTCAATCCTCTTTTGACTTTCCTTCTGACTCAAAAACATCTTCTTTTGGTTCTCTTCTTAATTTGTCAGTCTCGACCACAAACATCCATCAACTTGTCCATTTTGTTCTCCAAAGATCCATGTTGGTCTTGGTAAAATCCAGGAGGTCCTTACGGTCTTACTTGGCTACCTGCATTGTTAGTACTCCAAGAAAAATTTGGGTGATTTTTCCACCTCAGATTATAAGTATTAGAGTAAGGATTATTGCCTTGTTGTGGTTGGCCTAAGTAATTTACCTGTTCAGTGCTACTGGCTCCTAAAAAGAAACATTCTGCTGTGCAATGGTTGTCCTATCCACATAACTCACACTGTGATTGCATAACTTTAGTTGTAGATGAAGATGCTCCTTGCATGTTGCTCAACTGCTTGGTAAGGGTTGGAATCTGTGCCTGTAAAGTTGTAACAAAGTCAATTGGGTTCATACTTTTTGCTCCTTTTGCCCCTGTCTGCTCCTCTCTTTTGACCACATACAACTATTGCTTGCCAACTCTTCTAAAAGATCATAAGCTGCATTGGTAGTTTTCCTCATCAAAGAACCTTTAGCAGCTGTATCAATGGTTTCTCTTGTGCTCTGATTTATACCATTGTATAATGTTTGCATAAGGAACTCCCTAGAAAGGTTATGGTGGGGGCAACTTCTATGTAGTTCTTTAAACCTCTCCCAAGCTTTATATAAAGACTCCCTATCACTTTGTTGAAAATTCGTGATTTCCTTTATGATCCTTACTGTTTTGGTCAATGGGAAGTACTTAGTAAGGAATGATTGGGCTAATTGTTCCCAAGTAGTAATCTACCCTGAACTGAGTGAGTTGTACCACGCTTTTGCCCAATCTCTCAATTTGAAAGAAAATAATCGCAACCTCACGGCATCGTAGACATCCCATTAAACCGAAAGGTGTTGCATATCTCTAAAAAGTTAGCAAATGAGGCATTGGGATCTTCATTAGACAACCCATAAAACTGCACACTACTCTGAATAATGTTGAGGAGTGCCAGCTTGATCTTGAAATTGTTAGCTTGAATTGCTGGCCTCGCAACTCCTTGAGGACTGAATCCTAGCCTCATAAATTCCATCAATGTCCTTTTGTCCCTTCCTTGTTCTCTTTCCTCCACCATATTTTTTTTGTGTAATGTCTTGGCACTTTACTCTTCTCAACTCTTATTCGTGCCTTGTGATATCTAGTAACTCTTCATCACAAAATTTAGTAGTCCTTTGCATGTTCCTTGTGTTCATGCACCTGAAAAGACACAAGAAAAAAACTCTCAAATCAAATTAACCCAAACTAAACAGGATGCTAAACAACAAATCCCCAAAAACGACGCTAAAAACTTGTTAAATGCAAACCAAACTACTAGTTTTAAACTTAAAACTGCAAGTATACGGGTCGTAACTTGTAGTAAAAAACGAATATTGATCCCATAAGGATTATACTTAGGCACCACTTAATTTAGGTTGTTCTTTATTTAAGAAACCAATTGGATCAAATTTAAATAGATAAGTAAAATAAAGAAAAACTAAAGGTAAAAGGAAACAATGCAACCTAAACCAAAATCATAAACTAAAACTTGGAGAAAATCAAGATTAAGAATTTTGACTTGTCATTATCACTATTTACTCCTCTCTAGTTAATTGATTCAATTTATGCTTGACCCAAGATTTCCTAAAATTTTAGCTACCCTCTCTTAAGGTGCAACTAAATGTCACTAGTTAAATACGTTAGGATTAACTTTGGGATCTCTCGATGTGCAAAGCTTTTCCTAAACATTCAACTAGATAAGAAGTTATCCTATAGGCAGTGTATCAATTTATTGAAATCTCTTCCTAGTAAATAGATAACTTGTTATTTATAGGTCTATTAAATGTCAACTCTTGTTTTACATTTAATATAAATTAGCAAGCTCACTCTCTCGATTTATTGCAAGGTTTGAGCTCAATAAATAACACAAATATTTGTATTATTGAATTAACAACTGAAGGTTCACAAATAGTTCAAACAACAAACCAAAAAAAAAGAAAGTCAATCATAATGTCATTAACATCCCCAACAACCAAACAATCGATGATAAACATGCTAGAAGAGAAAAAAATCGAAATAAGAACCAGATGGGGCGAGTTCCTCCTCTTCTTTACTTGAATCTAGAAAATCTAGACGACGGAATGCTCTTTGCTCAATTGGAAATGAAAACCTTTATTCTCCACCTATCTCTAGGCCCTCAATATGTCTTTTAACTCCTAGAGGCTAGTTTCCACCACCCCCTTAACCCTAGGGATTTGTGACATTAAATATCATAAAACTCTTAAAAAATAAGTGAAACCCGTATGACTCCTCGGCAGTGTTTGGAATACCGTACTGTATCAGTCGGCAACGGCTGGAAACCGGTACCGGTACTCTTTAAAAAATTTCGGTGGAAAATTTCGGTCGGTACCGGCTATTTTCAGTTGGTACCGGCCGGAACCAAAAATTTCAAAAAATACCGAACCATTCCGCAAAAAATGAACTTTTTCAAGGACCATTTTTCAAAAAATCAAACATTAACCCTAAAAAAATCTAATCCCTCGATTCTCTCACTCACCTCTGCCGACTCTCCCTCTCAGATTTCATCTCTCATCGTCTTCTGTCACTCGCCACCGGTCGCCGCCTGCCTCGCTGCGTCGCAAGTCGCCATCGCTCCTCATCCTCCTCGTCTTCTCCTCTCCTTTGTCGCCAGTCGCCAGTCGCCAGTCGCCACCGCAGAGGACCCTGAAAGCAAAAGCTAAAAACAAGAAGAGAAAGGGTTGCTCAAGTTACTAAGGACGAGATGAGAGACAGTAGTAGAGGCATCACCATTAAAGAACAGGGACAGAGATGGGGAGAGATTCGAAACTTAAGAGTAATGCGGAGAGAGAAAAGGGCAGTTTGTATGCATAGTTGTTTAGTGTGAAATTTGGGTGTCGGCGAAAAAGGGAAGAGAGAAGAGTTGAAAGGGACCAAAAAAAAGGGAAAACAAATATGGAAGAAAGTAAAAAGAGAAAAGGTTTGAACTTTGAAGTAGACAAGCAACGTATGAATACTGTTTTTTAATGGTGACTTCATAGTAAATTGAATTTGAGGTTAAGATATTATGTAATAATAAAAATATGGTAAAATAAATTTCTTCATGCTGAATTTTTCCTAGAAAAACATATCTCATTGGCATTAAATAAATATCAATATGGCTTATTTTGTAATATTTTAAAATTTTAGGGACTATTGTATAAATTTAAAAAATATCCCGAAACAGTACCCGGTACCGACCGATACCTGTACCGTTCCGTTCTAGAGCTCAATCCGATACCGAGCCCGGTACGGTATTCATAACATTGCTCCTCGGGCTAAGCATCCCACGATCATGGGTATTATCCTTGTGCTTCCCATGATCGTGGGTTAATGTGACAGAAACTTTCTCCATAGATTTCCCACGATCGTGGGAAATATGCCCTTTCTCACGGTCGTGTGTTTTCGTTCTTCAACAACTCCACTTCTCTTCTCTTCTCTTCTCTTGGTCCCCAGCTCAGTCACAAAGGTTTCCACCCTTCATTCCTACAGTAAAATGATCAATTCTTACCTTAAACTAACATTAAACACAAATAACAACCATAAAGATCAAGCTAAATAAAAACACACAAAACAAGTCCTAAAACGCAATAATACTAACCTATTATGCAAGAAACACATGCCAAATACTTAGAAAAACACACACTAATGCACAACTATCATGTATCCCTTCTTTGCTTTAAAACGTCATTTTATGTCATGTTTTCATTCGAATCTAGAAAGGCAATTATAACATATAAATGCACTTGGAGCAAATTAAGTATCAAATATACAATAAAAGTATAAAATATCAAGAAACAATACATCAAATATGAGGTATAAATATTGTCAATTATGCATCTATCAACCATCTTTATTCTCCATCAACCGTCACACTCTATAGTCACCTGTCATTGTCATCAACAAGACCATCTCATGAAACTTATTTAACCAGCCCATAGAAAGTTTCCAACAATCGTCGCTCCAGATCATAATCGCAAGCCACCACAAGCAATGTTTTCAAGCCATCAGTGACCATCAATGTCCTCACGACATATGACCTAAAGTTAGAGGAAACAAAAAACGTTCCTATCAAGGCCAGAACTGTGACTGTGAATAAAATAAGTCGATTAGGGGCAGAAATTGAAGGCAGTGCATTGCAGGCACTCATCCTTCGAGGGTATAGTGGCAATGAGTAGGAATTAGGAAAGTGGAAGATTTCTATGACATTTTATTTTCTAGATACCTAATTCTAAACTTTTCATATTTCTAGAAGCACGAATAACTAGTAAAAGAGACAACGACAAATTTTTTTATAGAAACGATTATCATAAATCTAAATTTATTTTTTATTAAATCAATAAGAATTAAACAAGTTTAATCAAATTGTAGAATTAAAGCTCACTCTGATACCACTTAAGGAAAATCAGGACGAGATTGAATCTTGACTGCAGTGAAATAATTACAAATTTTTTTTATATTTTGATTTCTTAAAAAACCAATATCACTTTAATTCTATAAAATGATTGACAGTTAAATCATAACAATGGATGAATCTTTATTCGTACCTTATTCTAAAACTTGATACTTTTCTTGTTGTACCCTTGGACCGTTTCTAAAACCAATCCATTTCAACTCCTATAGTTGTTAAGTGTAGCGCCCCCTTACCGTAGAGTACACACTGGGATGCCCGTGGGTCGTTCCGACGGATACTCACAGCAAGGAAGTACTACGATCACAAACGATCACTAAATACTCGCATGGCATCAATAAAATAAACCACATTATGCAATTCACTAAAATTTAAAACCATAATAATCACTTTTCATTAAATGACATCAATCCAAAATATAGACCAGTCTATCAGTCCCCTACAGTCAGAGTACAATAATCCAAAAAGGGAAACTGATAAAAACGTCTATACTAGGTCATCCCAAAAGAATACGCCTCCAGCTGACCGACCTGTGATCCATCGCTGCGCTTGATCACGAACTCTCACTGCGGAAAATGTCTATCCTGGGAGCTAGAATCCTACTGACGCTGTCCTGAAAAATATATTGCAATGTTGGGTGAGTTTGCGAACTCAATGAGAAACCATCATCGATG
>JANIHY010000007.1:1204768-1219311 GCA_027479065.1 Erythroxylum brevipes | reverse complement strand
TCATAAACTTTATCATATATATCTATATATGTATATATATATATATACAAAGAATGTCTTTTAATAATTATGTCACTAAAATACAATCATCAAATTGTTTATAAGGTATAAACTAACAAATGTATCATATGATTTGTTAGATCTATTAAATCGTTGAGAGTTTGAATTTTAGTAGGAGTGATTTGTATATGATGGCGACAATAAAGGTGTTATTAAAATTGAAATCTCCTTATTCTTCTTGAGATTTATATGAGGGCAAAAGGCGTGTCATCCTTTTGGCAAGCAAATCAATAGTTTGTTGGTTTACTATATGCTCTCCTTACTTCGTTTTTTTTGTTCAAATAATTTCCTAACATTGATTAATGAATAAGAAAAAAAAACTCCCTAATTTACGTTGTCTAAGTTAAAATAAAGATCTATAATAATTATTATAATTAAGCACTGTAATTGAATAATTAAAACCTAAAGAGAAAG
This sequence comes from Erythroxylum brevipes, assembly GCA_027479065.1. Classification (NCBI taxonomy): domain Eukaryota; kingdom Viridiplantae; phylum Streptophyta; class Magnoliopsida; order Malpighiales; family Erythroxylaceae; genus Erythroxylum; species Erythroxylum brevipes. The sequence goes on along the minus strand of JANIHY010000007.1, from coordinate 1,218,837 downwards.
AAAAATAATCAATGATATCTAATGGAAATCAGAGAAACTATCCTGATACATAGCCAAACCACGCTACACTTGCACTTGCACCTTAACATAGTGCGATTGTGCATATGGATATCTTTAAAGTCAAAGCAAAATCACGTTACACTTGCACCTTAACATAATTTGAACCATGTTCATGCAATCTGATTTGGAAGTGGCAAGACCCTCAAAAAATTAGAATGTTTTTTTGGCTAGCCCTTAATAATGGAGTCTTAACTAATGATGAAAGAAAACGAAGACACTTAAGTGATTATGGGATTTGTGATATTTGCAATTATGAGCCTAAAATCATTCTACTCATTCTCCATGAGTGTCATGTTGCTGTTCAATTCTGGCATTTTTTTACTAATTTGAATAATTTGAGCTCCTTCTGGAATGTTAATTCAGAAGATTGGTTGTTATTGAATCTGAAAACCTCCCATCTCTCTCATGATCATCTCAGTTGGCCTACTCTTTTTGGCTTAGGCTGCTGGAACGTTTGGAAATGAAGGAATGACAGAGTGTTTAATTCTAGTGTTTCTCTCACTTTCAATCTCTTGCAACGTACTATGTCTGAAGCAAAATTCTTTCAGGATACTTTCAACAAGTTGTCTTCGGAGAATAATAGCCTTTCGTCTTCAAGGTTAATTTTTTGAAAATGTCCACATTTCCCTTTTATGAAGCTCAACACTGATGTTTCTTTGGCTGCCGCCACGGGAATTGCTACAGGTGGAGGTTTAATTCGTGATTATAATATTCGTTGGAAACATGAATTTGTTTTCAAGACGGGTCGTTGCTCTATTCTTCATGCAGAGTTATGAGCCCTATATTATGGTATTCAACTCACCTATACTCTTGCCTATTTGGATGTCCTTGTAGAAAGTGATAATGAGGTTGCCATCAAGATGTTGATCGGTGATGTCCAAGCAACTTCAGGTTGTTTGTCTCTTGTTGCCAGAATCCTAGACCTACTGAAGACTTTTAATAATGTGAAACTCACTCACATTTATAGAGAAGGGAACTTTGCTGCTGACTCCCTCTCCCACCTTGCGTTTGATTTCCTCTTGGTTTTCATGCTTTGGGACAAGTTCCCCCAAGTGTTGGTAGATGGATTCATCATGATTTAATAGGGGTCTCTTATGTTAGGTAGTTTTTTGCTTTTGTGAGCATTGCTCACTTTCATCCTACCAAAAAGAAGTTCCCATTAAGACCAATGACACAACAAAACATGTCAGCAACAATTAACCAGACCTTGATTGCAAAAACAAATATCGAACATTTCCCACTCATCACCAACTGACGATATTAGAGAAAGGGAAATGAAAACGCATGTACCTTAAAAGAATTTCTGTATCAATAACCTCTACATTGTTAAGAAAATTTAATGCAGTAATTAAGAAATCTTCATTGAAAAATGGAGTAATCCATCATCAAATGACTCTAGAAAGCGATATTAAACACACCAGATAACTCAAGCGTAAGGTTTAAGAACCGAAAAAGTGAGAATTTATAAAGCAGAGAGCAAAGGGGACAAACCTAATTCAACAAAATAGGGTTTAGACACTAAATTTTTTATCCACCGCAAACTGCAACTATCTCTTGTTCTCTCTAACCTTGGTGAACATCGCTGACAATGACCTTATTTATTTTATTTTATTTTTACTAGAAAAATACTACCAAGAGAAAAGAGAATTATTTTTATATTAATTTTCCTCTGGTCTATACTTATGCTATATTTGGTCAGAAGTTTTGTAATGAAATGCAATATTATTACATTGTTTGGGAAGAAGTCTTATAATAGAATGAAATTGGATGAGATAAAAGAAGACGGTTTTATATTACATCTTCTTCCATCCTAAACAGCAAAAATAGAAAACCTTCAGTTTGGAAGATTTAGGATGAAATATAGTAAACCAACAAACTATTGTAAATCAACAAACTATTTAACTTTGGTTTTTTGTTCAAATAATTTCCTAATATTGATTATGAATAAGAAAAAAGCTCCCTAATTTACATTGTCTAAGTTAAAATAAAGATCTGTAATAATAATTATAATTAAGCACTATGATTGAATAATTAAAACTTAAAGAGGAAGCAAAAATAATCGATGATGTCTAATGAAAATTAGAGAAGCTATCCTGGTACATAGCAAAGAGGCTACCTTTAGCCCCTCCTTGCGACACAATTAGAGCATCTTAGGGGTTGCATTAATTCTTAATAGAAAGATTACGATAATAGCTAAAAATAATGCCAATGAAAATAATATGTAAATAAAAAAGAAAGCTAAAAAAATATAATCATATCCACATAAACATTTCGTCAAACGTTATATATATAAGCAAATATTGTTAGAGAAGATAAATTAATTATAATATATTCAAATATTTAGAAAATTGAAATATAAATTAAAAATTAAAAATTTTACCTTTAAATTATCGTTTAAAAATTAAGAGTTGTGAAAATCTGTTGCTGTCAATTCTTGAATTGAAATTTCTTAAATTCATAAGCTGAATTTTTTTTAAAAAAAAGCTAGAGTATAAAAATTACAACTAAATGCTTGAAATAAATTTATAAATAGATTAACATAAAAAGTTAAAAGTTAAAACACGTTAAAAGAATAAAGAAATTTAACATTAAATTTGAGACTTAAAACAGCCCTCTCGATAAACTTGAAAGAAATTAAATATTAATTATTGACAGTAATTAATTTTGTTCTATTTTTCTTTTTACCAAGATTAAGAGTGAGTCAATTTTTTCTCCAAAAAAGTGTGAGCTTTAAACATGTAGCATTGTTGTCCTCGCCAAAATTTGTGTTGTACTTCAATTTGAGTAACGCGTGGAGCGGGCAAAAGCAACCTGTAGATATATGCTGGGATGTTAATGTTAATGTCAGTTGAAGGAGAGTGAGAGGGACATAAAGAAAATAATATCTCATCTTCCTTTCCATTCACATTACAAAATTTGGCAGGGATGACGACGAATCGATTTGAGTTTTAAAGTGAAAGACCCACAATAAGTGTGAAAATGAGACCTTTCCTGTCAACCATGAATTAGTGCCGCAATCATCTGATCTCGGCTTACCACAATTGCTGGTGCGCACTGGATTGCAAATTGCTTTAAAGTTTCCCTTCCCTCCTTCCAATAAAGTTTTGTCCACTTATAGGATGTAGCTTTCATCATTCTTCACCCTGCCTTCCTTCCTACTCTTATAGTGCTTAAAAAGCATTAGGACTTAGGAGGAATGTTACTGGACCCATGTTCTTTGACTGCTTTCTCCGCTGACATCTTAACGGTCATTGCATTACATCTGATAAGATTTGAATCAAGGGAGGTATGATCTCCTTACTAATCTGAATTGAAAAGTATTAGATTAAATAAAGTTAAAGTTATCCAGTAATGAACATGATATCAAACAGGACCAAAGGCTCCTGAAGGCACCTACCACATCCTGGCTTCTGTGTTGAAATATCAATATCAAGTGTAAGCGTTTGCCCCAGAAGAAAAAGAAAAAGAAAAAAAAAAAAAAAAGACTAACTTATAAATTTAAGTAAACTACTCTACCTATCATCAATTAATTTTAGAATGGAACCTCACTTAGATTTATATATGGCCTAACTTTACTTCTTGTATGAACCAATAAGCCATTGTAAATTCTGACAGCTTCGGCAAAAGTTCTTGGATGCTTCGATTTCTAATACTCGTAACGAGTAGAACTGAAGACAGTATTGGTAAAAGCATCCATCAGTAAGACATCTAAACAATATAACGTGACTTTAAAAGAAAGAGTTAATTTGAGCAATAAGATCATCACTTAATACTAAAGCAGCTGACAAGGAATCTTAAACGATTCTCAATTCACTTAGTTAGATGTTTGTCTTCCTTTCATCATGTCATTGAATATAGTTAACGGGCTTTAGCTAAGCAAACCCCATTATTGGAACAAATGGGAAGATGATATAAAGGGCAATTAAGGTAAAACCCAAAATCGCCAGAATGTAAAAACCAGTAACTATCTTATCGTGCAGAGTAAAAATTACAGGCAAGAGAAACACAACTGAAAGAGAGGAGAGTGTTAAAGCAAAATGTAACGGAACCTAAGCTTTCACAACCCCCTTCCCCCTTGTTTCCTGTTCTGCTCTCCTTTATTTCCTTGCAATAAAAATGCCCAAATCACCATTTCAAGCTTTCCTTACTCCTCTTTGCCTGCAACAATAAAAGTCAGATATAACCTTCAGTCTAGTTTCAACAATTCCAAGTGCTAACAAGTTAAAGAAATAACAAGTTTCAACAAATCCAAGTGTAAGTGAAAGATTCAACAAGTATAAACCTTTAAAGTAAAACATCAAATTCATGTTACACAATATTATGGAAGCTCAATTTCTGATGGAATCTCTATTCTTCTAACCAGTTATGAGGAAAAAAATTGTAACATTTATGCAAGAATTTCAGTTCTTAAACGTCAAAAGAGTTTGCAGCATCAATACCAATCTAGTTCCATGCAAAGTTTTTGAGAACTTGCACACTTTTACGCTTTGATAGCAAGTCTTGTTTTTAGCTCCTCATCCACAGCATCTATGATCATGAGATCACGTGTAATACACTCTGTAAAAGTTTAATAAATACTCACTTAGATCCATGTATAATAAGAGCAAGATCCTTGGTCATCTTGCCAGACTCTGCTACTCCAATACAAGCTACTGCTAGTTTCTCAGTGAAATCCAATAGTCTAGCATCGTCATCCAACTTAGCCCTGCCAATGAAAACGCAACATTATCATTCTATCCAACTCCCAAAGTGCAAACAGTATTTGAAATTGGAAGATCCATAAGTACAGACTAACAGAAGAACAATTACCTGTGTGCAAGTCCACGAGACCAAGCAAAGACAGAAGCTATGCTGTTAGTGCTGGTCTCACCACCTTTCTGATGGACCCTGTAATGCCGAGTGACTGTACCATGAGCTGCTTCAGCTTCTATAGTCTTTCCATCCGGGCACACCTAAAAGCATACCAGACTTGATGAGGGATGAGAGACCAAAAAATGATCATCCAAATGCCTAGAGAAAAGTTCAGACATGTTTGCAAGTTGATGCATATACGTAAAAAGGCCGACTGTCCGATTGTTCTGAGGAAAAAAATCAAAACACTTTTCTAGATATCCATGTGCAAAAGTGGGGAACTTAGTTGTTCCCATTTAGGATCACCAAGTATGTAGCATAATTGAATGATGTGAGACAAATAAAACAAAAGAAAGAAAATGCAATTCGAATAACAATGCAATTATAAGTATGATCTTTCAAGTTACTTTCCATTTTTTGTTCCTTTTTTGCAATACAAAGCGTATCCTAATGACTAAACAGCATGAGATATAAACAGATCTGAGATATACCAGTACAGAGGTCATCAATCCAAGGGATCCAAAACCTACAAAAATATAACAACAATTCTTATCTCAGAAGCAATTGAGCTACAATACACTTTGTGACTTTTTAAAGCGATGAAAAAAAAAAAAGCAGGATAAACTGCACAACTCCCAAAACACCACAAACAACAAAAAAGCAGTTTCTAAATTTTGTTTCTTCAAAACTTATAAAAGCTTTTTACATACCCTGAGCTAAGAAATCACTCTGCACATCTCCATCATAGTTCTTGCATGCCCAAACATAACCACCTTCACTCTTGAGAGCATAAGCCACCATATCATCAATGAGTCGGTGTTCATACCTTCCAGTTAAATTGCACAGATTAATGACAAATACATACACATTTGTAGAAGCAACCGTTTTGCATCAGGTAGATAAGAGACGTACCATATCCCAGCAGCCTCATATTTTGATTTCCATTTGGCTTCATAAACTTCTTGAAATATATCCTTGAATCTTCAGTTAATAAAAAACAAATAAAATGCAAGAAACAAGAGCAAGAGGAACAGATGATATGTCCAAACAAAACAATAAAGTTACAGTCCAAATAGATGACAAAATGTCAGAACTGTCATACCTTCCATCATACTTCTTAAGGATAGTATTTTTTGTACTAAGATAAAGTGGCCATTTCTTCTGGTAAGCAGTATTCATGGAAGCATCAGCAAATGCACGGATGGACTGCATTGCATGTCAAACATCACATACAGAAATTATTGACCAGTAATTTGGCTTCAAGAAAATCACCAATAAATCTGCAGTCATACCTCATCAGTGTTATACATGGTTAATGCAACACCACCAGCACCTGCAAAGTCAAAAACCTCAAACTCTGTCTTCTCGCCTTCTCCTTCTGGTACTGTAAGATTAAAAAACTTATCAACCACAAAATAAGAAAAGGTAGAATGTTGAACAGGGTGACAAAGTCTACATTCTAGAATTAATTGATTGTCCTACACAGGTACCACATATGGCATGAGAATCTACAAGCTTTTTGCGTCTTATATTTCGAGAAACATATAAAAGGGTGTCCTTTTTCGTTACAAAATCTTGTTTTTGTCAATATCCCAATCAAAGGAATAATTGGAACTATTGAATTGAGTTTCTTCATAGTATTATCTATAAAAAAAAAATTCTAGCATTAAAGTAACCAAATAGTGCTTACAAACAAGGTCCTCCACTCTCCAACAAGGAGCACTGACCAAAGTGACGAGTGAAGTGACAAAGTTTAGAGTGAATCAAAGAGGCCAAGAAAAGAAACATTTACCAAACACCAATTTGAGTTTGCCAGCTCCTTTAATAACGGTATCAGTTGCTCGATATTGATCACCAAAAGCATGTCTTCCAATGCAAATTGGCTTTGTCCAACCTGACAACAAAGAGAAATCAGCATTGTTCAAATCCATAATCCAAAAAGACGTCTGATATATGCTTAACAGAAAAATGGAAGATACCTGGTACCAACCGGGGGACGTTTTTGCAAAGAATTGGTTCTCTAAAAACAGTACCTGTTGAACATACCAAAAGGTTTTTCAACCAAGTTTGATTCTTGCTGCAAAGAAAATAAAGGGAGAGAAGTAGGCATAATAAAAGAAACAATAGCACGAGCAAAGACTCACCATTTAAAATATTCCTAATCGTTCCATTTGGACTCCTCCACATATGTTTCAAGTTGAACTCCTTGACACGAGCTTCGTCTATTGAAACACATGAATGTAAGATTTCCCCAATTTTGAATTCAAATTACTATGCCTGCAAAGATCTGCCAACACAGGTGGATGATTGGTCATCCTAGGAACAATATCGACACATACCTGGAGTAATAGTGGCACACTTGATTGCTACATTGTACCTAAAATGATAATCAAAAAGTCAAAGACAATAAAGGACTTCAGTGAAATCATAATTGTTAAGGTAGTGGAAAGGATAAATCCTTAGCCAACAATATAGGAGCACTTACTTAAGAGTTGCTTCTGCACTTTCAATTGTAACCTTATCATCAGTGGCATCACGGTGAAGAAGGCCAAGGTCAAAGTACTTTATGTCCAATTCCAGAAAGGGCAAAATAAGCTGCGCAAACATAGAAAGCAAGCAATTTAGCACATGCCTTCAATTAGAAAACCAGAGGGAATGGAAGATGGATGCAATAATACCTTATCCTTTATAGATTTCCAGATAACTCGAGTCATTTCATCTCCTACATCACGATAAGAAACAAAGAAAAAGAAAAGCATGAGAATGAGAGAGATAGAGAGAGGAGAATAATGATCTTGACAACAGCAACAAGATCAAATTAGCAACAAATGAAACTATGATCTCCTAGGTAAAAAAGCTTTAAAAAATTAAAACACTACATGTCTTAAATATTCCTGAGTTTAATAGCTTTGTGGTTTCTTTCTCTTCCTTCAGAATTCAGCAAAGCCAGTTGTTCTTTAAATGAAAGAATTATAGCAAACACGGCAAAGTAAGAGCAGATATAAGATTCTTCGTTTGCAATAATACAAAAATAACTAAAACATATCTCATGCATTTTTATATATAACAATGAAAATCTTAAAATTAGAAGCTACAAACTAAAAGATCTGAAGGTAATTTAAGTTGAGTTGTATCTGTGCAGAACCATTCTCTTTCAGTTTTTCATAAAAATTTGTTCAACAAAAAGGAATTGAAGAAAGAGAAGAAATATACTGAGTAAGAAATAGCACTTACTGCTAGAAATGAAACAGAAATGGGGAAAAAAAATGGCAACAACAGCATTTAGAGAATTCATTTAGAACGTCCAAGTCAATAGAAGTGCTTAAAGGACTTAAAAAAACAAAAGCCAAGAAGGAGAGGTGTATCATTGTGAACAGTTGAATAGTACATCACATAGCGGAACAATCAACTTCTATGCCAACTCCATTTTCATTCGTTAAAATCATACAGATCTTCAATTGCTTTCTTTTATTTCTTTTCGATTTATACTGATTATTGGGTCTTAAGGTCAAAGTTGAAGTTAAAGAGTTTTAAGATATTAATCACAAGATCTCACTACTGGAAACAAAAACAAAAACAAAAACCAAAACTTCATTTGATATGTATCAGAGCAAATGAAGATGATATAACCATAACGCAGAAAAACAGTAGTCACCCTCCTTCCAATATCCTCTATTATTATCGAATAACTATTTCCATCAGATTATCTAAAACAACCCCATTTTCAAAAGCAAAAGACGAGAATAATGACTTTTTATTTCCATTTTTCGTCAAATAATAGCACAACACAAAAAAACATAAAGAAAAAAGGAAGATCCCCTTATGACAGGACCCACCGGCCATCCACTGATCTCCCCGAGATCATAGAACGTTAACAGACTAACAGGAGTAATATAGCAGCGGGAGGAGGAAAGAAAAACATCTCACCATCCATCTCAACAATGGGGTTAGCGACCTTGATCTTCTCAAAAGCCATAGTGTTGTGTGTTTGCTTTAATCTGCTGAATGACAGAGAAGGAAGAGACTGAGGAAAGTATGAGTATGAGAAGATTAAACACAAACACACACACACACACACCTGATTGTGGGTTTACAACAAAGACGAGACTTTTGAGAGTTTGGTGAAATGCGCAGACAGACGGCAGTAATGGAAATAAATTATTTTCATATCTGCCTGCTCCTCTGTACTTGCCCTTCTATGTTCACCATATTACCTTTTCCCCACCCAATCCCACTCTTCTTTTCCGTTACATTAAACAATAAACACACACTTTTTCTAAATTTCCATCAATAGTCACTGAAAATATTCATTCTCAATTATTTTATTAATTTTAAAATTTAGAATTTAAATAAAAATTGTCATAAGAGGTTTATAATGATTATTTATTTATTTTTATTCGATTTTCATTGCATATTTTTTAAGTCTCTCTATTAAATAAAAATAAGATTGCATACTATCAAATTTCCTCAATTCTCGTACTTTAGCAAAACTTTAACCAGATTTTTTTTTCAAGTCTTCACTTACAATTAGGTTAAGTATGGTAAAAATAGATTATGTTATTGAATGAAAAAAGTAATTGAATAAAATATCAAAAAATATTAATTTTATATTTGTAATACATATGTATTTACTAACACTTATGAGTTTATATATAATTTACACTCATCAATATAATATTAATTTTCTATTTTACGTGTTTTTAATGTATATTGTTAGTTAATTCCTTTTATTGTTACTAATTTCATAATTGAGTCATTTAAACTAAAGCAAGATGATATATTAATTGTGTATTACGTGACATTATGATTCTCACACTATCACATTGACTCAAAGTAATGACAGCACACGACGATATCATGTGTATCACTATAAATTAATATGATATTTTATAGGTGCATAATTATTATATTAACGTGATATATAATATTTATAATTTTATTAAAAGAGTTCATGGAAAGAATTTGATTATAAAATTTATTAATATTGAAGATTTAGTATTAAAAATTAGAAATATTTTCTAGGAGTTTAAAAAATAGTATAAGTGTCATAACATGTAAATATGAGGAGTCGGATGGGCGAGAGAATAGGAGTAGGAAGGAGACGTTCTTTTGTCGTATGAAAGTTCGTCGGTCCAACTACTCCCCATTGCTCGCCTAACTCTTGTTTGGAAAGAAAATCGTAAAGAAGATCTGCAGAGAAAGTTGGGCCACGCAAGTATCTTTATTTACGTATGCACTTGTTAAAACTATCCCTTATCTGTCAATTGCTCCCATTATCCATATATGTTCCTTTCAACTCTATTGCTTTTTCTTATATTAAAAACAAAACCATCCCAATTGGCTTCAATTTTGAGATGTTTTTTATAATCCTTATTGAATGGTAACTTCAACATTAGAAATGAGTACAATTAACTTTTTAGTATAAGAGTAAATACATTATTATAAATACTCTCGATGACTCAATTAAATCCTATTTACTTGATTTGAAGTCGGTAAAGGTATTATGTATTCACTTTTTTTCTTCTTTTATTAATGTAGAATAATATAAATGATTAAAAAAATTACATTTAACTCACTTGTACATACAACTTATATATATAAAAAAACTCAATTTTATGTATAACTTATATAAAAAAAAAATCAAATCATAACTACTGACTTTGGCTCCATAACTACTGGCTTAATCTCTCCATTTTTCTCAATCTCTAACACTGGTTTTGGGGTTGTAATCTATGATGGGCAACCTAGTGGCATTGATATCTAAACACCTAAATTTTGTACTAAATTCTCATTACATGTTGTTGTAGTGGGGGTAGATGTGTGCTATTGAAGTGTTTGGAGACCAAGGTGGCATAGGTGATATCTCCCACTCCTCATCTTCATTTTAATCTCTGTGTATGAACATGTCCTCTAATACTCTTACCGATGTTCTGATCAATGCAAAATACTATCCATATGCTTCTATTCGTGGCTTAATTATACCTATAACCTTTAAAATGTCTGAATGGATTGGGAGAGGAGTGAAAACATCTGTCAAATCTTTTAACATATAACACTCCTAATCTCTTCACCAATTTAGTTATAATTAACCCGCCTTTGATTATATCAAAGTTTAATTGATAAAAGTAGCCTCTTTTGAGCTAAATGAATGTGTGCCTCAAATGGTATCACACTCACTTTCTCATGCAATGGAGGAGGAATAGGTCCTGATTAATCATTGCATTAATGTCCTTATATCATGCACATAAAAAAATGTAGGAGAAACTTATGTATATATCTTATGATAGGGAAATGAATCTAGAAGCCTAAGACCTTATTGGAGAATAAGGTTTCGCCATGGCCACCACATCATAATACAACAATGAATGGATAATAGGAAAATCCATTCAACTTTGTTCTAGTCACATGTTATTTTATATATAAAACCCCATGTAGATGCTAAATTGATTATAGATGAAATGATCTTTGATGCCCTCTAGTTGAAATTGTATCATTAACTCATCATCCTAAGCAATTTATCCGCATATAAACTGTAGGATTATCTCAATACACTAGATCTCAAATATCAAAGAATTCTAACCAACTATCAAAAGCAATCATCATTCATGTCATCGTCTCCAAATTCATCTATCTTAAGATTCCCTAATCTGTATATCACAGTGCCTTAAGTTTTTTTATTTGAAGAGTTACTTCAATTGAAACTTAATTGTGAAATGGAAGAGAAAATGATCAAGTTATTCCCTACGTGGCATATTGGCTTGAATATCTTTTGTAAGTGTTTGCTGGGTCTTTAGATCTATATTAGCAACCTCCTATAAGGTGGAATCCACATCTCTCTACTTTGATAGCGGGGTTTCTCTTTGCTCCACCTATATTGTGCCATTGCTACTGTACATCTCATCATATGTCGTAATCAACTTGAAAAGGAATCATCAACCAAAAATTATAATACAAACGTTCTCTCATTTGTATATAAAAAAAAAAAGGCAAGTGTAAGTTAAGTCCATTATAGCTTCTAACATTAAGAGTATTTCAATTGACAATTCAACAAACATTGAAGTAAAAAATCATACCTATATGAAATTAGGTCCTAATTAACTTAGGAATTACTAATTTTCAATAGTTTACTCATGAATTCATCTAACATCCTGTAGCAATTAATCTTTAAACCCTAACTTTAACCAATTATCATCCAAACACAAAAGCAATTAGATTTAAAAATGGGAAACCAATCCAAACAAACAAGGAGCAATAACATGGCATGTCATCAAACAACCTTTTACAACTCTTACATAAGTAAAAAATTCTCGCCCCTTTAGTCCATAATGAGAAGTATAAAAAAAGCAAATTCTAAGTAAAGGAACATATTTTGAATTCAACATAATTAAGGATATCAAAGAGAAATGAGATTGTTGAGAGAAAATCAAGAAGATGGTTTGTGAATGTTCATTATGAGAATTGTCTATAACTTTAAATTACGATTAAACATAAGACCTACACAGTGATATATTATATGTTATATTGGTGATGTAGGTGCAAAATAGTTTAGTGTTTACGGAAATGGGACTAACACAGTAATTTCAAGGGGTACGTTGGTTAAATGGATGAACATGTGATGTATATAGGTCATTATTTAATTAAAAAAAAGTGGTTACATAATGACAATATTGGTCTATGTTTATTCATTTAATTAACACTTAAAGAATTAGAAAAGGCTGAAAAATACAGACTAAACATGCCTCGTAATATAATCATGTTAACTATAATTAAAAAAATAAGATTTTGTGTTATAATGGACACAAATGCTATATGAATATGTTTTGGGAATATGGGGATAGAACACATTATCATATTATGTTCATGTTCTACAAGGACCTTCACTGCCTTTATAGCAAAATAATAACACGAATGTAACATTATTTGTGTTTATTCTATGTTTGGCATACAAAGTTTAGATTTTATATGGTATCATACAAGAAAAATGAAGTTTTGCAATGAAAATTACTAAGGAAAAACCTACATGTTTCATCGGTAAGCTAAGTTAGCGATATAATTTACCTACGGGCATTTTGTGTTATCGTCGGTGAACATATCGACGATTATTGTTTCGATTGGTAAAGTTATCGACAAACAAATCTTGTCTGTCAGTAACTTACTAACAAAAGTGGTCATTTCATCGGTAAGCTAAAGACAACATTATCGATGGTTATTAGCTATCTTATGGTAAATAGAATAGATTTTACCGACGAACTTTATTTTTCAATGGTAAATTTACTAAAACTGTTTTTTAATTTCACTGCGTTTAATTTTATTTGATGATCTTATGGTTGATGCATAATTTATACAGTTATGAGTTATCTGTTGATAATATTTTGATTTGTTTCTACATTTAATTTGTCAAAATAAAAAGTTAATTGATTATATAAAGTAAAAATTATCTTAATTGATAATAAAAATTATTTTCTACATATAAGTATTTATAATTCATACGAAATGACTAACAAGTATGCTATTTATTTGGTGACCGCAGATGCTTTGATTACTGCAATGAGGTACTACCCCTCCCCTTTAACTCATTCACTCATTACAGAGTTGAGCTATATATTCCATCGACTATTGCAACTAAGTTGCCAATATCTGCATTTTGATTCGAAGCTCATGGACTTCATTACGTGCAGATTACCTACTAGATGCTGCTGTACTAGATGTGTAAGATTGCGAATAACATGTATTCATAAATAAACCTAAGCCGAATATCCTTCTACGACGGTCCCTACCACCTATTACATGAAGATAAGTTTTACTCTCATCAACATCTTTAAATTGATGAGACTATCATTGAATGCTTTCTTGTATTTGGTCCTATCAAAAGGCAATATTTATGTTAGTAAGTAATAATTATTAAACATTAATATTAAAGTATAAATTTCACATACATTTAGTTCTCTATATCAGGTGTTGATGAAGGTCACACCATCATGTTTCTTAATGTGAGTGTGCAAAAAGAGCTGACGGGGTGTAGGCTTTGTGCCTATAGACTTTTCCTGCATCATAATAAAATGTTATAATTGAACTAAAATTTATAAAAATTTTGGTAAAATTTTCTCTATTTTTATAATATTTACCCCCTGTTGAACAAAAAAAGTAACTCAACAACA
>JANIHY010000007.1:1193164-1203697 GCA_027479065.1 Erythroxylum brevipes | reverse complement strand
AAATTCACACATCAAATTAAATTGAAATACACAAAAGTAAAAAAATCAGAGTATAAATGTAAAGTTAGATACTTACAAGTCTCTCTACATGCTCGTGGTGGGTGAGAGATCCTCTAGTATGTACAAGAAGACTCTCTCCCCCCAGTCCTCCACGTCTGTTGGTAGAATTATGCTTCAAAATGGACATTGCCTCAAGTGATGTCCAATACTACTGCTAACGACTCCATATTTATTTAGAAATATAAGGCAGTTGTACACCAGTCTTCTGTATTGCACTAACAAAGTCTTGATAACGTGTACTCGCTCGTCTCTCCCATACTTTATAAATGATCACATCAAATTCAGAATCCTAAAAAAATCTTTTTGAAACAAAAGAAAACACACACGATAAGTACTTATAATATAATAATATTCACTTGTCTTCTGAGAGATATTCTTCCATATATAACCCATAAGATCACTCTTCTCCTTGAATTTGGATGTCATGTTTCTTGAATATAGTCCAGACAGAATCGACGTAATATAAAAACAATTAATTTTATATCATTTTTTAAATTTAAACCTATAACTTAATTATAAACATATGGTATTTTATGTATTTTCACTTACAGATTGTTGACAATTGTGATGTAAGTTCTTTCATCAGCTCCCTCAGCTCTAGGCTGGAGGTTGCCTCTTTCATCCGCATCGTTTACCCTTGATATCTCTATCAGTATGGTGTAGTAGTAGGTACGGAAGGTGATGTCTCATCTGTAGGTGTAGTAGCTAAAGGTACAACATCTGATTCGATTGTAGCTGCAGAATGTGATATTTCACTTGGACAGTAACTGGCTCCAAATCGTGGTCTGAACCTTGGTCACATCATATCCTATTTTCTCTTTGGTGGCTTATTTCAACCTTAAGTTCATATATGATCGAATATTCCAAAAATATAACAATTTCAATTCAATTTTTCACAAAATATATAAAAAAGGAATTAATTGATTTGTTGAATATAATATTTTATTATAAATACAAATTAATTGCTATCAACACTTAATTATAAATTAAAATTATCATTATCTTCTTTTTCTGAAGAATTAGAATTAAACTCAGGCTCTTCTTTAGATCTCTCGCCCTCCTAATCCTCTTCAGATGAAATTTCAACATATTCATTATTTGGATCATTCAAAGATTCATTCTTGTCATATGTATCATTTGCATTTATTTCATAAATGTCTTATTGAAATGCTTCACTTTTAATTCTCTGTTCTCCTTTTTCATGTGATTCAAAAACACCTCTGGGTTTAACTTTGTAAATAACTAACCAATCTGACTTATCTCATCGTCCGCTAGGAAAAGGGATATAATACACATGGATCGCTTGCATTGTCATCACAGAAGGTTCAAATTATCTAAATCTTCTTCGCTTGTTGATTTCAACTAAATTGTATAGGCTATGCACTTTTATACCAAAATTTGGAGTTGGATCAAACCAGTCACACTTAAATATCACACTTCGCTTTATTGGCAAGGTAGGGTACTTAATTTCAAGTATCTTAATAATTTTGTTAGAGATATAGATAAAATTGTATCCATATAGATAGAATTATATCCCTGTAAATTAGGGATTCTTTATTATCCCCTAATTTACAGGGATATATTGAATATACAGCGCCTATATGTACTGCCTAATACAATGAATGAAAATATCGATTCTCTGGAATAATAAATTTTACCATAGTAATCTATCAATTCTCCCTATATGTAAACCCCACTATTTACTATTATCATGTTATGACCATGATATTCTATATAATATTTATATTCATTAACAAAATACACCGGATATGATTTACCAATTCGCAAAGGTCCCTTCACAAGATCACATATGAACTTGTTCTTTATTGAATTTTCTATAAAAGAAATTATCATATTCAGTATAATGTCATTTGAACACTTTAATCTTATAATCCAATCATTTCAATAATTGTAAGTGAAAACTTATGTATTTCTTGAACCAACGAGGAAAGTATCTTCCAACTTCTTTATTGATATCATCCTGTGTTTTATCAGGCATTAGCTCGTGTAACCATTTCTCATAATCTAAAAACATTATTATGTATTTCAGTTGTGAATAACACTAAATTTCAAAAACCAAATAATCAATTTCAACATACTGCATGAAAGGTTGAATCTGACAGTTCAATAAAATGTAATCATGGGTAGCCTCAATTTCTTCCTCTATTAACATTCTTCTTATTGAGCGTCTATATGTTCATCCAAGATATGTAAAAACGGATAAGTTACCATCAGCATCACTCATTCCTCCCCTGTCGTCATTACGAGGAACTTTTCTTTCTCTTGTGTGAACATGCGGCTTAAAATAATGTAAACAAAATATACTAGCTTCCTCTATTAAATAAGCATTACATATCGAACCTTCAACTCTAGCCTTATTTTTGACATTTTTCTTCAAATGATGCAAATACCTATATTAGC
The DNA here is from genome assembly GCA_027479065.1 of Erythroxylum brevipes. Lineage (NCBI taxonomy): Eukaryota > Viridiplantae > Streptophyta > Magnoliopsida > Malpighiales > Erythroxylaceae > Erythroxylum > Erythroxylum brevipes. The sequence continues at coordinate 1,201,216 of JANIHY010000007.1, read as the reverse complement.
GAAAAGGGTTATTACAATTTAGTTAAAACATGTTAGTACTTCAATTACAATCATTTTTGTTGAATTACCTCTCAAACGGATACATCCATCAATACTGAACTAGACTGGCAAGTTTAGCCTCGTATGTTAAATGCATAGGTAGATGCTCCATACAGTCAAAGAAGCTTGGAGGGAAAATCCCTTTTAATTTGCACAAAATTACTAGAATTTTCCTTTTTAGTTTTTCCATTTAGCCAACTTAATTTCAGATGATATTAAGCTTTTAAAAAACAAACTTAATTTTGTTATAACTTCCCAAACCTTATTCAGTAGCAACTCTCAAAATGCAATTGGAATTAGCCTTTGCATAAACACTTAACAATCATGACTTTTCATCCTAAATAATTTGTACTTCCTTATATCTACACACCTTGTCAAGTTTGAAACATAACCATCGGTAAACTTTAGACTTTTCAAACATTCACATAAAATTTTCTTTTATTTTTTGTCCAAAGTGTAATATGCTTTTAGATATTTACCAGTGCGAAGATCTTTATGTACCTTATTCCTTTTACAAAAAAGTTTCAAATTAGCTTGTGATTTTGCATTATCTTTTGTCCTCCTTTCAATGTTCGTTAAGGTATTGAACAAATTGTCAAAAGTATTTTTTTTCATTATACATCACATCTAGATTATGACGTATCAAATTAGTTTTCCAATATGACAAATTTTAAAAGATGATTCGTTTTCTCAAACCAAAGTTTTTACTAATGCTTTATTAACTTCATCAACTTCAAATTTTGTAACTTTCAATAATCCTAATTCATCAATCTCCTACAATATCTCTTCACCAGCTTTGTGAAGGGGAGGAGGTGTTTATACCATCCTATTCTTAATAAACTTTTGATTATTGCGTCCAAATGGATGATTTGGAGGAAGAAATTTTCTGTGGTTGTCAAACCAACATGTTTTGCCCCCATTTGGAAGATAAAATGTGTAAAAATCATTGTTATAATAAAGACAAGACAATTTTCATATTGTACTCCATCTGGACAACCTAACATATGCCAAAAAATCACTAATGATCCACATCAAAGCTACTCTCAACATAAAATTTTGTTTCAGAGACACATCATATGTCCTAACACCATATTTCCAAAGATGCTGCAATTCATATATCAATGGTTGTAAGAATATATCAATTTTATGCTTTGGATTTATAGGCCCTGACACAATCACTGTCAAGAACATATATGCCTCATTCATACACATCCATGGAGGCAAATTATAAGGAGTAGTTATGATTAGCCATGATGAATATTATTGGCCGAATTAACCAAAAGGTTAGAATCCATCCATCGACAATCCTAACCTAACATTTTGACTTTTAGCTACAAACTCATAATAGGTTTTATTGAAATGTTTCCATGCCAATACATCTAATGGACGACTCGTTATTCCATCTTCCTGTTCGTGTTCATTATGTCATCTCATGTGAGATGCAGTAACATTAGAAGCATAGAGTCTTTGATGTCTTGGAGCTAGAGGGAAATAATACATCTACTTCCAGGATACTAATTTCTGTTTCATATAACTCTTTCTAGGCTTGAACATAGATTGACCACAAAATTTGAACTCTTGTAATTCCATATCATCTCCCCAATACAATATACATCCCAATTTTCATCAATCAATCTTTTCAATAGGCAAACCAAGAAGCCTAATAAGTTTCTTCATATTATAAAAACTATCAACTATTTTATGATCAGGAGGTAATGATTCATTATACCATATAAGAGTTTATCAAAACTATGATCAGAAATATGCCCTTCAAAGTTTGTGTTCAATATTCAAACAATTGAAGACAATTGAGTCATTGTCTCGTATTTTTTTTCTTGGTCAGCTGAGTATAGTAAGTCAAAAAATTGTTTTGTATATGAGTTTAATTCTTCTTCAAGATTTTTTATATTTTTCAGAAAGATATAACCGGCTGCATCATAAACTATTTGTATGTAAGGATTTTCATTTGCATCTACATTATTTGTTCTAAATCTAACCCCCTTTAAATTCATCTACATTCACTGACGAGTGTCCTTCATTACCCCTTGAGGTGCTACAAGTCAATGGCTTCCAATGTCGTGTCCACTCAAAATAATTTGGGACAAACCCGTTTTTCAGCAAATGCCATTCACCTCATCAATAGGAAGGAAACGATGAGTTTGAACTTTTTACATGAATATATAATCTTTAGGCCATCCATATATGCAAGTTGAGAACATGCATAATGAATAGAAGCTTCAACTCCCTCAACAAACTTAGGATTAATGAAATCATCAGGTGTTAATTGTCTATACATCCAAAATCTATCAACATTACTGATTTATGCAAAACTGTTAATTTAAAAGAGTGATTTCATAGTTAGTATCCTTCATGTCCCCTAAGTTTACAGAACATCTAAACTTTATACAACATCCCTTAAGTATTAATCAATCCATAACACCCACATACCCTTGGGAGGATATGCAGATGCTACACAAAACAGAACCAAAACATTCCAAATCATACTAAACATTTCTTACTTGCATTTCAGCAACTCAAGCAAACATACATTACATACCATTTAATGTTGCTGTAGGCAAACCATAATGTACTTCATATATAATGAACTTATCAAAATACACGCTTAAACGTAATCCATTATGTAATAAGGTTGTTACAAACCATTAAACAAAATACAAACTATCACATATTGTCAGATGCAACTAAAAAACTCAAATATAAATCTTCAAAACAAAACAAATTCCAAAACAGAACACATTCTTTATTGGCCATTGTAGTAGTCTTTGTCCCAGTCTTTAAACCTTCTTATCAGAACCTACACGGAGGCAAAGCCACCATGTTAAGGATATAGTTTATGAGAAATAATTAAACATAATGCACAATGGCGACTATTTCTAACAGTCTTCTAACATTCATATATACATATTCAAATCATATCGCAACAATATTTAATTATTCATATTATAAAGTAATCCAAACATTATGTCTCAAAATAAAATATGATTCATCAATCAATACAGAACATTCTTGTATCAGAACAAAACTCATAAATATCATAACAGAGTGTACAAGAATCAGAATTGAATATCAGAATAGGATATAATCCTTTCAGATCAAAGTATGACTTATGTTAGAATAGAACTTGTTTTGTATCAAATCAAAGCTTATCTCTTATTAGAACAGAACTTGTTTTGTATCAAATCAGAGGTTATCTCTTATCAGAACAGAACTTGTTTTTATCAAAACTGAACATGTTTCATAATACAAAATAAGTTGGACTGTTAATCTTTTTTACAGAAGTGGGTAACGGGACTAGTACAGAAGATACCATAATTGGTATTTGAAACAGAAGAGACTTAAATCTCTAAAACAAAAGACACATAAATGTCTAAAATCAGAAGACACTTTAGTGTCTAGTTAAAGGAGCAGCTGCAGACCCTTCTAAGCATGCTTATTTATCCACAACTAGGACTTAACAGTTTTCAAACAAACCATTTCAAATTTTAGATTTCAGAATTTCATGTAAATAATGTAGTGCATAATCGTATTCATTTGATCAAACTTAACATGCATTTCAATAAATAAGACCCAGAGAAATTGGATGGATGGATGCTTATGAAACATGGTAAATACAGAGTAACATGAACAAGTGATCTGAACTTGCATTTTAGATGGGTCATCTTTCCATCCTTTCAAACATTTTATGGCATTTATTACACTCCTTGTACTTTCGATATATTATATTATGGTCCTCTAGACTGATGAATGAGAACGAAGATAAATTAAGAAGAAAAAGAACTAAGTTCATATCTGGAATAAATGAAATTATCAGTAATCATGAATTCAGCAACTTTAAAGACAAAAAAGAACTAAAAATTTAGGAGCTCAAGGCTTTCTAAATGCTTGATTATTATATCAATGACAGAAGTTCGAATCCTTTATCCAAAATAACTTTGTTCAATCATATCCAATGTCAAAACAATGTTGTTTTGGCCATTGGATGCGTGTTTAAAGAATGTCCAACTTTGTCCAATGGTCAAAAAGATGTTATTTTGAGTATTGAATAGGGTTGAACATGATTATTTTGGGCAGAGGATCCGAAAATCATAGATAGACATATTGACAATATGAGTCTGCATGTGGGCAACAGAAAAGGTAAGGTAAATACAAGAAAATACCCTTAAAGTAAATTTAATTAATTTTATTGAAATATAAAATGTATGAAATGAGTAAATAGTATTTATGACAATATGGTAAGTTGATATTTGGTGAGTATCTTAAAATTGATTTCAATATTAAAGATTGCAATGTATGAAATGAGTAAATTGTATTTATGACAATATGGTAAGTTGATATTTGGTGAGTTTCTTAAAATTGATTTCAATATTAAAGATTGCATCCCTACCGAGTTCAACTTTTGCATGATGAAAAATGAGTGCGTAGCTTTATTACAAATTGGACTAGGTAAAGATATCTTCATCGTTTCACGTCCTAACAAAAGGAAAGTTTCTATACTAATTGGTCTATGCATCCATGGTCGTGTGATGACCAACTTGTAACTATAGACACAGAGATAATGGGACACTAGCTAAAGCAAAAATGAAATAGACATGCATGTTGAAATGGTATTAAAGAGCACAGTAAATTAAGTTTGATTTGTTCTATTCTATTGACAAGTCTCTTTTAATGGCGACCATCACGCGAAGCAACGCCTATAATGAGCCCCAAAACCGAGATAACAGGTTGAGGTTACTGGTATACACCAGCCAGGTTTTTTTGTAGGTGATAACTAAGGGAGGGACACAAGCAACAGTGTTCTACATTCTCCTGATTACTTATAAATAATCTCAACATCTGGATCTGCTGATTAATAAACATGGCTCTCTCCAAGACCGCACTAGACACTGATCTCTCCGTGCATTCCACTTTCGCTTCTCGATATGTCCGAGCCTCGCTTCCAAGGTAATATGATATCTCGCTGAATTATTGTAACGAAACCTGTTCGTGTAGATGAATTAGAATAGTGACATAATGAATATGTATATGAGCATAACAGGTTTAGAATGCCGGAGAATTCGATACCAAAGGAAGCAGCGTATCAGATCATCAACGACGAGCTTATGTTGGATGGCAACCCAAGGCTTAACCTTGCATCGTTTGTAACAACATGGATGGAACCTGAGTGCGACAAGCTGATCATGGCAGCAATTAACAAGAACTATGTTGACATGGATGAGTATCCTGTTACCACCGAGCTGCAGGCAAGGCATCAGTCATCACTCGTTATTTTCCCATTTTAAATTTCTTCTTCTCTAAAGCGGAGTTGGGGTAATGGATGTTGCAGAATCGATGCGTGAACATGATAGCTCATCTATTTAACGCACCACTTGGAGAATCAGAGGCTGCCATTGGAGTAGGCACTGTGGGATCTTCGGAGGCAATAATGTTGGCTGGTTTAGCTTTTAAGCGTAAATGGCAGAACCGCAGAAAAGCTGAAGGCAAGCCTATTGATAACCCTAATATTGTCACGGGTGCCAATGTTCAGGTAGTCTTAATATCTTACTTAGATAACATCAATTCTATTTTTTATGGGAATCTTCAACGAAGATATATGGTAAATGTATCAATTTTTCAGGTATGTTGGGAGAAATTTGCAAGGTACTTTGAGGTAGAATTGAAAGAGGTGAAGTTAAGGGAAGACTATTTTGTGATGGACCCTGAAAAGGCAGTAGAAATGGTTGATGAGAACACCATTTGTGTGGCCGCTATACTCGGCTCTACTCTCAACGGCGAATTTGAAGATGTAAAGCGCTTAAACGATCTCTTAGTGGAGAAGAACCAAGAAACTGGGTATTAATTGTAGCCTAGCCTGTATCAAGTTCTTTAGAGATTAACAGAGCAGACAATTAATAAATTGAAAAGTTACAAAAATGATGCAGATGGGATACACCTATCCATGTAGATGCAGCAAGCGGTGGATTTATTGCTCCTTTTATATACCCAGAAATAGAGTGGGACTTCAGGTTACCGTTGGTGAAGAGTATAAACGTGAGCGGCCACAAGTATGGTCTAGTTTATGCAGGTATTGGTTGGGTCATTTGGAGAAGCAAAGAGGATCTGCCTGAAGAACTCATCTTCCATATCAACTATCTGGGTGCTGATCAGCCCACCTTCACCCTCAATTTCTCTAAAGGTACTAAACTATTTCGTTGACATCAGCTTTTCAAGGCAGTTTGTTAGATTTCTTGGTGATACCAAAAAACTGTTCCAGGTTCTAGCCAAGTCATTGCTCAGTACTACCAATTAATTCGCTTGGGGTATGAGGTATGAAAAACAACTAAATGTTTTCTCAACTGTTGTCTACAAAATTAGTAACAAAAAAGATGCAATATATCATCATCATCATCTTCTTCTTCTTCAGGGTTACAAAAATGTGATGGAAAATTGTAGAGACAACATGTTGGTGCTGAAAGAAGGAATAGAGAAAACAGGGCATTTCAACATAGTATCAAAGGATGTCGGAGTGCCACTGGTAGCATTTTCGCTGAAGGACAACAAGTTACACAATGAGTTCGAGTTGTCCGACATGTTACGTCGATTTGGTTGGATTGTTCCTGCATACACAATGCCTCCTGATGCCCAGAACGTCACAGTTCTGAGAGTGGTGATAAGAGAAGATTTCTCTCGCACTCTCGCTGAGCGCCTTGTTAATGATATTCAGAAAGTTTTGCATGAACTCGAAACCCTTCCTTCAAGACTCTCTGCCAGGATATCCATTACTGATTCCGATGACAAGGACCACAATACTGTCGTTGTGAAGAAGACAGCTATGGAGACCCAGAGAGAGATTACTACTGTTTGGAGGAAGTTTGTGATGGAGAGGAAGAAGATGAATGGAGTTTGCTAGAAACCTGGGAACTTCTTTCACTATTTCCCATTTTAGTACGTGATTAATCCTTGGAGACTCTCAGCAAATCAAATTTTGTATTACGTTCGTTAATTACTTCTTAATCACTTTCCTGAGCTGAGCTTGCATCTTTGGCATAATGATTATGTTTACATGTTTTTAAAAATAATGCAAACATACTATCATGTTTCTTCAACACTATTAAAAGGAAGTTCTAATATGAACATATCTATGAATCGAAGAAAATGATAAAAACAAATAAGCCTTATGTTGTTATGTACACTTATTAACAATGAACAGAAAACCTTTAAGTAGACGCGTATAAGACAACAGGCATACTTCTCAATAAAATCTGCACACTGGTTAGCCTCCTTAGGCGCGTACTTGATGCTTACTCTGCACGTACTTGATGCTTACTCTCCGGTCTCAATAAAGAAGCTCCTTAATGCTGTTTAATAACTGCCCATTACGTTAACAACTTCTCCATGTAGAGCTTGATTGATGGCCAATTCACAATCAGATTCCACAGATACATTTCTTGCTCCATGATGTCCTGTAAAAAGCAAGCCATGAAAAATTCCCATAAACTCAAATTTAAGAATTGAGCCCCTACACATATTCATAGCAAAGCCCCTTATCCAAACACATATTCATAGCATTGCTTGTGGACGATATTAATTTCATAAACTCTGTTCTAAATGCCTTGGACTTGCACAGATGGGATCGGTTCATGTTTCATAAACTCTGTTTCAAATGCCTTTGACTTGCACAGATGGGGTTGGGTCCTATTTCTACAAAATATCCATGTTCCTCTAGTTCCAAATACTCCAAACTATAACCCCAAAACAAGTACCCCAATCATCATTCTTACTAAACCCCATTTGTTTTTCAAGTTTTCTCATAGCCAAGCTTTAAGGGACAAAGAGAAAATTTCCGTCCAAAGAGGCACAGACAGTAATTGATGTTAGGGAAAGTAAAGCAAAGAATAAAATATAGTAGTAGGAAAAAGTAGGAATGGTAATGGGGCGAGTTTGGGGCGGATTATGCGATCCCCGCCCCCATCCCCATTTATAATTTCGTTCCCCATCCCCGCCCCATCCCCATCG
>JANIHY010000007.1:1123234-1133508 GCA_027479065.1 Erythroxylum brevipes | reverse complement strand
GCATATGTGGTTGTTGTACCTGTGGTATTTCAGGCAAGATTATGAAGATTAATGACAATGCAAAAATCATTTAGTTTTTAATGGGACTGAATGAGTCTTACAATCATGTTAAGAATCAAATTCTCATGGTGGAACCGTGCCCTAACATAGATAAAGTGTATTCCATGCTAATGAATGTTGAGAGGCAAAAGCAGGTTTCGGATGCTTATGGTGAAATAACAGAAAGGAGTGCACTTATGATCGGTTCTGGATCAACATCAAATGCTAATTCAGGGAAAAATAATGGCAAGAAAAAAGAGTGGAAAACTGATAAAGGAGATAAGAAATGCTCATTTTGCAAGATGAGTGGGCATACTCAGGATTCATGTTTCAAATTGCATGGTTATCCAGATTGATATGTTGATCTTAAAAAGCAGCAGAAGAAGAATGGAGGGAAAATAGGACATGTGAACTTGGCCGAAACACCATTAGACGATAGTGAGGATGATACTGATGGATTGAGTATGAGGGTGGTCATTCAACAGGAGTTGTCAAAGATGCTGAAGGACAAAACGCAGCTGCAGACACAGAACATGGAAAAGGTGAATTTTGGTGTTGAATTTACAGGTAACATTTTGCTCTTGAATAGATCATAGGAAATAAAGGGATGGAAAAGTCTTGTTGGATAGTGGATACTGGAGCTTGCATACATATTTCAGGAAATGCTTCCTTATTTAGTAAGTTGATTCCAGTGTTGAAGCCATCTAATGCTAGTTTACCAGATGGGTCAATAAAGAAGGTTAGAATGATGGGAGACATCAGACTTAGCAAGGATATCATGTTAAAGCAAGTTTTTTATGTTCCAAGTTTCAAATATAACTTGTTGTCTGTGAACAGACTTTTAAGGAATGAAGATGGTGTTTTCACATTCTACCCATCCTTTTGTATTTTACAGGACCAAAAATCTAAACGAAGGATAGCTGTTGGACAAGCTATAGGTCACCTATACTATCTTACCGCAGATTCTTTCCATAATAGTGTATTGGGTGAATTGGATTCTGTGTATAAAGCTGAAAATCGAATTGATGTTCATTGTTTGAGTAAGGATGTAGAAAATGTTAATAGTGTTGATTCTATTGCGTTGTGGCATAAAAAGTTGGGACATCCCTCTTTTGAGGTTATAAAAAAGTTTTCTTTTGTTAATAAAACCTTGAGAACTTCCGATATTGCTTGTGACGTCTGTGCAAAAGCCAAACAATCTCGCATGCCATTTTATGTTAGTGGCAGTCATAGTGGGCAAATTTTTGAATTAATTCACGTTGATGTTTGGGGTCCTTATCATAAGCCATCTTTAACAGGAGCATTTTATTTTCTAACCATCATTGAAGATTGCAGCAGGGTTACTTGGACATTTCTTATGCAAACTAAAGATCAAGCTAGCTCCATCCTTAACAAGTTTTTTCCAATGGTGAAAACACGGTACAATTGTGATGTTAAGATTGTTCGAACGGATAATGGAGGAGAGTTTGTGGGATCCAATTGTCAGCAGGTTTTTCTTGCTCATGGCATTGTTCATCAATGATCTTGTGTATATTCCCCGCAACAGAATGGGAGGGTCGAAAGGAAGCATAGACACATCATTCAAGTGGCCAGAGCTTTACTACATCAAGCTCACATGACCACCATGTTTTGGGGTGAAGCCATTCTACATGCTACATATTTAATCAATCATTTGCCTACAGCAAATCTACGATGGCAAGCTCCTTCGAAAGTTTTGTTGGGACGGCCTCCTGATCTTGGCAGTTTGAAGGTTTTCGGCTGTTTATGTTATTCAACATATTCCAGTCCACAGAAGGATAAGTTTGCGGCTAGAGCTCACAAATGCATTTTTCTAGGATTTGTTGCCAGAAGAAAGGGTTACAAAGTGTATAACGTTGACTCCGAAAAAGTGCACATCTCTAGAGATGTTGTTTTTCATGAACATTTGTTTCCTTGTGCAGGTCAGCAGTTTATGGAGGCTAATGGCACACCAATACCGTCTTTGTCTTCGTTACATGATGCGGTTGACGACCAACCACTTGTTCCTCTACTTGAGCATCGCTTGGTGATTTCTGGACATCATACGCCTCGTGCGGTTGTTCCAGCTGCTGTCCATCCAAATGAACCTCCACATTTTACTCTAATTCTTGGAGAAAGGCGAAGTCACAGAACCATGTGGAGGCCATCGTGGTTATCTGATTATGTGGTGAATCACTCACTGAAGAGAATAGGTTACTTTGAAGAGAATAGGTTTGCTTATGTTTACATCGAGGTTTAATTGGAAAAAAAGCCTTTTTGATTCCATCACTATAATGAGGTTCAACAAGGAAGGCAAGCTGGTAGAGGACTCTATCCAGATTACCTATCCAAGTAAACCTATAAGAAAAGGTATGGTGAAAGCATAGAGGGTGAAAAATCAAGATCCTTCAACTACTTACTCTTTTGAAACCCCGTAGTAGGTGGAGACATCAAATGCCCAAGTTAACCAATCATAAAGCGAGCCATCCAATAATTCTTTAAAGCCAATTAGTGATCCTCTAGAAAAATTCAAAGATACACAACTAACTGGAGATACTTTTCATGTTAAACATGCACATAAACCTCATGTTAATGACACCACTGAACAAAAGCCAAATAAAGTTTCAACTTTTATATTGAAAGAGAATTTAAAAGAAAACAAACGAAATTGTAGTGAAACAAGTTATACACTAGAGGCCTAAATTAATCTTAAGGAAGTGAAGGTAAGCTTACAATTGCAATATATAGTCAAGTACTAGTAGGAGTAGAACTGGTAGAAAAAATAGGAAGAAAAGAGCTAATACCACCTCTTCTAGATGAGTCTTTCGGTTTGGAATGTCAGAGGCCTAAATAGGCCAAATAAACAAAGAAGCCTCATTTTTTTTGGTCTTATTGATACCAAAATTAAAAAAAATGATCAATTCTAAAGAGGACATTTGTTTTGAAGAAGGAATCGATCATAATTGACAACCATACTGCTCATTATAACAGGAGAATTACTGTATAATGGTTAAACTGGTTTGTGTCAGATCAGTATATCTATTACGATATTATCATAAAGCACTCCAATTCTCCTATAGCTATTATAATAATATATACTTGTAAATAAGAGTTCCAAAGAAGAAAACTATGGTATAATTTGGAAAGAATTTGTTTGAGCTCCTTCTCCATTTGGATTTTGGTCGGTGATTTCAATTATATATTGTCACCTTATGAAGCTCAAGGACACAAGAAGGTAGCATAAATTAGACACCATAAGTTACCTCAATTAACCAATAACTTAGAATTAACAAAACTAAAATACAAGGACAAAATTTTAACCTATAACAATAGATAAACATGAAGCTAAATTCTCCAAAAGAAACTCTATATATTTCTGGTCAATTCTACTTGGCTTAACTCATACCCTCACAGTTTTGCCTTTTGCATTAACTACCTTACATCATATCATACTCCTACTGAGATAAAGTTAAAATCCACAATTGTTAAGAGAAATGTTCCTTTTATGTTTTTTAATTCCTTGTTAAATCACCCTAATTTTAGAGATGTAGTCACCAAGGGCCTTTGTTTTGAAATTGAAATCTATCAAAGCTAAGCTCATTTAAATACAAAAGGCAATATTGATCTAATGCTTATAGATAAGAAAATGACATTTAATTCTCTTAACAAATGCCAGGATGCACTTGCCACGAACTTATATGATCCTTTAGTCAAAAATTAGGAATTAATGGATATAAGAAGATATACTAATGCATTAGAGGATTAAAACTTCTAGTTAAAGCAAAAATCCAAAATTTTATGGTTAAGAGATGACGATAGAAACTCAAGATTTTTTTATAACATCATTCAAACTAAAAAGAAAAAGAAAGAAGCAAAATTATATCTTTACTTAATTTTAAGATAAGAAATAATAAATAAACAAGCCTTTGAACATTTTAGGAAGATACTAGGGAAAAGAAATAAAGTTAAACCTTTTCCTGAGTTACTCAGGAACGCCATTGTTGGCTTTATTCATGTTCACCTTTTCACTAAACTATCTAGTAAAGTTATTCAAGATGGATTCAAATGCATCATATTTTCCTTTCATCCAAACAAATCCCTTTTCCTAGATGGGTACAATACAAGGTTCTTACAATACAAGTTAATAGGTGTTATGATCTTAAACTTAGTCTTGAAATTCTTTATAAGTAGGAGGATGATTATTAAATTAAACAAACCTATATATGTTTGGTATCTAAAGTTCTTAACCCTTCATAACTAAATGATATAGACCAAATGCATATCGTTGTGGTACATAATATAAATTTTAAGATCTTAGAAAATAAGTTAAGGAAGACCCTATCAAACCTCATTAACCCTAATCAAGGAGCCTATGTTCATAGGAGATACATTAGAGGTAATGTATTGCTTGCACAAGAGCTTTTCAAGGGCTATAACTTTGGTAAATCCGTTAAGACCTATAATCTGAAGATTGACTCTAAAATGACATTTTATTCCCTTTGTTAGAATTTCATCACTAGCTCATTGAAAGCCTTTAGGTTCCTAATCAAATTTATCAAATCCAAAACTATATCACCTTAGTGTCTTATTTTATGGTTGTGAATAGAAAGCCTTTATATATATTGGTGATCTTATCTAACTTTGAAATGATGTATCACCTTTATACGGACGTAGGTTGTAGCTTGTCATATCTATCTTAAGCAATCTCTATATATATTAGTGCTCTTATCTAACTTTACTAAAAAGGAGTTCTTAAATCTATAGGCAAATTGATATGGGACTTCTTATGGAGTGGAAAAAGTAACAAGATTAAAATCCCTAGTATCAAATGGACCCTTATCAGCTTACCAAAACAATATAGATATTTTGGGATCACTTTAGACTGAATGATGAACACAATATTGCTTACAAATAGATTATAGAAGTTATGTGTAGATAAGGAAAACATGTGGGTGAAATGGATCCACATATATTTCATATGAAAAGAAAGCTTATGTCATTGACTTTAATCTTAGAACCTCTTTGTCTTTAAGGTAGATAATGAAGAAAAGGTTTATTCGACAACCTTACTTGAGGAAAAAATGTTGCTAATAGTAAGTGCATAGACTTTTAGTTTAATAATTAGCATTATCTAGGCCCTTTATATAAGCTAAAAGACTCCTAATCCACTAAAGCTATTATCATCCTTACTGAAACTAAGGTGCAGAAGCTAATCATAAATAATAGATGGGGCTGGCCATTCCATAACAAAAAGAATACAATGGAGTATGGATAAGTCCTTAAAGGTCATTAATGCCTCATGTAAGAAGATTATAACAGGACCCCTTATATTACTTGATCATTCCGAGCTAATATAATGCTTTGATTTGATTCCATCATATTCATTCATGATATGGCTTGTAGCCTATAAGAAAATGGGAACTAAGAATAGACCTAAATTTCCCTTAGTGAACACTAAATATACATAATACAGGAATGCAAATGAGGACTATAATCATCTTTAATTCAATTATGGATACTTATCATACTTGAGCGACCAAATTTTAAATTTATTCAACCTAATATAGAATCCTCTAAACTAGCCAAGCACACTCCTTTGGGCTTCTAGACTTCAAATGCATAACAAATTGGATCTTAGCCTGTCTAGAATAAGCTTTGGCATATTGATATACTTAATCTAGAGGGAAAGGAATAGTAGAATAATTAGAGACCTTGTTGTGAATGTTGAAGACAATTTGAAAAAGCTTGCACTCAAGATTAGGATGACTAATATTGCTAAGGGTTTTACTATATATGTTGCCTGAATTATGCTCTAAACTATATATGTGGCATGCTTAGTAAATTGTCCCCCACATCCTTCTTTGGAAAGCTTTAACCTTTGAAACTATATTTTGTTCCCTCTAAAAGGCTAAAGCCTCTAGCTGGAGTTTTATTATATAGTTTTGTATTAATATATTACCTAACTTCATTAAAAAATATCATGATATAGAAGGTAACATATATTCAGACAATATCTTTAAGATCCCCCTTCAAGTTAAAGCATGAAGATCCTTAATGCCTAAATTATGAAGAAGAAAATAAAAGTGATCATGTCTTGATGTTTCAGTTAATATCTCTACCAATTGGAATTGATTTGAAACATATTGTGTAGCAACAATGCCAAATTGCAAGTGCTCACAAATGAAATGATAGCTAATCTTAATGTGTTCAGTCAAGGATGAAGGGATTAATAGCAATATGTAAAGTTGATTGATTGTTATAATGCAAAAGTGTAGGTAGATAATAAGACAGAGAAATATTAGTAAGAAGAACATGTAACCATATGAACTCACTAGTTGTAGCAACCATAAAAGCGAAGTTCTGATTCTTAAAAAGAACATTAACTTGTGGATTGTTCCTTTGATATCTAAGTCATACAAGTAGCATAAAAAATGTAATAACTTATAATAGATCATTGAGACATGGGAGAATTTGCCTAGTCTATATCACAATAAGCTCTTATCTAAAAATAATTATTTAAAGGAGAAAAAGATCTTGACAAGGAGAACTCTTCAAATAATGAAGAATATAATAGACAACACTAAGATGTAGATGATAAGATTTTTGCACGAATTAGTAGAGAAGTTGTATTGCATAAGTGATATCAAGACGAAAAATTGTGAGATATATATAAGACACGTAATTAAATGACAATATTGGTTCCGTTATTTTAATGATTCACCAAAATTTAAAGATATTCAATTTTATTGGAAAATGGAAAAAGCAGTTGGGTTGCTGCTAGACATTCCAATTTCTTTCAATAGGTCAAGAGTATATTTAGCTTAGCAAAGAGATATTCCTTAAGGAGAATGTGCAAGTTCTAAGTTAAGAAAATACGTAAGAGTACCAAGATCCTTTGTAGAGAAACATGTGTAGTTCTTAAGTATTTTAATCTACAAAATATCATTTCTAACAAAATCTATACATTCTACATAGACAAGAAGAGTGAAAAAAGAGTTACGTTCACTTAAAGTAAAAAGTGAATGCTCATTGTAAGATTGAAAAAAGGCAAATTTTCTCAATGATAAAGAGTACTTTTTAAACTATTATCTAGGAGTCTGCTTTAGTCTATACAGAGATTTATAAAGTTGACATACAAGAGTGTCATAAGGTGAGAGATAGCCTAGGGGAGGAGATGTGTAGATTTCTTTGTGCAATTCACCATGAAAGAATAGATTGTTCACATTTAATTGATGTAACTATCAATTCTTAGTAGTAGTTTAACCAATAGACATCTAATAGTAGTTAATTTTGTAATAAGTGCAAAGCTTTCAGTATAATCTAAACTTTCAATCTATGTATATCCTTTGGCTACCAAACGAACTTTGTAAGGCTTAATAAATTCATCTGACTTATACAAAAAAATACTTATTTTAGAAGAAAATAACAAAAATAACATTACATTTGTGATTTAATGTCCACAAAAAACAACCTCCTAGTATGAGCAAATTTGGGTGGTTGAACTATGATCAATATTAGGTAATCATTAGCGTCAATTAGATTTGTTGCTGCCAGCTTAGAGTTGCCTTGTTAGTGGGAAAGTGGTCCTTGTTAACACCATTAATACTTTTCCCATCTCTCTATATAAATGTGTGTGTGTGTCTATCCGATGATCCACTTTTATTGAGTGCATATATCATCATCATCATCACACCCAGTCTGAAGTCCCGCAGTGAGACGGGATCTGGAGAGATCTTATATTACGCAGTCTTACTCCTACATAGTAAAGAGGTTGTTTCTCAGTAGACCCACATGCAGATGTGACAGGTAAAAAATAATGCAAAATAACAGAAGCAATAATTAAAGAACTTGCACGAATAAAAATTTAGTGACTAGAAATGCACTACAAGACAAAAAGGACAGATCTGCTGGTTGACCAGATCGGCTATTACCTTACCCTTTGTAAAGATCTGCTCTTGTTGCCGCCAGTTGCTCTAGAAGTCGACACTTACCTACCCTAAGGAAATAACACTCCTACGATTTTAAGGTACAATTTTTGCTCTGCCCCTAACTACTTCTGACCGGAAGCCTTGACAAACAACTTACTACTCACAAAGGTGTAAAGGACATGGGGTTGTACGTCCTATCGTTTAAGTAAGAGACGCGAGGATTCTAATGGGTGTCGTTTACCCTTATCTTATCACACCAGACTTTCCTAAATCGAGCAACTGTCTCAATGAGAGCCAACTCTGACATATCATTCTTGATCACTTCCCTCTAGGTTTTGTAAGGCCTTCTTTCATCCTCTTGTAGCCACTAAGGTTTATTATCTCACCGCTTCGTACCGGCGCATCAGAGGGCATCCTGTGCACATGCCCAAACCACCTAAATATTTTATCTTGCAACTTGTCTGCAATACTGGCAACCTGGAGTCTGGCCCTCACTATATGATTCTGTACCCTATCCCTTATGGTAATGTCACACATCTACCTAAGTATACTTATTTCTGCTACTAACAACTGACACGTATGGCTACGTCTCGTGGGCCAACACTCTACCTCATATAACATGGTTGGCCGAATAACCATTTTATAAAACTTCCCTTTGAGTTTTATAGGGACTTTTTTATCCAATAAAACACCTGAAGCACCCGCCCATTTGGTCCATCCAGATTTAATACGGCGTAATATATCATCATTTATGTTACCATCGCTCTGCATGATGGATTCGAGGTATTTAAAACTTGATTTCTGTGATATGATGTCAGTGTCAATCATTACCGCGGCCCCTTATGCCATCTAACTACCCTAAAAATTGCATTCTAAATACTCCATCTTGGACCTACTTATTCTAAAACCCTTCGATTCTAACGCTGCTCTCCAACGTTCTAACTTGGCATTGACCCCCTCCTTGGTCTCATCTACCAGGACAATATCGCCTGCAAATAACATACACCAAGGTACCTCTCCTTGAATATGGTTAGTAAGTTCATCTAATACCACTATGAATAGAAAATGACTTAAAGCTGAGCCTTGGTGTAGTCCAACACCAATAGAGAACGCTTCCGTGTCCCCTCCTATTGTTCTTACGCTAGTCAAGGATCCTTCATACATATCCCTAATCACCTTGATATACGTCCTAGGAATGCCCTTTGCTTTCAAACACCACCACAAGAGTTCTTCAAGAACCCTATCATACGCCTTCTCCAAATTGACAAAAACTATATGTAGATCCCGCTTTCATTCTCGATAGCATTCCATCAATCTCCGAAGTAGATGTATTGCCTCTCTCGTCGACCTACCAGGCATAAATCCAAATTAGTTGGCCGATATAGAAGCGGCTTTCTGGATTCTCTTACCAATTACCTTCTCCCATAACTTCATGGTATAACTGAGTAATTTAATGCCTCAATAGTTTTGGCATTGTTAAATGTCTCCTTTGGCCTTATACAATGGGATTAACCTACTCAATCTCTATCCATCAGACATTTTGGCTGACTCAAGGATCACATTAAACAGCTGAACTAACCACTCAATACCGACAGCTCCTATTTTCTTTCAAACCTCTATAGGGATGTCATCGGGTCCTACCGCCCTTCCACTTCCCATCCCTTTCAAAGCTTTTATAATTTCTCCCCTTGTTATCTTCTCCCATGAGGACTCAATCATACATGGTCCCAGAACGGGAGGTTCCCCTAGCTCGATGTTGACTAATATGTCCTCGTTATATAGGCCAAAAAAGTATCTCTTCCATCTCCGCTTGATGTCTTACTCATTTGTGAGTACCTGTCCTGCTTTGTCCCATATACAACAGACTTGGTTGAAATACGTCATCGCATGCGCCTTAGCTCTCGTTATTTTGAAAATACTTTGTGCTCCTTTGACTGTATCCAACTCCATGTACATAGTCTCATAAGCTTCACCTTTATCCACTAAGATAGCCTTCTTTGCCTTTTGTTTTACCAGTTTGTACCTTACTTTATTAATAATCTGCTCCTCTTTTGTAGCACTTGTCAGAATATCTTTAAAAGCTCTCATTTTTGCCTTTACCATCCCCTGTGTCTCGTCTTACCATTTCATACCTGTCCCATCGAATAAATGAGGATACTGACTCCTCATATGCTCCTCAGTCTCCCATGTAGCTTCCTCAGTAGAATGGTTCTTCCAAAGGACTTTCACCAATGGAATCACCCGGTTTCTCAGTTGCTTGACCCGTGATCCAATAATCCGTACCGGCTCCTCCACATAACTCATATCACT
>JANIHY010000007.1:1099099-1115470 GCA_027479065.1 Erythroxylum brevipes | reverse complement strand
AATTCCTAGTAAGCGCGAGTCATCAGCTCGCGTTGACTACGTCCCTGCCCTTTGTACACACCGCCCGTCGCTCCTACTGATTGAATGGTCCGGTGAAGTGTTCGGATCGCGGCGACGTGGGTGGTTCGCCGCCGGCGACGTCGCGAGAAGTCCACGTTTCTCCTATATCCTTTATGGAAAACTTTTTAAGCAACCAAAACTTTAAATATTAGATTATAGGTATATCATTTTCAATTAGCAATATGTCATCCACATATAATATTAGGAAGACAAATGTGTTCCCACTAACCTTCTTGTAAAAACATGATTCATCCATATTTTGATAAAATAAATCTCTTCAATTGTGTTATCAAAACAGATGTTCCAACTCTATAATTTAAGCTACAAAAAATCTTCAATGACATTTGGATCCAAGTTCTTAACATACAAGTTCGTGTACTTTGCATTAGGACTATACATCTTGCGGTCACTCTTCTTGACAAAATTTTCAGGATATAGGCACCAAAAGTCTAAGTTGTGTGCTAAATAAATACAGGGAATCTCGACATAACGATGCTAAGAAATCAAGTCAGCTGCTAATTAAATACAAAAAGTCTTACCATACGTGCCAAATAGTCAAATAGAAGAACAAACCAATTTGGAATGGCACTTGTATTTGAAGAAAACAAATGTACTTTTACACGCGTTTGTCACCGAAAAATAAAATACCAGTGAATTTAATATAAATACTTAAAAGGAACATATTTTAATCCTATATAGGTCTTAATGAGATGCATTAGCGCCAAATATATAGTATTTTCTAAATCGTATGTCATTATTTTAACATCTTTTTTTTTTAAAGTTCAAAATAATATATGATTAATTGTTTAGAACATTTTAAATTTTTGTTTCTATAAAAATAAAATAAAACTTTAAAACTAGGAAAGCATATGACGTATACAAGCCTTGTAACATTGTTATTTCAAGACTTCTTTTTAAGTTGATTAAACATTGAATTTCGAGGTGGTTACCATGTGTCCTTAAAATATAAATTGAAAAGGCGGGGAGAATTGGGCTGGCAGTGGCGTTATTAAATACGTAATGCAATGGGATAAATATATACGCACTAGCGCTTAAATGATTCTACTTCCAAGGACATCAGCGAACAAGGAACCAGAACTTCCAATAAAATATAAACATCATTGAGAAAAAGAAAAATGGCAAAGGGAGAGCCATCATTAGGATCATTGAGAGATCTTCTTTAATAATTGTGGCCGAGAAGCCTTTAAATCCAAAATTAGGCCATCAAAACAATCGTCCAAAGTGGCTCAAAAAACAAAGGGAAATTGAAAAAAACTACACACACTGATAAGTTAGATCGTTACAAGGAAAGTGCTGGCATCCACGAACCAAATAAGGAAAGACAAATTTAATAAAAAATGTGGAAGAGGAGAGAATAAAACACTAAATGAGACAATTTTATCCCTCTGTTTGATCGTCTGTAGACGTCCGGTCATATGCAGCATCTGCGGCAGAAGTGTCAATATCATTCAAGCCCAATTCCTCATTCTGCTCACAAGACCTCTCATATTCTTCAACTGAAATTATAGCACAAAATACCATACAAATCACCATAATTGCCAAATAAGCTCCAGGTAACTTTCTTTGACTAACACCCAGCTCGTTACCTTATTTCCTCTGACTTTTAACAAATTCAATATCCCAGTCTGGCTATCAAAACATTTTCCATACCTAACAAAAGTAGAGAGAGCAAATGAAAACAAACTCACATGTCAACTGGTGATCGTCATCAATGTCATCAGTTGTTGGGGCGACAAAGGAATTTGCCAAGGCATCATCGAGGATTAATGTCCAAGGCTCCTCAATACTCAGAAGCTGCAACATGTTTAAGGAATATAATACAATGAAATAAATGAAAAAGGAAGAAAAGCCCAATCACTAAAATTCTTGTTAGGTTCAGATAAACCAAAGTCATATAGAAACAGACATGAGAGCAGAATATAAGAGCTCTTCTTTCAATTGTCTCAATAATCGCTTAAACGTAACAAAATATGTTCACTGAATTTTAGCATGTTATGCTGGGACAAAAGATGAAAATTAACCGACCCACTTTTAAACAATCAAGAAGTTCAAAAATTATAAAGGTTTAAGAGCAGTTTAGTTTGAGTTGAAGTCATAATTCCAAAGGTGATTAATTTCACTAAAATCAAACACGCCTTCACTGAAAAAATCAAACTGAGAGAGAAAAAATCAGTTTAAGTTTGGATAGTTTCTGCAGCCTGAACTTGTAGGCTATCTTCGGAACTAGATTCTCAACTCTTTCACCTTTCAAACCAGATCATGTCTACCATATCTTGCTTCAAGCACCAGGAATGTGAACAATAAAAAGTACATAGCACAAAGAACATAGCCTAAGAATTCAGACAACCCAATTTCAAAAGATAACAGCCTATAAGGCAATTATTGGTTAAATAAACTTGAGAACCAGCAATTCACTAATGGATTATCAGTTCAGTTGGGATGGGTGGATCTAGATCTTCCTAAACCAAATGGCACTAATGGTTCAAGCTTTTCTTGAAATAAGAAAATTAACTAAACTGATATTACGTCCGACTCAGCCACTCCTTAATTATTTTATGGCAGTTCAAGCAGGTTCCTCTCATACCCTAGGTCTAACAATAATCACATAAGTAATATTTTCTATTGTTCGTTTTTTCAGAGAATTCTTCCATGTATGGATGTCAATATTAAAAGCACTTGCTTATATTGATAAGGATTTTGATTCATCATACAGGTACATGCAAAGTATGCAGTTAATCAAAAACATTTAACGTACGAAGTGAACAATACTTTACAGGCATATAAAAGAACAGAAAATAGGATACCTTGTTTAGCCTTGTTCTGAAGTCTTGCCACTTGCTTCTTTTATGCTCATCTAGGCTATCCCCAAAGGTAAATCCATGCACTCTTTCAAGACCTGCACAAGGCAACTTAGAAAAGTAAACTTAAACATCTGAATATGAAGTCTAGTATTAGTCATGTATCAATTGAATTTTGTGGGAAGAGAGTGGGAGGATGACGGGGTGACTATGCAGATATAAATGTCCTATTGAATTTTGTGGAAGAAGAGAGTGGGAGGATTAGGGGATGACTATGCAGATATAAATGTCCCATTGAATTTTGTGGAAGAAGAGAGTGGAAGGATTAGGGGATGACTATGCAGATATAAACTTCCTATTGAATTTTGTGGAAGAAGAGTGGGAGGATGAGGGGATGACCATGCAGATACAAATGTACTTGATAATCTAACATCATTTAAATATATAATAATGACATGTCCGGCAATGTGTTTCGTGACCCAAAAAAAACAGTAGAAAAAATCAAAATATGACAAAAGAAATGAAATAGCAAGCAAAATATCACGACATTATACACAATAACAGACAACAAACACCAGAGAAACCATATTGTTCATCTTTATTACACGATGCACGAAAGTAAGAAGAGCTACTAATAGAAACGTAGAATGCTTTATTTCTAATTGCATATACATAATGTTTCCAATTTTACCTCCTTCACATGTCATGTGAGACGCAACACAAATGATATGTAAATAACAGAGACCTAGTAACCACAGATCACAAAACAGATAAGCAAATAAGTGAAATCTGATTAAAGATGAGAAAATATATTGAAAGTTATGATTCTTCTATCATAAAGACTACAGAAACAAATTAGCATAATAGAGAGATCGTTCAAGCTCAGCACTTAAATTACTAAATTGAAAACCAAAAACCTAACTCTAGTTGAGAAAAAAGAATAGAACAATGTATTCATTAAGCACAAGAGTATTTATAGGTGTGCTACAAAACGGAGAATTTATGGGTGAAATGGATACACAATGTATTCATTAAGCACAATAGTATCTGGATCCTACAGTTAAGACAGGATATGTCAGGAGCTCTAAAAGAAATTCTAGAGACCAAACAATGGGTGTAGAGTCAGGTGTTTAACAGAATTGGAAATGAAGAAAGCACTCTTTTTGGTATGATAATTGGCATTGTAAAGGTCCTCTACATAAAGTGGAGGTGCAGGGCTTGAAATTGGAGGTGAATCCAACTACTAATGTAAGTTTGCTTATTCGAAATAATCAATGGATATGACCCTTCCACAATGGAAGAGTTGCCACGATGTCAAGGAGGATAGCAGGATGAAATTCAGTGGCTAGTAGATAACTTAAGGAATCTTAACACAAAAGCCTATAAGACACTGTTACAGGCTACATAGACCACAAGGTAGGAGTGGGCAACCTTTAGTATGGGATAGTGATCTTAACCCAGCTTATTCATCTTATGGATGGGAATCAATGGAAAGTTGCTTACAAGGGATAAGATCAGGCTCTCCATTAGCAATTTGAACTATGAATTATGTAATGCGGAACTGGAAAGTTTGAAACACCTCATGATTAGATGCAGATATACCAAACAAATATGGGATCGGTTGTAGAATATACTCAACGTGGCCCAACCAACAGATTCTTGGAGTGAAACTATTGCTTGGCTGGGGAAAATTAGAGTGCATAATAGGGCTTATCTAAAAGCTATTAGGTTAAGTTGGACAACTTTGGTGTACTACATATGGAAAGAGCGCAATCGCAGAGTATTCAAAAAAGAGAGTAGAAGCAGTGAGAAGGTTTCTCAAGCCATCTTCCTACATTGCAGATTAGCCATGTTAGCCAGAGGAATAGCTGCAAATCTGAAAAGTAGCATGAAGAGCAGATAGGGATTAGTGTAGCAAGTTCCCTCAATCTCAAGATGTAGATGATTACTAGGAACCTTAATTCTTTGTAATCTAGATTCTATGGATTATACTTGTTTTGTTCTCTAGATTGTATATATTTTCTTATAATAAAATATATTATTTTTTGAAAAAAAGAAAAAAAAACATTTCTACATTGCAATTTTAATTCAACAGTAAGTAATATAGAAAGCATGTTTCAGCCTCATGGCTTTTCCAAAATTTCTGTCTTTCGCGACATTTCTTCTAATTATATCCTTTTGGTATGTTTTCTATATTACTTGGAAAATTTTCAGATTATATGTTTTAATACTTATACGTGATCATTTTGCGGGTTAAATGATGTGCCAACGGTGTTGATAGCTTATCCTTAATATAGGACCGCTTACCCTCTTCTCAAAAATTTCTCAAAATGATGAGACATCTTTATATTAATCTTCTCTTTTACATCCTAATTACAGAGCGTGCTTTTGAGCCCATATTCTAAGTAAATCAGTGCATCATGTAGGTCATTTGAAAGCTGCCTTTCTACTAGTTAAAAATAAGACTGTGTGCTCCTAGATCTTTCCAGACCAGCGGGATTATAATAGGTGGTGGTGTTGTTGTTGTAGCATGTTATAAGAAAAGCATGGAATATATATGCACAACAAAAATGAGAAAAAGGGAAGCAGATTGTTGTAAAGAATAAGAGAATGCACATCTTTACATAACTCAGTCTGTCAAATTATCAAAGAAAAGTTCTAAAAGTAAATATTCTCAAACATTTATAGGCGTACTTCTATGTTTACAGTCCCAAAGCTTCAGTGAAAAATAAAAGTTCAATATTCTATGAGCATGACAACTATGAAGAAACATGTTAATCACAAAAGGAACAAGTAAAGCATAAATGTGAAAAGTCATACTCACTTTCACTAATTTTTGTAATCAAGCCCTCAACTGTTGTAACCACTCCTCCCAAAGTACCACTTGCAAGCTCCAAATCAAGCTCTGGTACTTTCACACTTGCAGTGTCTGACTGTAAATAAGCATGGCTGTCAGAGAATGACTTGCATCTCCATATGAAAAGCAAGAAATGGCAAATCTAAAAGATGCTTTTCTATTGATGAACAAAGTTCAAATGCAATCAAAGCATGGGGAGATCCAAGGACAATACCAAAAAGCTAAAAGAAAAAAAAATCAGGATAGGAAAGCATAACAATGAGAAGACTAACACCTCACACTTCACAAGAACAGTTTTTTATTTGTTCAAATATTTTCCAGGATATTTCCTCCCATGACTCCATCCACTGGGATAAAGACTGTCCATGTCATTTGACAATTCACTACAGGATCAACACAATGACAAAATATGCACTCAAAAGCCACCATCAACATTAGATCAGGCACATTATTATTTTGTATCAAACACTTATTCCAAAGAACAGAAAAGTAAATTTAATGTTGTTTGTTTTACTAGCACGCTTACAATTATGAGTCCTCCTTGCAAAAGGACATACCATTCTAGAGCAGCTTAAGTTTGGCAACCAAAAACTGACCCTCAGAAAGCTTGCAAGGAATCCAACAATTATAGAATAAAGAATAAAAATCAAAACTAAGGTTAATTTTGCAAGATATTCTTAACTGACCATAATACCTCCTCACCAACTTCATCGTTATCTAATGGACATTCAGAAACCTGCATATGTGCTCTTGAGAAGGCAAAAAACAACTAAAATTCAAAATATACTTTCCTGTCTGTCATTTAAATTAGATTGGAACAATAAAGCAAGAAAAGTACTGTTGAAAAGGCTGAAACCAGGGTAGTGGATAAGAAGAAACAAGTAAGATTTAGGAGGAAAGAAAGAGGGAAAGAATAAAGTTGTCCAAACAAACCTCAGACCCTTAATGCAAATCCTATGGTATTAAAGCATCTAAAAACTTATTTTCATCAGTAAACTGAAGCACAATTCCTTAGCATACAATAAGCAGATGCCACCATGTTGAGCACTAGAGAGTTAGCGTGACTCTTATCAAATAACCCAAGGCAAGCAAAATTTTCCTGGTTTCCACTCATCCCCTTAATTAAATGGAATATAACCTTGTTAATTATCCACATGTTCGTAAGTGCATTTCTTCACAACCAAAATGCAATAACTTACGAACTGTTTCCAAAAGATGAGAATTGGGATAAATAAGCAACCTCATGTCTTATCTAATGTTGAGAAATTCTCCAAGCTAATAATTTGTTCACCAATGAATCACATATTTGGTTCCACCCTAAGTTAAGAATAATAATTATGCATCTATGCCATAATTCTGGCCTCTAAATTCAATTGAAATAACATTTCAATAAAGATGGAAAAGAGCAACATTTTGTTAGCATAATTGTCTTCAGCTGTACATACTCTCATGCACATATCCCAACTATCTTTATAAAATAGAATAGACCAAACAGTCCAATCACAAAAGGTATCCGAATAGGTGATCTGCAATACTTAAAGTCTAAATAATAGCATCACATTCATTTTCCAAACTATTGCTGATTTGTCTGCAATACTTAAGGTCTAAATAATAGCAGCACACTCATTTTCCAAACTATTGCGGATTAACTCCTCAGTAAGAGCTCCTCATTCATTGTCCTATTCCTATTACCCATTTATAATCTTGAACATGCTAAACAATATCAGTACATATTTTTCTCAATTCAAGATCTGTCCTTCAGGAACTCCTCACTATTGTTCCTCAATCACTTACAACAGAATTGTAATCATAAGTGAAAAAGTCCAGTCCCTGACTGATTGCCTAGCAAGCACAAAACCTCCCAACTGGTCTTTGCCACAAAAGAATCCCAACTCATATGATAGAAGTACACAAGTCAAACCCTTTGGCTATCTTTGATTTGCAAAATCAAACTATTTGCAAAACAATAGATTCCTTGTTATGAAAATAAACACAAATAGTCAAATACAGAACCAAACCTTTATCAAATCACGACTTAGGTCTTTAATGTTCTTCACGGAAAGCTTGATTCTCTTTCCTTTTTCAGGAATTCGTCCACCAGGTTTCAACTGCGTGAAAAATAAGAGTTAAATGATTAAATGAGAGTACAGTGAACGGTAAAAGCGTTTGATACATACCTCAGAACTGCGGTAACCACAGGCATCACACGTTGATGCCATGACAATTACTTCTTGGAAATAAGGAATCTCTACAAGCAGTCAAGGCTTCAAATGTCTGACGAAACAAAAGATCAATGAAATACTCTTACAATAAGAAAAGAATCAGCAAAACTTATATTCCAGAGCAATTAGCATCAAAAAGTATCTGTAACGGTTATAGACACAAACATGTCGGAGAAAATTTCAAGTGTATAACTGCCAGTTCTTTTCACAAGAAGAACTATTGTCTGAGTCAAAAAGGGGAATAGAAATGGAAAATAAAAGAGAAGAAAAGAGAAATGGTAGAAAGTAGTAGAGAGGAGCACAGAAGGGCGAGAATTCTAGTTCTTCCATCACTGCAACCACAATCCTACCATCAACTCAACAAAAGCCTTTCAACTTCCATGAACTAAAGTTCACCCATAAATTCCATGGGTCATGGATAGACATCCTCCCTAGCATTAGCATTCTATATTTTCTTGAACCTTCTACAATAAAATCAAATGTTTCATAGATGCCCAGAAAAGGAAGAAGACATCAGCCAAAGTTGTCGCTACTGTGATTTGATGTCTTGACATGGCTCTTCTATGAATAAAACATGTGCAACCCTTACTAAAGTCAAATGGTCTACTAACAGTACTACATTGTAAATAGTATTTTTAGAGAACATCAACTTACCATAATTCACGACAAAATTTTATACGGACAACGAAAATGCTAATTAACGTAATTAGTAACTCTTCCAGATTTTACTATCTTTATTCTTTTGTATCCAAGATTTAACTACATGTTCTTTATAAGAAACATAATCAGCACGTCAAAAGCATGTACCTAGATAAGTGGATAAATCATTTTTAAACTAAAAGTCCACTGCAACTACAATGCAGTCACAGTTCTTAAGAATAAAGATGACCCATCAGGGATGCATACAGTTATTGAAAATGACAAAGATCTCAAAACATAATGAGGTTGAAACATTATGAGGTTGAAACATTTCTCTCCATCCATAGTATCCACAATCTCTTCTCATACTACTGGACATTCTCAACAAAATTTCAGATAATTTCTGTCTTTTCCAATTCAAAAATTATAATGGATGCTCTTCACATGCTCCACATATCAGATTGACTCCACATTGAGTAAATTTCGACACAATCAAGTATAATTGACCCATATATGATTGTTCATCCCATCTCCCAAACAATTCCATACTGGTCAGTGTATAATCTCAAGATGAGGAAAAATTATTCGTTTTCTTTCTTTCAATTGTCATAGTCAATGTCACTAATTAGGGAAGAAGTCTTAATATAGTAGCATACTGGAATAAAAGTATGAAATGGAGGTATATGGAACTCATTTCATTAGACACTACTTAAGACTCCATGAGAACAGGATTTGTAGCTTCACTTTCCCTCATAGCAAATTAAGGAATAAAGCATTTCAATTTGATTCAACAATGTGACTGTGAGAGAATATTTATCATGTGATAGAATGCCTTAAAATAGGTCAAGGATACTTGTGACAAACATTCGAGTCTCACAACTAGCTGCACATGCTCCACAAGTTGATGGGAAAGTCATCACCTACCATAATAAACAACATTATGGGTAGAGATTAATGACAAGACAATTTAATCCCACACTAAGATCACGTAAGGCAAAGAAATTGACCTCTTCTGGGGTAGAGTACCGAAACAAAGATTCAGCAATTTCAGCACTATTAGTTTGTGCAATGGCCCGTTGTCCAGCTGCAGCTCCAACAGATCCATGTGGCTCTTTATTTATTTGATCAGAACTGCTCATCACCTCTGATGATGTTCCAACACCAGCTTCTCCCAACTGAGATGGATCAACTAGATACCCAAGTGATGCTTGCTGTTCTGGCGTTCGCTCGTAGAATTTAACGCTCAATGATGGATCAGGAGACGGAGCAAATCTAACAAAAATTATCATAAACTTAATTGAGCATGTGCAACAATAACTTAACAGCATCGCTGCAGACCCATGAAAGAGAAATCATAATGATCTTATAATCTATAGTAAATATCTTTATATTGCAAAGTTTGAGGCACAAGTGCAAAGACACACACAAACACGGGGGGAATAAGCAATAATCTAGCCCATGCATTTCTGAAACAAACAATAAAGAATTTGCCACATCAATGGACAAAATGATATCATCTTTGTACAATTCTCTTACAGAACAATAAAGAATTTGCCACATCAATGGACAAAATGAAATCATCTTTATACAATTCTCTTACAGATTCTCCACGAAGCTATTTCCAGCAGGATCATCCAGGATGAAAGTAAAAGAGAGATCTCCTGATGCACAGCTCCTCAATTTCAACAAAAAGTTGTCTATTGCTTCAGCAGTCTGAGGATCCACTCTCTGCGTGTTTGGAAAATGCATTAAGAAAATCAGCAAAATCAAACAAAAAGCTCCAACCAGCTAACCAGTAGCAACGACCTTGCGTTCTTCCTGAAGTGCCTGCAACTCATCAGCAGCTCGAACCAGAATCCCTTCCACCTGAAGAGTGTAGAAGTACGAAATGTTTCAAGAGATCAAGAAATGAAAAACACTAGAAAGATATGTAATCTGAGTAAACAATTGAAAAATACTATTAAAATTTAATAGAAATTTGGGCACATTTTGAGAGGCAGGAGAATAGGAACTTTTCGGTTTAGATATTAAAAGGAAAGGAAATATTTTGTAATTAGTGACTAGATACAGCTGTAAATTAGTTTATTTAGTGTCCTAGTTTATAGTTTCCCAGTTAGTAGTTTCCTACTTTAGGTGATTCCTACATTGTACTTATACTACAACTCTGTAGCGTTTTGATGATAAGCAGAAAATAATTTTATTCCTCAAAACTACATGGTATCAGAGAACTAGGGTTTTTTCTCTTTCCCTGGGGATATCAACTCCTTGTTTTGCATTCTGCAGTCGATTTCTTCACTCTAAAGTTTTGAATTTTTGGTTCTCTTCATCCTTCAAGTCAGATTTTTTTCCTGCCTACATTCTGATTTTTTTTACACTTTTTTGGATTTACTTTTTCCCTTTAAATCCTTCTTCCATTTTTTTCCTGCCACATCATGTCAACAATCTCTAGTACCCCCAATACATCCTATCCACCAATCGACCAGCCAGACCAGCTTGGATGTTACTACACTGCCATCCTTGCAGATTATAGTGGTGAGGCTTAATGGTCAAAATTTTTTGGAATGGGCTCAGTCTGTCGAACTAGCCCTGGATGGCAGAGGAAAACTTGGATTTTTGACCAGAGAGGAGCCAAAACCAACAGCAACTAACCCCACGTTCCAGCGCTAGCGTTATGAGAATTCTCTAATTACAGGATGGTTGCTAAATTCCATGGAAGAACTGATTCGTCATCTGTTCATGTGCATAGATGCAAAAGAAATTTGGGATGCTGTTGGAGAGACATACTCTAATCTTCGGAATTCCTCCCAAATTTTTGAATTGAAAAAGAAGTCGTGGCTCTCTAAACAAGGCGATAGAGATGTCACAACTTATTTCAAAGAAATACTCTCTCTTTGGCAAGAATTGGATTTGTGTATGATGATGCATGGAAGAACCCCAACGATCTTGCAAGGGCAAAAAAAAGAGAGGAAGTCGATAGTGTCTTCATGTTTCTCGCCGGAGTCAATCACGCTTTGATGAAATCAAGGGCCGACTTCTTGGCCGCCAACCTTTACTTCCAATACGGGCTGTGTTTTCTGAACTACACCAAGAGGAAGCCCAAAAACAAGTGATGAACGAACCTGTCCACTTGACACAAAATGGAGACAACATGGCGTTGGTTTCCCAGGGGCTTGATGGTGGTAGTGACAAGAAAAAACCGTTTTCTTGTGATTTTTATGGCAAGCTGTGGCATACAAAGGACAAGTGTTGGAAGCTCCATGGAAAGACGCCTCAAAACAAAAAGAAGGGGGGTGGGAAAGCTGCTGTAGCTATGGCTACAACTTCTCAAGAGCAAACTACTTCTTCAAACTCGGTGCCTTTCACCAAGGATCAACTCCAACACTTGTATAGGCTTTTTTTAACTCTCCAAAATTTTCTTTCAACTCCTCTTCCTTGTGCTTCAGCCCAGCAAGGTATTTCTTCTTCCTTTGTATGTTCAAATCAATATGTTGGTCCTTGAGCCGTAGATTTTGGGACTACTGATCACATGACATATTGCTCTCAATTTTTTTCTTCTTATAACCCCACTGCAGGAAATAAAAAAAATCAAAATTGCACATGGCACATTTGCTGCCATTGCTGGCAGTGGAACTGTCAAAATTTCAGCCAAAATTATCCTTTACAATGTCCTTCATGCGCCTAAATTGTCCTGCAATTTGCTGTCCATTAGTAACTCACCCGTGACCTTAACTGTCAGGCTAATTTCTCATCTTCTATGTGTTTTTTCTAGGACCTGGCTTTGGGGGCGATGATCGGCTGTGCTAAGGAATGTGGAAGGTTGTATTACTTTGAAGATGGATTGCATTAGGGTATGGCTGTCCAAAATTCTTATCATAAGTTAGAGTCTAGATCTAGTGATCAAGATATTTTGTTGTGGTATTTTCGTTTGGGACATCCCAACTTTTTCTATTGGAAACATTTGTTTCCTAAGTTATTTATTAATAAAGATCCATCTTCGTTTCAAAGTGAATCATGTGCTTTAGCAAAACATCACAAATCTTCTTATCCCTATCGGCCTTACGTTTCATCTAAGCCATTTCAGCTCATCCATAGTGATATTTGGGTCCATCACGGATTCCCACTTTTTTTTTTGGCAAAAGATGGTTTGTTTCTTTCATTGATGATCACACACAACTCACTTGAATTTTTTTATGAAAGAAAAACATGAAGTTGTTGATATTTTCAAAAATTTTCACTCCATGTTTCAAAATCAATTTAATGCAAATATACGAATTTTTAGGAGTGATAATGGCAGGGAATATTTTTACAAACTTTTGGCACAATTTATTTCTAAAAAAGGGATTATACAGCAAAGTTCTTATATTGACACACCACAACAAAACAGTGTAGCGGAAAGAAAAAATAGACATTTACTTGACAGTGTAGCGGAGGTGACCCAATTGATGTTGGGAGATATCAAAGATTGGTTGGGAAGTTAATCTATTAGTCTCATACAAGACTAGAGTGTAGCGGAGGTGACCCAATTGATGTTGGGAGATATCAAAGATTGGTTGGGAAGTTAATCTATTTGTCTCATACAAGACTAGATATTGTTTTCGCTGTCAATTTGATCGGCTGATTTATGCACTCTCCTAAGAAGGTTCATTTGGAAGCAACTTACCGCATTCTGAGATACCTCAAGGAATCTCCAAGATGGGGACTAATTTTTTAGAAGAAGGCTCAAAGAACTGTTGAAGTGTTTACCGATGCAAATTCAGCAGGTTCGGTCACTAACAAAAGATCAACTAGTGGACATTGCTCATGTGTATGGGGAAATCTAGTGACTTAGCGGAGTAAAAAACAAAATGTAGTAGCTCGTACTAGTGCTGAAGCAGAGTTCCATGCTATAGCCAAGGGAATTTGTAAGGCAATTTGGCTCAAACGAGTACTAGAGGAGCTACAGCTACCATTGGATGGTCCTATGAAACTATACCCATTAGCATTGTTAACAATCCCGTGCAGCATGATAGGACTAAACATGTGGAAATTAACCGTCACTTCATCAAAGAAAAGCTAGAAAATGAAGTGATTTGCATGTCGTATGTTCCGACCACACAGCAAGTAGTTGATATCCTTACAAAAGGATTGTTCAAGCCAAGCTTTGATGGAATCTTCAGCAAGTTGGAACTTATAAATATATATGCCCCAACTTGAGGGGAAGTGTCGATTTAGATATAAAAAGAAAGGAAATATTTTGTAATTAGTGAGTAGATACAATTGTAAATTAGTTTATTTAGTTTCCTAGTTTATAGTTTCCTAGTTAGTAGTTTCCTTCTTTAGGTGATTCCTACATTGTATTTATACTACAGCTCTGTAACCTTTTGATGATAAGTAGAAAATAATTTTATTCCTCAACTATAGAACTGAAAACCACTATATAGGGGATCATAATATTGATTCGTTACCATGAAGAAATGATGATGGATTCAATTAAAATATTTCTACAGAACCGGTATCACTTGGCCAAAAGAAAGACAGGCAAAAAGCAGTGAAATTTCTAATCACTAGCCAAACTTTGGAAACATAAGGACAACAAACTATAATAGGGGAAAAAATAAAAGATTGTACAGTTGATAAGCTCCCACGCTGTGCCTCTGGCGGAATCTCAAAATCCAATTCTGGGATCTAAATGCACAAGGAGATAGAGAGATAATTACACCCAAACTACATTAATGCACAAAGAATATGGAGATATTTGACATTGCAAAGAAAATTCGAAAGACAATAATGAATTAGCGGTTTTTACATGACAAACTAAAGAAATAACAATTTTAACACTTGTTGCTTCATTACCAGTAATTATCTTATCTTTATTTACAGTTCTAATCTCAACTTCAAACTCAACATCATCCAAACCAAGCCTATCGAATGTTGTATATACAAACAAATCTACACGAAAATGATAGAAATTAAACAAAGGAAAAAAATGACATGTATGAGAGTCATAACATCCTGATGAAGTTCAAGCTAATAGCAACAAAGCTTTACAAACTGCTTGCAATGTTTTGGAAATACACAAGAAACACATTTTAAAATGAATAACAACTAGAACCATAAGAAACTTTGACCTCAGATGAAGTCTGAAAAACCATGCCATGTAGTAAGGATTTGGAACTTTGGCTTAGTGAGCATATACATTGTGAGTAACAGCAAACCTTATACGAGGACTCAAATGTACTTATTCCAATCAAATTACCAACTTACCAATACAGTTATTGGAGAGGAATGAATAACAGAAATGCAATATAAACAGCTTAAACTTAAATGCATCTACGTGAAATAGGACATCATAATTATACCTTTATAGTAGCAGATTCAGATTTTACCACTTGCCGATTAAGCATCTGCATTAACAAAACCGCATATTCGTTAATGGCACCACTAAAGCTTCTTAAAAAGTCCATTAAAAAAATCCTGATCAGCAGGATAGAAGCATATGGAGGACGAAAGAAAGAGAGTGAGCAAAATCAAAGGAAAGAGAAAAGAAGGAAAGTATCAGTCACGAAAGTATACCTTCGGATCACCAGATGGGATACGGCAATGATAGCAACAGCCCCGTGGTTGGATTTCACCAGCAAACTGAACTTCATTGTTTCTAAGATGAATAACAAAGATATTCAGATAAAGATTGGGCAGGGCAAGCAATATCAAAAAGTGAGAAAAATTGGCAGTTATACCTCTCACCACAATGGGGACATTCAAAAGCAGATAATAAGATCTGCAAGAATACCAGCATTCTTTGAATAAAAATGAATAATCAAGCTCATATTTCCAAAACTCAACATCAACATGTGGATTAGGCCAAGATAAAAAGTTATATAGAATAGAAGCAGGCAAGCAAGAAAGGTACCAGTACCTTTCGGAAGTGTGGAATTGAAGTCAACAGAAACCTTGTCACACCCTGCCACAAATTACAAGTAGAAATAATACTCCCAATTAAATCAATTCAATTCAATCCAATAAAAGAGAACGTTACATTGAGTTGGCAGCGCATGCAGAGACTTTCGACTTGATAAAGAGGAACGTCGATATCAGCATCAACGGAAATAGCTTCTACCACTGACCTCACGTCCTCAAATTGTTCTTCCTCTCTCTTGTTACCATTGCTATTATCGTTACTGTTATCGCTTCTTTCCATCTAGAAGATGATAGTATAACAGAGTGTTTTCCAACAAAAACGAATGGAGGAGGACCGAAGGTGCCTGGCGGCTTCGTGGAGGTTACAGTTTCGACTCCGACCAGACGAAGATGGAGGACTGACGACGGTGAGGTGGTGACAACTTCAACACTGAGACGAGGAGTATAAGAAAGTGAAAATGGAGAATTAGGGATTAAGAATGGAGGGAAGAGGAGCCGATTTTGTTAATTTCAAATTTAGTCCTTAAATGGTTCAGAGTTAATTTTTATAATATGCTTTGCTTGATATAGTGGATAATTAAATATAAATTGTATTATTAATTTATAGAAAGCATTTCCAGAACTATCTCAATAGAAAGCACTTCCAGAACTATCTCATTCTTAAGGAAAGGATAAAAGAGAAAATGGAATCACGGAACATACTACTTAAATACCCCTATATTCCAACTCATCGAACAAGGGTCTATGGAATTCTCCCGATTTAGGAGCCTGGGCTGTCCAACTGGCCACTTGGCTTCTGTCGGGTCTTAATCAATCCGATTGTTTAATATATTTTTTAAATTTTTTATATATTTATTTTAAGAGAATTTAAAAAAAT
>JANIHY010000007.1:940044-954439 GCA_027479065.1 Erythroxylum brevipes | reverse complement strand
GTCATTACACTTAAAAGAGAATTTCCCCCAATGAATGTTTATTAATAATTGCAATTTTATGTCGAGGATCCATAATAGCGTGATAACATCGGTGACCCGAAACCAAGGTATTTTTCTCATTGATTTTTCAGATTTAATTATTGCTTTTGATTTGTGATTTTTCTCTTTTATTTTTATTATTGCCGTGACAAAACCCCCCTCTTTACTTTTGTTATTTTTTTTCCGTTTAAACTAGCTAACTTTTACCGTTAAAGATTCCTCGTGGGAACGATATCCGCTTACCGCTACTACATTAATTTATTTTAACGGAAGTGATTTTTTTTATATTTGGTTGCAGGCGACAGCATCACCAGTAAGATTCCTTCAATGAACAAACAAATAGAGTAAGGAAGTAAAAATTGGAATTCCTCCCAAAGCCAGTTACCTGAGTTATACATATAGTGTTGAACTCGTAATTCAAGGGCTGAATAAGGGATACGAGTCAGTGCATGGGATATGAGAGGGCCCAAATCCTCCACTCAAGGATCTAACTAGAAACAGGCCTTGGAGCCATCACAAATCACCCATTTTATGCCTTGAAGCACGTTATGCCAAATAGCTTTGATGCTCCTCCAGATCATAGAGCCACCTTCCACTTTAAGGGAAGTTGGTAGGTTGTTGACATTAAAATTATTTTTAGTAGAAAGGACTCGCACCCATAACGTGTTTGGCTTCAAAATTAGTGCCCATCTTAGTTTAGTTAATAAGGCATCATTGGTTTAACAGATTTTGTGAATGCCAAGACCACCCATCTCTTTAGGTTGGCAAACTTTGTCCGAGTGAATGAGGTGCATCTTTCTGTTGCCCTGAGAAGAGCCCCACAAGAAATTACACATTAATCTTTCCAAGTTATCGCAAAGACGTCGAAGAAGTCGAACTGTCTGCATTTTATAGATAAGGAGAGTAGAGATAACAGCTTGAGTCAAAGTGGCTCGTCTTCCAAAAGATAAAATGTTTTTGGTCCAGCCCGAGAGGCGTTGTTGAACCTTGTTGATTTTATGCTGGTACGTTCTTTTATGGACTCTCGCATGCAACAGAGGCACTCCAAGATAGTGCCCTAAGTCTGCTATTTGTTTAAAGCCCAACTCTCCGCTCAACTGTCGCACAAGAGATTGGTGGATATTCTTGGAATAAAAGCAACGAGATTTGTCTTGACTAACCCATTGTCCTGAGGCCGTACAAAACAAGTTCAATGTTTCCCGAATTACATGAGCTTGTTAGACAGAGGCTTCTAAAAACAAAATGAGGTCATCTACAAAAAACAGGTGAGATAGAGGGGGACCTTGTCTGCTCAATCTAATAGGCTTCCATTTTCCTTGAGCAACAAAGTGGTTGATTAGGTGACACACTCTTTCTATGCACAATACGAAAAGATAAGGTGATAACGGGTCACCCTGTCGAATACCTCTAGAAGGAGTAAAAGTATCATTGAGTTCCCTACCCCAATTCACTTGCATAGATGCCGAGGAGATACACTTCATAATGAGTGATATCCACGATCCAGGAAGTCCAACATTGATAAGTATATCGTGGATAAAATCCTAAGAGAGACGATCGTAAGCTTTTTTTAGATCCACCTTGATAGCTAGTAAATGATTCTTTTTGGATTTCCTTTTCATAGTATCAATGATTTCTTGGGCAATAATGATGTTATCAACAATCAATCTCCATGAAAAAAAGCTAGATTGATTAGGGGCTACAAGACCATCTAGATAAGGTTTCATCCGGTTAACAATGATCTTTGTAATTGCTTTATAATTAACTGAGCACAAAGCAATAGGTCTGAATTGCGTAATCGGCTTGGGGGAGGGAAGCTTGGGTATAAGAACCATAATAGTATGATTTAGCTCCGACTCCCATACTTCGTGCCTAAAAATTTGCTGGATAAAACTGACCAGAGAAGATCCTAATGTGTTCCATTGGGATTGGAAGAATAAAGCATTAAACCCATCATATCTTGGGGTCTTATTAAGAGCCATGTCAAAGAAGGCCATCTAAACCTCTTCGGGAAAGATTTGACCTCCCAAGTCATGTGTAGCTTTGATAGAGAGTGAAGGAAAGGAACCTTTGAGTTGAAGTTTCGTATGTGGCGAAGAACTTGCCATATAAAGCTTTTCAAGGAAGGTCTTGGCTGTATGTCTGATGCTAGTTGTGTCTGAACTAACACATCCATATTCGTCTGTTAAAGAGACAATATGCAGTTTCCGTCTTTTGGCAGTTATGACTGCATGATAGTATTTAGTATTCTTGTCTCCCTAGGCGAGCCACTGACATTTTGATTGTTGATGCTTGTACAATTTCTCTTGGCAGAGAACTTGTTCCAACTCATTACGAAGATAGGTTTTTAGCTCTCAAAGAGAATCAGAATCCTCTTCTTCTAGAGATTTTTGAATCCCCGTTAGACGTGTCATGAGTCTCTTTTTGCGAAGAAAGATATTTCTAAAGGTTGAGTAATTCCAATAATGCAATTTTTCGGCCAAATTCCAAATCGCTCCATAAAAATTCGATATATTGGGATTCCAATAGTCTTAAATAGTTTGTGCGAAATATTCGTGAGTGAACCAAGCGAATTGAAATTGAAAAGGCCGGGAGTAGTATGCAATTGAGTAGTTTGATGGAACGTCAAAAGTAGGAGTTGATGATCGAACTTGAGGAAGGGTATATATGTGACTGTCGTGTTTGGGAAGGAGGTGAGCCAAGAATTAGAACAAAAAATTCGGTCTAATCTAACGAGAGTCGAGCCTCGTCGCCATGTGAACTCGGTCTAATCTCTTTCTATAGAATTAATTTCGATAAGCAGTAGTAGGAACCGAATTAGAGATGTCTGTCATTCATATTAATTTTAATTAACCTCCTAAATTGCAGTCAGAAAAGGGGAACGGGCACTGAAGAAGTCTCAACACTTCTAGATGCTACTGGAACACCAATGTTTTTTATTAGATGCTAACAGAAGCACCGTCAACCAAAAAATCAGACTGCTAGTTTGAAAGCAGAAGGAAATAAGCTAAGTATGTTTGGAGTAGTGTTCCCCAACCGGAGCTTCCCTCTGGACATTTCCACTTTTTCCCAAATCGACACATTCCATTGGATTCTGGACATGAACACTTTCGTTGGTATCTCATCTCTCTTCCTCCTGGTCATGGTTACCTTTTTAAATTATAAATTCATACTTTATTGTGTTGCAGGTGAGGCCTACGATCAAATCCGCGAGCTCTGCATATTTCTCTTGAACAACTTCACTCTCCCACCCGACAAAGCCCTCGCCGTTTACATTCAATCCCCAGGCTCCCCCTTCCAGTACTGCGGCGCTGTCACCCTATCACGCCCCTCCGCCGTTCTCGCCCTCAACTGGCCCGAGCCCGGCGGAGGCCAATTGCAACTCCAGGCGCCCGACGCCGCTCCTCTCTCCGCCAAAATTGGGGTCTCCGTCGAGGACTTGGCATCCTTGCCTTTGTTGGATGTGGCGGCTCAGAAAAGAATCGAGCGACTTGCCATGAAAATAGGTCAGAATTTGTTTAATTATATGCAGTCGTTTTGTGGGGTTGATGGGAGCAGGTTGGTTGTTCCCATGGATATATTAGATCGATGGTTCAACAAGTTTCAGGAAAGGGCTAAGCGTGACCCTGAATACTTAAAAGGCTTCGATTTGTAATATCCTTGACCCATAATTTGTATCTCAAGTCTCTAGCTAAAACAGCGTATGATAACTCCGAATGTGGTTCTGTTGCTTCATTTTAAGCATTCCCTGTCCAAGTCTCCCTTCCTTTGATCTTGTTGAGGATGACTGTCCCAAACTACTGTGCCTGATACCTGAGGCTTATGTTTGATGCGTACTTAACCACGCTACTTTAGGAAGATGCTACTGTTGATATAGCACTTTCAGATTCAGTAGTTGTTATGGATTAGAATCGTCAGGATAATTTGGAACTTCCTATGGGTTAATTGTAACAAACGTTAACGCAAATGCTTTGTGTGTTGAAATATAAGAATTTCAATTTGCATTCACCTCATAAAAGATCCCATTTTGGTACCCTATAGTGCCTAATGTTCATCTAGGTGGTACCTGGTTTTGGCAATTAAAGTGAATCTTCAATTGGCATAAAGGGTACTAAATTGGTCAAGGTTGGATTTAGAATTTTGGCATGTCATTTCCCAGTTAAAACAAAAGTGGAACTATGAGCACCAGTTTCCTTCTTCTTTTGGATGATTTGGTATTTAATGAATTGAGGCTAACTAAGAGGATAAAAAATTTGCTCTTTCCCACAAAGCTAATGATGAACTTTGTTTTAATAAAGGACAACCAAAAGAATGCACTCAATAGAGCCTGGTAGTTGATATTTCTTGTCTCGAGACTATATTTTACGCTCTTGCAATTTGTTACTTCCATTTGTACGACTTTTGGCATTGGGATATAGTTTTGTGTGTGATTTCTGCTTCTTCCTTCTCTTTTTTGGGTGCGAAGAATATATAAAGTTTGTAATGGGTAAAAGCTGAGGTGAAATCTTACCCTTGGCAATTGGGATTGTTTCCACGTCTCCCCTAGTGTGCTTACAAGGTCGATGACAGATCTAAAATATTTACAATTTCAGCATAGTCACTGCTCTATATGGGATTCCTTATGTATGGTTAAAAAAATGATTTTGGGCTTGTGGAGATCTCTTCAGAGAACAAGTCTTGCACGTTGCTTCAATTTGCGCCAAGATTGTGTAACATCTGAATGAAAGGGTTATTATTATTCGATCATGCGCCATGGTATGGAGTTGTGTATTTCTCACTAGTTCATTGAACTAGTTATAAGATGATTGATTGATGCGAAAAAATACCAATACCAATACTCAAGTTACTAAAATAATAAATAGAAGCAACGATGTATTCTGCTGGAAAATAATCGTTCTATGTTTGACAAATTTTCCCATATTTCTTTTTTTTTTTCAAAAATAAATGGCTTATTACTATATTAGAAACTAATTACAACATTGTAATGTCTGTGTCATCTTTCCTCTCCATTGACTTTTAGTTTGGAGCCTATTTTTAATGGCAATAAAAGACGCTTTAGGACAAATAGTGTGTTTTCGGTGGAGATTGTACCAAGGAACTACAACATAAGTTGAAGAAAATAGTTTATAACATGATTGGTTGGTAAATTTAGCACTCGAGTTAAGGTCCCAGGAGATGGTATCCTCATTTTCAGTATGTTGGAGTACAGGGAAGTGAGGCACATGACAGTGAAAGCCTCTGAAATTTCCTTACCGTTCACAATTCGCAATCAAGAGACCTTAAGATTTAATGGCATTCTATTTCTTAACCTTAGAAAATCCAAATGTTATATAAGAGGGTTGCTATCTAACGAGTTATCAAATCATAGCCAAGTCTTATCCCCTTTGCCAATTTTGTGTTTGATACAAAGATAAAAAAATCTCCCTCAGTTTCATCATTTGCTTTAGAATATAAGAACCCTCTTTAGAATAGTCAGTTTGCCAAAAATTGATATTCTTCAAAAAGTATTCGTGAATCCATTTGATTCATAATGCGTTGTGGTCAGTATATAATCTCCACCTTCTATTTACTTTT
Organism: Erythroxylum brevipes; assembly: GCA_027479065.1. NCBI lineage: Eukaryota > Viridiplantae > Streptophyta > Magnoliopsida > Malpighiales > Erythroxylaceae > Erythroxylum > Erythroxylum brevipes. The sequence continues at coordinate 948,829 of JANIHY010000007.1, read as the reverse complement.
TGTGTGTGTGTAAAACCTTCTATTTACTTGTGTCTCCTACTTTAGTTGATTCTACTTCAATGTTATTAATGTTATTTTAGTTTTTATAACTTAAGTGACTACATGTAAAATTATAACTTAAAAGTATAGTTACAAGTGACATGTATATGAAAAGTTGGTTAAATTTTTTTCCATAGATTCCTAAGTAATCTTTACGGTTGATGCTAGTTTTTGTGAATCGTGTTGATATAAGATCTAGTGATACTTTATCAACTAAGACCCACGATCAAGGTGTTCATTTAACTTTTCCTTCAAGTGGCTTTGAGATTCACATTATTTAAAGGAAGTTGAAGCAGCAACAGAGTGCCCTCCACAATATAGCAGATGAAGTTTGATGAAGTATCATAATTCATCAATCCCTCTCTAGGGAATTACTAAATATATAGAACTCAAAACCACTGGAGTGAAATCTCAAACTAAGACTATAAAAATAGAAGAAAAAGGAAAGTCTAAGAAATAAAGGATTTTCTGGTAAGATCCACAAAACTCATAAGCCAAGCTTCTAACTTTTTCTTTATATATAATTTTTGCTTCCTGTTAAGTGAAATGATGGTAGAAAAAGGTTAAATTAGATCATGAAAGATTTAGAAAATTGTACTTGTGCCTTATCTTCAAATAATTAAAGTCTCACTAGGAATTTGTTTACTTGGTCTAATAACAAGAAAGTTACAGCCTTAATACCAAAAGAAGCTTGATAGGGTTCTTAAATGTCCTCGTAGCTGCTGAAATGACTTCATTCTTGGGTAGATTTTGTCTAACCTCTGATAATGCATGTCGAGTGTACTGCAAAATTTACCTGACTCTGCACACTAAAATTTGTAGTTATAATGAGTCGAGATCGAATATACAGGGAATGTTCGGTTAATTTTTGTAATGAAATTAATTGATGCAAGGAAACTATAAGGGGGGTTTTTGGATTTTAAGCAATTTAGAAATTAAATTAAAAATAAACTATCAAAAACAAATTAAAACAAGCAATCGAAAATGAGAAAAGTGTCGAATATAAGTAAAGTCCGATTATAGGGTTAATCTCGGCCTAAACATGATCAAGCATATTCCATCATCCTAACGTCTTTACAACTCTTTTCGGATTATTGATTTGAGACTAATAGAATGTTCTACTAATCCCGGTTTTTCTTAGGTTGTGTTTAATCAAAATACGATTGATAATTAAACCTAACTTAACACAACCAAGATATGATCGATAATTAAACCTAACTACTGAATACCCTAGGATACGACCTCTAGATTCAATTTGGTAACAACATTACGAATTAGAAAACGATCAATATAGGCAGTAACCTCACACGTTCGGGTTATCTAACCTAAGTTATGTTGTTTATAACAATTAACAATCATTATATGCTACTCACAAACATCAAAAATAATGATTACGGATTACATTCAATGTTTAGCAATAGGTTCGAAATAAAAATAATCAAAATAACATATTAAGATAATTCATCCCAAAACTTAATCAAATCAACACCAACAACACAACAATCTAAAAAGAAATTACAACCTTAAAATGATAAAAATAGCTTAACCATGACTTGATGTCGATATTCCTGTTGAACCGGTGTCGGGAAGCTGGCCTTCCATCTTCATTTTTATACTCCAAGAATCAGTCTTTGTAGCATCCGTTGGTGTAGAAAACTAATGAAAGAATGGAATACAATAGTTGTTGTCCCAACTTTAGTTGTCTCGATTATTCTCCTTGAAATTCCAAGAGAAAATATCGAAGAAGCTGTTGTCCATGCTCCTCTCTTTTATTCTAGCCAGCCTTCACACATGCAGATTGGAAAGCTAAAAAATGCCAAATGAAGAAGGTCTTAGTGGATCCCTCTCCCCCACTCATGTTTTGCTTCAGGTCACCTTCGATTCTCACCTTAACCAGGCCCCAAACTCCTCATTCTATTATCCAAAATGTAGCAACCGACATGCACTTCACACCTTAGCCTCCACTCATGTTTTTCTACCCTTCCTCTTTTATTAAAATCGAAGACATGATAAAGTTTTGTCCACCATCGTCCTCTTCTTTGTTTTGTGGGTAGCCTACCGTTTCCGCTCACCTACAATTTTGCCTCCCTTTCCTCAGCATACAATTGACACTTGCCTTATTTATTTATTCAAAAGCTGCACCCAAAATAAGTGAGGCAGCTAGGTTTAAAAGGGATATAGGACAAGCGTCTTTCAAAATAGAAGATGACAAAATATCCTTTGATTGTTGTCCTTGGTGGTGTCCATGCCGTGAGTATGATGCTCTAGCCTCCATGTGCAGCTATCCAACATCCATCATATACCTTTGTTTTATACTTAAAAAGCTATGTTAAGTGGACAAGTAGTGTGTGTTTGTGTGGTGTCTCACTTATGTGAGACACCATGCAATCCCATGCACTAACATTTTTACAACCATCCCATATTTTTGTATCAGCCATCACTCACACTTGTTTTCTTTATACCTTAAAATGCTAAGTTAAAAATGGAATGGATAGCTAGCTGTAATCAACATTTAAACACATATCAACTTTCTCCACACTTAGCTTTTGACCGTCCTCGGGCAAATCGATAAAATCAAAATCATAAACCAAAACTTTTATTTATTTTCCATATTTCTTAAGAATAGATAAGCATAGGTAAAAATGAATGACTTTCAAAACCTATAGCAAAAACTCAGCCCCCACACTTAGGCATTTGTACAATCACATTCATTAAGAATTAACAAATGCTCCACTAACTTTAAGACTTGGGTAGGGCATTTGATTAGGTGCATATAATGTGGTTTATACAAAAGAAAAGGATAATAAAGCTCAAAGGGGGTTAGCAAAGGAACATTCACATAGTTGGGTAGGCTATTTGGCTATTGTAGCTCGTAATTAATAAAGAATGCCTAATCATTTTCATAAAAATGCATATGATAAAAATATGGTATTGAATAGAAAATCAACACAAAGTAAGGATGTATATATCATGAAGGTCATATATAACAAACAAAATAGTGGGACTAATATAGATGCGTCAGTCTAATACGGCTTAAAATCTCATTAATTTTTGTCTACCGCTAGTCACCGCTTTTCTAAGAATAATGCATATTAACAATCCACAAGAGAAAAAGTACATGCAAAATTTCGCTATGAATTTTATTGCAATTCACACTCTAATTATGACTAAATAATCTTGAAAGCAATATAAAACATGAAAATTTTCGATTTTGTTTATTTGATTATGAAAACTGCTTAAGAAGTCACATAATCTACAATTAACTCAATAACATGCATAAAAACTAATATACTCCACCCCCACACTTAAAACTTACATTGTCCTCAACGTAAAATCAAATGCAAGAAATGGAGTAGTTAACAAAAATAGCAAATGCAAAAATGTAAAAGACAAAAATTAACTCCCCTTGGGTTGCCTCCCAAGTAGCGCCTTTGTTTAACGTCATTGACTTGACTTACAGTTGTGTCTATCAAGTGATACCAGACACATCCTCCAACATCAACACCTCCAATCCTTCGTTTAGAAGCCCTCATAATATGACTTTAAGCGATGACCATTCACTCTTAATGTCTTGTCAGTTTTGAGGCTTCATATCTCCACTGCACCAAAAGGAAAGACATGACTGATAACAAACAGACCAACCTAATAGGAACATAACTTATCTAAAAAGAGTTTGAGTTTGGAATGGTATAGTAACACTTTCTGGCCCACCAAGAATCTCTTCTTCGAAATCATCTTATCATGAAAAGCTTTCATCCTCTCCTTATATATCACTGCATTTTGATGTGACTCATTCATCATCTCTTCCAACTCTTGAAGCTGCAACTTCCTATTCACTCCCGCATCATCCAAGTTCATGCTGCATCTTCTGATAGCCCAATATGCCTTATATAGTAATTCCACTTGAAGATGACATGGCTTCCCAAACACTAGCCTATACAACGACATCCCAATTGGTGTTATAATGCGTCTTCCAGTCTTACACTCCAATCCTTCCTATTGGGTTGCACAATTTTCTCCAAGATTAACTTGATTTCTCAATTTGAGACTTCAACTTGCCCATTAGTTTGGGGATGGTAAGCGTAAAAACTTTATGTATGATGTGATATTTTCTAAACATTGCTTCCATCACCCTGTTGCAGGAGTGGGTCCTTCTATCGCTAACAATGGCTTTTGGTATCCCGAACCTAGAAATAATGTTAGCCTTAACAAAATCTCCAACAACCTTTTCATCATTAGTCTTAATGGCTTTGGCTTCCACCCATTTAGAAACATAATCAACTGCAAGTAATATATAAGTAAAACCAAAAGATGGAGAGAAAGATCCCACAAAATCAACGCCCAAAACGTCAAAGATTTCATAGAAAGCAAATTACTTTGTGGCAATTGATCCTTACGGCACAGGTTATGTAACCGTTGGCATCTATTACAGGATTTGCAGAAGGTATATGCATCTTTGAACAATGTTGGCCAGTAGAAGCTGCTCTCTAGAACTTTATGAGTTGTCCTTTTCACTCCAAAATGTTCTCCGCAAGTGTATGAATGGAAGAAGGATAAAATTGATGATGATTCATTTTCCGATACACATCTCCTAATAACTTGATCTGCGTAGTGCCTCCAAAAATATGGGTTATACATAATACTTTGCTTCACTCCGTATCTTATCCTTTTAAGTCTTTGACAAACCAATAGGTAATTCGTTAGTAACTAAAAAATTAACAATGTTGGCATACCATGGTAGTATTGCATCGATAGAAAACAATTGCTCATCCAGAAAGGTTTGTCGTAGGGGGATATCATCTTCTTCCTTAATTAGTTGGTTGAGATAGTCTGCCACCACATTTTCTGCCCCCTTTTTATCTCTGATTTCTAAGTCGAATTCTTGAAGGAGGAGATTCCATCTGATTAGCCTCCATTTTGCTTCCTTCTTCATGAGCAAGTATCGTAAAGTTGCATGGTCAGAACAAACAATCACTAGCAAATTCAATCAAAAATTTTCTAAAGCAAAAACCATAGAAAAGAGTTTTTTTTTTCAGTAATGGTATAATTCAATTGTGCTTGGTTTAGAGTCTTGGAAGCATAGTAGATGACATGTAAAACTTTTCCCACTCTTTGTCCTAGAACTGCCCCCATTGTATAATCACTTACATTACACATGATCTTGAAAGGGGGGTTTCAATCTGGTGGTTAAATCACCGATGGGGATGTCAGAAGCTCCTTAACTTTGTTGAATGCTTCCTTTCATTTCTCATCGAACTCAAAGGAGACATCTTGTTGAAGAAGTTTGCATAGTAATACGGCTATCTTCGAAAAGTCTTTAATGAATGTTCAATAAAAACCTTCATGTCCAAGAAAAGAATGCAGATCCCTCACAGTAAAGGGGTAAGTTAAAGAAGAAATAAGGTCAACTTTAGAATTGTCTACTTCAATACCCTTAACAGATATCACAAAGCTTAAAACTATACCTTGATCCACCATAAAGACACATTTTTTCCAGTTCAACTCAAAGTTAGTTTTTATAAATTGTTCCAAGATAACGATAAGATTCTTAAGAGATTCATCAAAAGAAGATCTATACACACTAAAATCATCCATGAATACCTTAATAATCTTCCTAACATATTTAAAAAATTCTTACCATACACCTTTGGAATGTGGCGGGTGTGTTACATAATCGGAATGGCATCCTTTGATAGGCAAACATACGAAATGGGCATGCAAATATGGTCTTCTCCTAATCTTCCGGTGTGATCAAAATCTGAAGATAACCTGAAAAACTATTTAAAAGCATCTAATCAATAAAAAGAAGGGGAAGGTGGTCTTTACGAGTAGCAGAATTTAACTTTCTATAATTAATACATACTCACCACTCGGTTTGCACTCAGGTAGGAACCAACTCACCTTCTTGGTTTGTCACAATGGTGATTCCAGACTTCTTTGGAACCAACTGGATAAGACTTACCCACTTACGGTCAAAAATTGGGTAGATAACCCCAACATTGAGAAGCTTCAAAACCTCCTTCTTCACAACTTCCATCATTGAAGGATTCAACCTACACTGAGCTTGCCTTGTGGATTTTGCATCTTCCTCCAAAAAAATGTGATGCATGCATATGGAAGGACTTATCCCTTGGATATTTGCGATGGTCAAGCCGATGGTCGTCTTATGCTTTCTCAAAATTCGAACTAATCTCTCCTCTTGATTTGAAGTCAACTCTGTCGAAATGATAACTAGGAGAGTCTCCTTATCTCCCAAATAGGCATACTTAGATGTGTAGGGAATGGCTTCAATTCCAATTCTGGTGCCTACACATCAAAAGGTAACAACTTCTGGTGAGCTTTAGGTAGTTGTATAGAAGCTAAATTGTACCTTTTTGGAGAGCTTTCCAATGAGTCTAAGGGGGCTGTCATTTCAATAAGCTCTTCTCCCATCTCAACATTAGTGATGGTTTCTACTTCCATATCCTCAGTTAAAACCATTTCCAAATGATTCCTGCAACTTAATTTATATATTCCCTGCACCAAAGAATCAATCACATCAATAGAAAAAGACATAGCGATCATTAGGAGGATGTTTCATGACATAAAAAATATTGAAATGAATAATTTCCCCATCAAATTCCATTGTAAGGGTGCCTTCACGAACATCTATCTGAGTTTGAGTCATATTAAGAAATTGTCTCTCCAACAAGATAGGTATCGGATTACATGAGATGTCATCATTCATATCCATAACATAGAAATTTGTAGGAAACATGAATTTATTCACCTGTACCAAAACATCCTCAACCATGCCAACAAGATAAGCATTAGTGCGGTCAGTTAGTTGTATGATTACACTTGTTTCTTTCAATGGACCCAAATTAAAAAAAGTATAAATTGAAAGAGGCATCACATTAATAGAAGAACTCAAATCTAACATAGCTCTATTGGTCATAATATTCCCAATTTTGCAAGGAATGGCAAACATGCTTGGATCCTGACATTTTGGAGGCATCTTCTTTTTGAATATCATCAACACATTCTCTCCCATCATTACTTTCTCATCACCCCTCAGTTTCCTTTTATATGTACAGAGTTCTTGCAGGAATTTGACATACCTTGGTACTTGCTTGATTGCCTCAAGTAAAGATATATTGACTTCCATCTTTCGAAAAGTCTCCAATATCTCTTTGTCTTTCTCTTCCTTGTTTGGTCTTGTCAATCTGCTCGGAAAAGGTGGATGGTCAGTTTTAATAATATTGGGACCTTTGAAATTTACCTTCATACTCAATTACGAATTTTCTTTCTTTCCCAATTCCTTCTCAATCTCTTCCTTGGTAGCAATCTTTGGTGGAGTTCTTTTGGGACCCTTAATCTCCTTTCCGCTCCTTAGGGTGATAACACTAACATTCTTCGGGTTTACCTCGAGTTGGGATGGCAATTTTTCATTTTGTGATTATAGGAAATTGAGTCTCACTGCCATCTGACCCATTTAGTTTTCCAAATTTTGTGTGCTTGTTTTTTATTCATAACATAATTATTGTACACTCTGATTAAGTTGTTGCATACTTTACTGTAATTGTTGTGTATCCTGTTAAAATTGTAGATTGTTAGCGGCAAGATTCTTATCAAGTTCTTTTTAAGATGTACCTGAACTGGAAGAAGAAGCTCCTTGTGCTCCTTGTTGCCTTGGTTGAAATCCCCATGCTCTTTGCAGCCAATTTTGGAAGAAATTTTCATGTCGGTTTCCTTCATAACTGAAGTTAGGGTGATCCCTCTATTGGCCCCCAAATTTTTCTTGTTAAATAAAGAATGATTTTAAATAAATTATGAGGTTTGATGGATAAAATTTTGGAGCTATTTGTTATGTAAATGTTAGTAGAATTTATTATATGGTTTAGTTGTATTAAAAGTGGTAAGAATGCATAAGGGCATTCTTGGTAAGTCACATAAGATTATAAGATATAAGGCTTTTAGTGAAGGGCAAGTTGGGCATTTCACACTTATTAAGAGTAGAAATTAGAAGAAGAAGAATTGTGAAAGAGGAAAGAAGAAGTCGTGGAAGAAGAGGAGAAAAAGAGGAAAGCTAGGGTTCGAAGATCTTGAAGAATTTGACGAATCTTGGAGCTAAACGAGTAAGTATAAGACTCAACCTTTCTTGATTTGTTGAATGAATCGTATTTAGTGTTAGTTAGAAGTGAAAATGAAGTAGAATGTGTGAAGTGAGTTGTTGTTGAACGGTGTTCTAGGGTTAATGATTTTATTGTGTTTGTGAATGATTTTGGGTTAGAATGAGTTTAAAAATGAAGTAGGAATGATGATTTAGGGTTAAGATAAGTTATTTGTTAAATATGGGAAGTATGAAGATGAAAAATGTCAAAAACCAAGTTTTTGATAGGTTTCTGGTCATGCACGTCGTGGCGCGCAAGCGCCCACTAAGCGGTGTGCGGGAGCGCCCATGTCGCGGCGTATGCGAGCGCCCTCGCCGTAGCGAGCTCCAATATTTTTCGCCTTGGCAAGCTTCTGATTTTGCTGCGATGAGCTTCTGTTTTCCTACACAGACATGTTTTGGTATTTTAGCCATAACTTTTGATGTAGATGTGAAAATGAGGTGATTTTTAATTCGTCGTAAAATAGAGACAAAGGTCTAAAAGTTTTATGAAGAAATGAAGTTTTGAATCAGTCTTTAAAGATCTCAAATTGTGGATGGAAGTTGAGTATAGATTCTTGTTTCAACATAAGGATAATCCTAATATGTTTGGAG